>JAPDVR010000018.1:1372622-1402622 GCA_026230005.1 Gila orcuttii
CTTTGGTCACAGGAATAAATTACACTTTACTATATATTCACATAGAAAACAGCTGTTTTACATTATAATAATATTTTACAATATTACTGTATTTTTGATCAAATAAAGCAGAAGAGACTCAACTTTTGAACGGCAGTGTATATTTATATTTCAGTGACACTTACACTCATGCAGCAGATGGAAAATATTATACATTATAAGAGTTCTGGAAGAGTTTTTGTGGCCAGAGTTTGAAATCTAAATCAAATTTCACTTAATACATCTCAGATGTTGGTATGTGTGATTTGCATAAAAATCCTAAAGCATATTTTTAGTACCATAAATAATTTTGCTTTGCAATATTATTTTTATGAAAGTATATCTGTCATTTGACCATTTGTCATGAAAAATATGCTAAGTCTCTATGCAAAAATCTCAATGGTCCTAAAAGGAAGACTTTTAGGGTTCAATGTAAGTTTAATCAACATTATTTATGGTATAATAATGATTGGTTTGTTAATGATGTAAATAATGATTATATAAAGAAAAATACAATCAGACATTCTTGAGTTTTTGTGAGATTTTCCCATGGAAACATATGTTCTTCACCAAATTACTATTAAGTTGCTTGATTGTGTGTTTTATGGCAGAAGTGCATTTATTCCCGTTTCACAGAGCAGGCTTAAGCCTAGGCCTGGACTAAATGCATGATGAGCTTGTCATCAGTAATGTTTTTCTAAGGCCAGGCCTACATCTTCAGATTTGTTAGGCACAGTTAATTTGCACCCAGATGAAAAGTTTGTGGTCTTTTTGTTAAAAAGTGTTTATTTTGCCTCGGTCAAGTCAAGCCACCTTTATTTATACAGCGCTTTTCACAGTACATATTGTTTCAAAGTAGCTTTACAGAGATAACAGGAAAATAATGCAACAAAGATAGTTTGGGCTTTATAGCGGCTTTTTCTAGAAGAAAGTCATTTTCCAGCTTAAGTAAGTTCAGTGTTGATTCATTTCCGTTGTAATAATCATTAGTTTTTAATTTGGGGGCCGTTTACACGGCAGCGTTTTCAACTGAAAACAGAAAACGTAATGCTTTATGGATGTTCATTTACATGACATCAGTGTTTGGTGGCCTGAGAAAGCAAACTTTGAAGTAGGTTTGAAAACGATTCCGTTATCATCTCTGTGTAAACTTCAAAAACGTGAATCTGTGAAACGGTGATGCGTGCACGTGTGTATTACGTGTTTAGTCTATAGCTGTATCGTTAAGCTCTTAAATTATTTATATTGTAATAAATAGAAATATTAGTAGTGGATGTGCTGCTGTTGAACACTTTTCCTGTGGGATGCTGTGTTTTAATGTTTGCTTAGCGCATTAGTAGCAGAACTCGTGGTCTGAGAAAATATATTCATGCAAATAATGATCAATAAGGCCTATCTGTTTCCATTTAAAATATAAAGCAATTAAAAAAACAATTTGGCAAGTGGAAAAGATTGAGAAAAACTTTCTCTAAAATGTATTTTATAGTATTTGATTGATTTATTCAAAAACAAGGCAAAGATAGACTACTAAATGATTTTTAACAATGTAATGTAACGCACATCCATATCTCATATTTTCATAATGTTGTACCGTTAAACATGGTATCACGTGGATGAATATGCATATGCAGATGAGGATATAGTAGAACGAGGCGTTGTAAGCTCATATATGGAGCTTATCTTCCTCTGACTGGGTTTATAAAGGGAATTCTGCGCAGGTTCTGGCGTACGCACGAGTTTATAAGTCTGAATGTTTTTTTGCCTTCACCATTTTAGGCTTTCGGGCGCATGTACACTTTTAGTGACGATCCCACACACAGTTTTATAAATGAAACTGCTGGTGAAGAGGCTCATCGACCTCCATGATGAAACACTTCAAGAGTTGCATGTTATTTTCTGAAGAAAGTCTGATGAAGTTTCAGCTGAAGGTGTGAACAGGAGCACTCACTACACGCACACACACACACACACACACACACCAGGAACTATAAAAAGCTCTGTTTATTCTGACTTCTGTTTATTCTGACTATTCTGTTTATTCTGGCCTCGTCCCTCAGGGAATGAAGTATTTTCTTGCCCATCTTTGGCATTGGCTGGAGTTTGTTTTGGGCTTGAAATGTTATATTTCAGAATGGTTTGGGGTATTTTTAGAGTATATAATTTCTGCAGAATGTGCCCGTGGGTAAAAGCTGACCGCACCGATGGGTCTAACGCTCCGCCAGCTGGTTCACGTCTGCTCTTTTCCAACCAGCAGCGAATTTTAGTTCTTCAAGATAGTGGTTTCTAATCTAACTCATCTTAAGTGATACTTAACCTTGTACACCCTTGAAAACCCACTTCTTGTTTCTCAATTTTTTCAGTTTTCTGTTTTAAATAAAGTACTTAAAGTATTTAAAGTTAGCATGAAATGTAAATTGAGCTCATCTCTTCCCTATTGTGTCGTATATCCGAGTGAAACACTTCTGGAACAAGAACACGTGGGCGGGGCTTGATTGTGTCTGTGGGGAATTGATTGGATGGTTGTGGTTTGCTATTGGTTAATCTCATGTGAGTGACAGTTTGCCCCGCCCACATCATCAGAGAAGAGATGCTGCAAGAGGAACTTATTCTGATTCAACATTATTAACACAATAATGTTGTACACCGATCAATAATTTACATTAAACACTGCAATATTCCTTAAAAATAGAATCGGCAATTTTGATTTCATGGTGAGTTAGGCATTTCTTGATATTTTCTTTTTTTAATATTTCAATATTTTCTTGATATGATCTTTTTTTTTAAATTTTTTTAAAAATATTCTGTTCTTTTACTGAACAAGCCCAAGAAATGCCTCTCATCTCTTCTCCAGGGTGTTTCAGCGATTCCTCATGCAGTAGTTTCTCTCTGAGAATCTGAAATGTGTGTTTGTTTTCTCTCAGCTGGCATCAATCAGCTCTTGTTCTCTCGCTCACAAACGCTCCTTCACTGAAGCTCTATTTGGATTGGCTGTTCAGAGCTTTTTATCACTACAGCCTGATCTTTAATAGCAGATGCCTCTCTCAAACACTGCTTCATTGTGTTTAGTGCCGAGTGTTTTCACTCATAGACCCTACAGGTGAGGTCTGTGTGTTGGGCTGAACAAAAGATTGTGTGTGTGTGTGTGTGGTGTGTGTGTGTGTGTGTGTGTGTGTATATATCATTTTCCATGGCTAGCTAACAGCCGTTTAAGAGGTGTGTGCATCCCTGTCCGAGATATATAACGGATGGGGACACACACCAAATGTGTGTACACTGCTTGGGAGCACAGCACGCTCAGGCTGCTCTCGAGGGGAGATTTTTAATGACAATGGCCAGGCTCGCGTTCCCCGTGGTTCGGGTCACATCATGGGGTTCGCAGATGGATCTGGCAGGGGACCCTGAGACTGCTGAGGCACTTTCTCAGGATTCCTCTGCCCGTTCTGATGTTCTCCTTCCTCGTACGAAAGCTCGCCCACGAGTAGAGAACCCGATGCTTGAGTTGTCTGCTTCTGAGGAAGTGGATGTGCTCAGTCGAAGGCGGGGATTTTAAAGATTCGCCACTTCATGTCCCCGCATATGAGGAGCTGGTAGAGGTTGTTTCTCGTGCCGTGGACAGACTAAGCATCAGCTGGCCACGTGAAAGGCAGGAAGTGCAATTGAAAAGCAAATTATATTTATGAGGGCGAGGGACCAACACCTGAGGATATTGCTGAGCTTCGTGAGGCTGCAGACTTGTTTCTCCGTGTCACCAAAGAAACGGCCCGCGCCATCGGCCGTTCTATGGTGGTCACTGAGAGGCACTTGTGGTTCTGTCGGGCATCATGGAGAAAGACCGAGTTTTTTGCCCTGATGCCTCGATTTCGCCTTCTGGCCTGTTCAGCGACGCAGTCAGTACGGTCGTCAACAGGTTTCAGGTGGCGAAAAAAGGTCTGCGGCCTTCATGCAATACCTCCCTCGCCTCTCAAAAGCGAATAAGTCAAGTGCACTCCGGGACACATCGGTTTCCAGCGAACCAGTCTGCCAGTCTGCCCCACAGGCTTGCGCCCAGGCATCGCTCATGTCCGCACATCGAGAATCATTTTCATCCAAACCCTGCCGGAGAGCCGCTTCAGGGGGTCGAGAACGAATCTCGAACGATACCCTAAACCAGCCTCGATAGGTTCTTTGCTGGTTCCCTTAGTGGAATATTTCGAGGCATAGAAAAAAAACTACCGAATATTTCTCCTTGGATCCTGCGTACGATAGAGAAGGGTTACAGACCCAGTGCAGGGTCAGGTATTGGAACAAAAAGTAAACTCCCTGCTGGTAAAGGAGGCCATAGAGCGTGTTCCTCCGCCGGACAGGGAGTCTGGGTTTTACAGCCGCTACTTCATAGTTCCCAAGAAGGATGGGGGGTTGCGTCAAATTCTAGATCTAAGGCACTTGAATCGGTCTTTGAGGAGATTCAGGTTCAAGATGCTCACTATTTCCACAATCGTGAGTCAGATCAGATCCAAGGATTGGTTTTGTCATGATAGATCTGAAGGACGCATTCTTCCACATATCCATCCTTCCATCTCACTGGAAGTTCCTGAGGTTCGCTATCGGGTGCAAAGCGTTCCAATATCGGGTTCTTCAGTTCGGCCTAACTCTCTCCCCTAATGCATGGATGCAGCTCTAGCTCTGCTGAGGCTTCAGGGCATCCGTGTGGCAAAGGCAGTATCCTCACAACTATGTTCCTTTTTAGAAAGAAATTGTATCTGCAAGGATTTCCAGTCAGGATTTAGACCGTATCATAGTACTGAGACAGCTCTCATTAAAGTCACAAATGATTTGCTCTTATCATCCTATCATGGTTGTATCTCTCTATTAGTGTTACTCGATCTTAGTGCTGCATTTGATACTATTGACCACGACATTCTTTTAAATAGACTCGTAAATTATGTTGGCATTAGTGGAATTGCATTAGCATGGTTTTAATCAAACTTATCTGACTGTTATCAGTTTGTAGCAGTAAATGAAGAGATGTCTTATCGATCAAAAGTTTAGTATGGAGTACCACCTGGGTGTGCTCTTTGATACCAATCTTTCATTTGAAGGTAACTTTTCTAGTATCTGTAAAATTTTTCCGTCTTAAATATATATATGAATTACGTCATATTCTCTCAATGAAAAATGTGGAACAATTAGTTAATGCAATCATGACATCAAGGCTAGATTATTGTAATGCTATTATGGGTGGTTGCCCTGCACGCTTAATAAACAAACTACAGCTGGTCCAAAACGCAGCCGCTCGAGTTCTTACCAGAACCAGGAAGTATGACCATATTAGCCCGTTTCTGTCAACACTGCATTGGCTCCCTATTAAACATCGAATACATTTTAAAATATTGATGATTACTTACAAAGCACTAAATGGTTTAGCTCCCCAGTACTTGAGCGAGCTCTTAACGCATTATAGTCCTTCACGTCTATTGCGATCTCAAAATTCCGGCCAGTTGATAATACCGAGAATATCAAAATCGACTGCTGGTAGTAGATCCTTTTCCTATTTAGCTCCAAAACTTTGGAAGAGTCTTCCTAACATTGTCCGGAAAGCAGACACACTCTGTCAGTTCAAATCTAGACTAAAAACACATCTCTTTGACCTAGCATATACATAACACATTATAAACTTATATAATTCAATGTTAGGCTGCATAGATTAGGTCAGACGGAACAGGGAACACTTCCAATAAATCCTGATGTACTTGTTATATCATATGAAGGATGGCGTCTATGCTAATATTAGTATCTCTGTTTACCCCGAGGTTTACCGCAGTCCGCCAGATCCAAGCCGTATCCAGATCTGATGAAGGACCTGCGACAAGTAATTTGTTTAGGTCAATTTGTAAAGAAAGACTACACGCCTGCACACATACTGTATATATTCAAACGCACATACCTATAGACCAAACACGTAATACGCTTTTGCACGCCGGCAGCGTTTTCGCATGTTTGCGAAAACCTTATTTTTTTAATTTCACCTTGCACCTTGGAACTCATTTGAAGGTTTGCATTCTCGAGCCAGCAGGCACTTTTTGTGCAAATGAGCTGGCCGGAGCGTGTTAAGGGTTTTCTGTTAGAACGGTGTCGTGTTAGCGTCCCCTAAGTTCATAACTAACGATCTTTGCAACGGAAGTGAATCAATCAAAACTCACTTTAGCTGGACAATAATTTTATTGTAGAGCTGCTGTAAAGCCAAACATCTGTTAATTTAATGTCCTATTATCACTGTAAAGCTGCTTTGAAACAATCTATATTGTTAAAAGCGCTGTATAAATGAAGGTAACTTGACTTGACTTGACTAAACTATATAGACGACTGGCTTATTCTGGGCTAGTCGCAGGAGTTGGCAGTTCGGCATCGAGATGTCGTCCTTGGCCACATCCAGAGCTTGGGATTGAAACTCAATACAAAGAAGAGCATGTTGGCACCCACCTAGAGTACTAGAGAACTAATCTTCTGTGGTTCCAGGGGAGACTGTTGTCTCTCAGAGCAATGTATGTCCCAGGGGACCCGAATCAGTAAGCAGAGGTCCTGTCGAGGTAGGGGCTGAGGCCCAGGGAATGGAGACTTCACCCCGATGTGGTTGAGTCAATATGCGAGAGGTTCGGCCCAGTGGAAGTGGATCTGTTCGCGTCTCGAGAGACGACATACTGTTGGATGCCATGGTGAAAGCGTGGCAGAGGCTGCGTCTGTACGCCTTTCCCCCCAACGCTCTGCTCCCTGGAGTTCTGGAGACAGTCCGTCGCAATGGGGTCAGTCTACACCTGGTTGCTCCGTTGTGGCCAGCCCAAGTATGGTTCTCAGACATAATATCGCTCCTGGATGGCCCTCCATGGATGATCCCCATCAAGAGGGACCTGCTTTCACAGGCGGAAGGCTCAATATTCCACCCTCGGTCAGAGCTGTGGAAACTGTTGGTCTGGGCCCTGATTGGGCACAGTACCGAGAGGCTGGCCTGTCAGCAGGAGTAGTCGAGACCATACTCAGCTCCAGGGCTCCCTCCACGAGAAAATTGTACGGCCTGAAATGGAATGTGTTCACCATTTGTGTAGAGAGCATGGAATAGGACCCAGTTAACTACCCGGTAGCTTCAGTGCTGGAGTTCCTCTAAGACCGCTTCTTGGCTGGTCTTACCCCGTCCACACTCAAGGTGTACGTGGCTGCCATTGCGGCTTTCCACACTCCTCTAAGTGATGGGCCTTTGGGAAGACATTAGCTGGTCGTATAGTTCCTCCATGGGGCTCGGAGGATGAGGCCTGCGACTCGGACCAGAATTCCCATAGAGACCTGGCAGTGGTTCTAGAAAGGCTGGTCGAGGCTTTAGAACCTTTAGAGTCGGCTGAGGCCAAGAACCTTTCTCTCAAGGCAGCCTTTCTCTTAGCTAACAGTTCTCTTAAAAGAGTAGGAGATCTTCATGACAGTGGAAGATGAGAGACTCCATCTGCTCTGCCCTGTCAGAGCTCTCAGTATTTATGTTCAGAGATCCTCTCATTTGCGGAAGTCAGACCAGTTGCTGGTGTGTTTCGGGTCTCCCAACAAGGGACTCCCCGCTTCTTAACCGACCATCAGCAACTGGATCGTTCAGGCTATCTCTATGGTCTATCAGGTGTGCAGCTTGCCTTCACCTTTGGCCATCAGGGCTTACTCAACCAAAGGCATGGCGGCCTCTAGAGCCCTCCTCTAAGGGGCCTCTATCCAAGAAGTACTGTATGTGATACGGCTGGATGGGCCACCCCTCATACGTTTATGAGATTTTATAGTCTCTCTTTTAAGTGCTCTTGTCATAAGTGTGCCTGTTTTCAGCCTCACACTAGGACAGGCTGGGTTCGTTGTGGCGTAGTGGGTATTTGTTAACCAAAGTGTCGTTATGACGCACTGTCTCGTTCCCTTCTCAGGGAACAAGGTTAGAGTCGTAACCTGAGACATTTACTTTTTTCCTTTTTCTCTCATTCTGTTTATATTCACTCATTTAGCTCTTTTAGCAGCCTCTCATATTGAAAACTAAAATTATCAAAATCAAAAGAGTAAAGACAGTAAAGCCTTAAGGGGGTCGCACACTGGATGAGAAGCACAGCGCCGCACTTCGCTGTGTCTAGGACAACTCGCGGTATCGCACACCGGATGCACACTTTCTCAGTTTATGGCCAGCAATATTGTTATGTTTAAGGACGTTATGGAATTAAGATAATGTGTGCACTATGTTATGATTGTACTGTACAATGAAAGTCTGGAGCTAAGTCTGGAGTCTGAACACTTTACCTCAGAGCGTCCGTTAACTGAATGAATTGAGAATATCACCTGAAAATCCGATAACATCTGCAATTTTCATTCCAGCAGCTGATTTATGTAAATGAATGTAAAACTAAATGTATATTACAGCACAGGGTGAAGTCAGTATATACATTAACAACAATTTGAGACATAAAACTATGTAAATGGCGCTCTGTGGCGCGGCAGGATTTTGAACAAGGTCCTGAGCCATCGCTGGGCACCGCGGACAGATTCCGAATGGCGCCGCCGGTGTGTGTACACTCATAAATAATAATGTGTTCGAATTTTAAAGACGTGGCGCTGCACGCGGCACTGCGCTTATCGTCCGGTGTGCGACCCCCCTTGCTACATGATTTTCAGGAGCATTTTCATTCTCATTACTACTAAATAGTGCTAAGTACTATTTAAATAATGATAATCTAATGGAAGAGATTGATGGAAATTGTGTGTGTGTTTCAGGTTCTAGCACTAGCAGACGCAGCAGAGGACACTCGGGAGCGTTTAAACCAGGCGTTTGTGCGTTTGAGGAGCTCGACTCACCTGCTCATCCTGTTGCTGTCTCTGTGGCAGAGACTGAACTCAGAGCAGAGCAACATCCTGGAGGCCACACTACTGCCCCTGCTGACCGACACACCACAACTGGTGAGAGAACACACACACACACACACTACTGCTACTGCTGACCGACACACCAAAACTGGTGAGAGAACACACACACACGCATTACTGCTACTGCTGACCGACACACCACAACTGGTGAGAGAACACACACACACTACTGCCACTGCTGACTGACACACCACAACTGGTGAGAGAACAAACACACACAGCATGTTCTTTCGGTCACAACACGTGCGTGTTTGCCTGCTTGCTGTGTTGTGACTGAAGAAGCATGCGTGAGAGAAAGCACATGCGCAGTTTAATATATATATATACAATTATATATATATATTTTCATCTACATTTATGCATTTGGCAGACTCTTTTATCCAAAGCGACTTACATTGCATTTCAAGGTACATTCTTATCAGTTCTTGCTTTCCCTGTGAATCGAATGACCCTTACCAGACCTGACCAGGTCCATTGCCGTTGATGGAACTGGCTCGGTCTTTGACCATGAAGTGGAAGTCTTGAAAAGGCAGGAACCATCTGGTGACCCTAGGATTACTGTCCTTTGCCCTTGCCATCCACTGCAGAGGGGCATGGTCTGTCACCAGGGTGAAGGAACGACCTAGAAGATAGTGCCTGAGCTCCTCGACAGCCCATTTTATGCCCAGGGCCTCTTTCTCGAAGGCTGCATACCTTGTTTCGGCAGGGGTACGTTTTTGGCCGATTCACGTTACCAGATGTTCTTCTCATTGGACCATTTGAGACAGTATAGCTCCGAGGCTTGTGTCAGAGGCATCCGTTTGAAGGATGAATGTCAGGGAGAAATCTGGGACATGTAGCACTGGAGCCGAGGTCAGCACTGTCTGTATTCTTCGGAAGGCTCTTTCGACTGCAACATCCCATTGTACTTCATCTGAGAAGAGAATCTCGGAATAAAACATCTATAATACCCGGCTAACCCCAGCAAGGCACGTACCTGTTTCTTTGTAGAGGGCAGTGGATTCTCCCTGATGGCCTTTACTTTTCCCTCTTGAGGTTCAATAAGTCCCCTTCCAATGTGATTACCCAGGTATCGTGCCTCCGAAAGCCCCAGATTATATTTTTGAGGGTTAGCCGTTAGTCCAGCCTGACGTAGCTCAGTCAGCACCTCCCTCAGTCGAAGTAAATGTTCCTCCCAGCTCTCAGACCACATCATCCAGGTAGGCGGCTGCATAGGCCTGGTGTGGTCGAAGCACTCTGTCCATCAGCCTTTGGAAGGTCACTGGTGCCCCATGCAGGCCTAAACGTAAGACCTGGTAATGCCAGTGCCCTGACGGAGTATTGAAGGCGGTCTTCTCTTTTGCCAAAGTGGAGAGGAGTACTTGCTTTTGTCAAGTCCAGCGTGGAGATATACCGGGCCCTACCGAGGCGTTCTCTGTTCTCTGCGGCGAGGTGGCCAGCAAGCGGATGGGAGTGTGCCAGGTGGAGGACCATCTCCGTTTTGCTCTTTGGTAGTACGAGCAGTTCATTTAGTTCCCCCCGCCTTTCTGCTACACAGTATAATAAGTAATTCATACAATGAAGATTGGAGAGGGGTGTGGGGGTGGCTTGTGTTCGGTGCAATTGACTACCCTGACTTGTGACCAGCAGTGTTTCAAGCGATCGTCCTCTCATTGTTCTATTCCTAGGGACCCGTTCCCTGTGATCTGCTGGAAAAGATCAGAGAAAACTTCAAAATTAGGTTGAGGAGACACACTCGCTTTCTCACTCTCCGATGCAAGGTAAGGCTGGCGAGCTCTCGGTTTCCGGGCCTGGCATCTGCCAAGTGGGTCCTGGTGTAGTCTGAACAAAAACACACCAGTTCCTCAGCCACCTGATTTTGTCCCACTACAAGCCGTTCTGATAACTGTTGTTGTGTATCAGCACTTTGGCGAAATGATGGATGACATCCTCCACACTAGGGGAAGAGGCTGCCTCGCCAGAGTCCTCGTGTCTGGGGTCTCCTGCCCGCATTCTCCACCAATGTAGCGCTCCACTACGGGGAAAGAGGAGAACAGATATGCACTGCAGCGTCACCCCAGAAGGCGTCTTTATTTGTTCATACAGTGAGAATTTAGGTGCAATCAAACTCAGTCTCTATGTTTAGTGCAGTTGAAGTGTTCCGTGGTGAGAAGTGCAGTTCCTCCTTGCCCAGCGAAGAGAGGGGATATTAGCCAATTAGCTGTGTGATCCGCACTCACTTGGGGAAGTAAATCACTCTCTGGGATCGCCAGGTTTTCCCCATGATTAGTGTTGCTAGGGGGGACGAGTGGGGAGCCAGTGATATCTCGTCACAATATACAGTATATATATGTATATATTGTGACACGTCCCCAAAGCTAGGAGAGATTTCAGCTGCCACAGAACGCAACCACAAGCGAGACAGAGGCAGCGTTAACAGAAACTGTCTTTTATTTAACAAAAATATATAGGATGGCCAAAAGGGATCCAAACTGGAACTTAGGTTCTTCCCAGTCTGGGGTACTCGTGACAGCTGCGTTTCTACCATCCGCTTGAACTCTAGGCCTCCTTAATGGGGGAAGACAGAAAAAACGAAAGGCAAAGTTGGTAAAACAGAGGTAACAAGGTTAAATGTGTCTTTTCTTTCTCTTCAGCCAGTCTCACTCTAGGCCTCCCTCTGTTTCTTCGCCTCGTCCTGGGGTTGTCTGCACCCAGGACCATCTCTCTCTTTAGTGACGCACAGATCCCAGATATATAGTGACCTCAATTGGGCCATTATTGGCTACAGCTGTGAGTGGTTCCATGTTTGAAGGGTGACAGGTGGAAGTATTCATAATTGATGATATTTCCCAGCTGGGACCTACTTCTTTGCTCCTGGGCTCCTTTCTCCAACATTGGCCTGCTACAATATATATATACATGTATAAGCTATATAGGTTTTCTTAGTTACAAACCCGAATCGACCCGAATCAGAGGCTATTCATTAAACATTAACCCGAGTTTTTCGGGACCCGTCAGGCTCGGGTCGGGTAGCAGATCTCTAACACACACTCTTGTTATACTCCAAATCTTTTGGATTCCTACATTAGCTCTGTATCTGAAATGTCGGTTGATTGCTGAAAATCTTCCCATCCACCACAGCTCTCAAACTGAACTCATATTCAAACTATAAATGCTTCCGATCAATGAAACGGAGCCATGTATGTGCGTCATACAAGTTTGTAACAACATGGGGGTAAAATGATGACAGAATTAATTTAATTTAAATGGGCTATTGCTTTAAATATGAGTCTTTTAATGTACTTAATCAAATCCCTGAAGTCGGATACCAATGCAGTAAAAACCCACCGTTGATTTTATCCCAGTGTGATGAGCCTCAACCTCTTCATAAAACGGCCTTAGTTTAAGAGATAGAGAGCTTAAGAAAGAAACAGACATTTTTTTGTAAAATGAAAGGATAGGTTTAGAGAGAATAGAGAAACCGAGGGAAAGCCACACACACACTCCTGTCTCCCTGCTGGAACCCTGACCTCTCCTTACAGCTTACACACTCTCACACTTTCACCTACACACACACACACACACACACACACACACACACACACACACACACACACACACACACACACACACACTCTTGTCTCCCTGCTGGAGCCCCGACCCCTTCCTCACAGCTTATTTCTGTAAAACCTAAAGTGTCCGTCTGAGCCTGTATAATTCCTGCAGTGCTTTATCAGTTCCAGCGGCTCCAGTGATGAGGATCTTCTGATAAGGTGGAAACAGACTCCAGTGTCATTGTGTTCTTTCTGATGTCAGTTCTCACATGTGCAGGCTTGTCTTGTCACTCATTGCTTTAGGAAAACTTTTGTTTCAAATGTCTCAAAAGCAGCTCATTACACTCACTATGCACTATGTACTCCGCTGTCTAGTGTATGAACTTTATACGTTTTTTTGTCATATAATAGACCGTCTTCTTCCTCTTCATAAGGAAAGCTGTGAGAGTTGAGTGCATGAAGTGTCCAATATTATACATTAAGTACTTTTCAATGTTCACACTCATTTACAATACAAAATGGCATAAAATAGTGCACAAGTATGCAAATTGGGACGTAGCTGTTGATTAAAATGAGGCCGTCTTGAGACCAAAGAACTCAATGTCATTAGGAAAACATCATAATTGTGGAGATAATTTATGCATGGACAGATATTTATTGTGCATTTTCACCTTGTTTGCTCTCGATTGTAATATATGTTCATTGTGAAGCATCACTATTTGTGCTGCAGACAGACATGATGCTTCCAATCATGAGGCTTTGTCAGAAGAAATTTGCTATTACTATTTGTGTTTAAACTTGTTTCATCTGATGGGCAGAAAATGTATGAAACTAAATTTTAATTAAGTAGCAACTTGAGCCATATCTATAGATGAGCTCTTTTAGTAAACTATATTAGTGAAGCCTCTAATATACTGATATGAACGAACTGGTGTGACGTAATTTCTATCAAAATCAGACCAAAACAAAGTTCGTTTGGAGTTCGTTTCAGGAGTTCGAAAACGCTTACCAAAGTGACTTTTCCTGAAACAACTCTGAACTCCCATTGGTCTGTGATGATGATGTAATAGGTGGGTGTGGCTCTGAGGCTCCGCCTTCTCTGAGGCGTATTTCTCTCTGAGGAATTACCCTTGCGGTCATTTTGATTGGCTCAATAGCGCGATATGCCGTATTATCGCCATTTATATATTTATTTGGATTTATTCATAGTTATTTGTTGCTATATAAATAAGTGTTACGATGTGGTCAACATGCACAAAAACGAGGACATTTTCAGTAACCAATATAACCGAAACTAAACAGCGTCTGTTTTGAAAGGCTGTCCCTCAGCGCATCGTTACAGCAACGGACTGTCTTTGAGTGAGTCATTAAACCATTCATTCAACGAACACGTTCAAAAACGCTGAGTCATTAAAAGACAGATGTAATGAAACAAGGTGTTAATTATTTTTAACTTTGAGCTCCACTTTTCAAGGCTCAGCTGACCAGCAATGCGTCACATGGGTAACACTGAAGCTGATGCTTCACTTAAAGCGTTAGTTCACCCAAACATGTAAATTCTGTCAGTAATTACTCTCCCTCATGTTGTTCAACCCCGTAAGAATTTCGTTCATCTTCGGAACACAAATTAAGATATTTTTGATGAGATCTGAGGGCTGGATCACTCCTTCATAGGCTTCTGTGTAATTTCATCTGCCAGTCCAGAAAATTTAGTAAAGACATCGTTAAAATAGTCCGAGTGACTACAGTGACTCAACCTTAAGTTTATCAAGCGACGAGAATACCTTTTGTGTAAAAAAAAAACACAAAAAAAACAAACATTTTATTTAACATTCTCTTCTCTTCCATGTCATTCTCCTACGCTGTTGACGTAGAGTAACAGCGCAGCGCTTCTGGGTTGTACGTCAGAACATAGGCTCACTATTGGCCGACGCTGGTCGTGTGTGATGCGTGAGATGCTGGCCAATAGTTGCGGTTATCGTGACAGCCCTGATTCGTCTAAATGTGGGCGGAGTCTGAATGTTCACTAACACTATATCACTGCAAACGTATTTCAAACAAAAAAGATCTCCCCATGAGTATATCGGCCCTTTAAGATGAACAAACAATGCTAAATACTTTACTTTTTTATCGTAGTTAATGTTAATTACAACATTTCTTAATGTATTATTAAAATTAAAAGTTTCATCTGTTAATGTTCTTTAATGGATCTGAGCAGTTGTGTTTTTTTAACCTTAACAAATATTAATAAATACTGTAAAAAACGTATTGCTCACTGTTAATGTTTGTTAATTAACATTAACTAATGGAACGTTATTGTAAAGTGTTACCCAACAACCACATAACCCATCCCATAACACCTTAGCAACCACAAAACCCCAACATCACAGTGCTGTGTTTGCTCTCTTGAGAAAATGTAATAATCTAGTTTGTGACTGTTGGATCCTCAGCCAGACAGTCACACAGAAATATGTGTTGCCTAGGACTGTGAACAACACTGAGATCTCTGAACCCTCTATAGAGAGAGTGTGATTCAGTGTGCCAAACACACACACACACACACACCAGTCATGTCATGTATCTTTTATTACTCCGGCTGGTGTAATCCGCTAATTTTCTCCCTTGGAGACTGGAATCTGATTTATCAGTGTCTTCCTCTGAATACCCCTGTCTCCTGCAGTGAATAAAGGGCTGGTCCCTGTCATCAGTGTAACGAGGCTCATTACCTGCCATTAGATCTCATTAAGAGCCTGTGTGGAGACAGTCGAGACACATTCACCTTTCTGTCAACACTGACCATCTCTGAGTCTTTATCTGCCCGACGACACACGGGTGGAGGAGCTGCAGGCCAGACTTACAGACGCTCACACACACGCGCACACACACACTTTTGCACACACTCTCGCACACACACACACTCACTCTCTCACACACACACACTCTCGCGCACACACACACACTCACTCTCTCACACACGCGCGCACGCACACACTCACTCACACACACACACACACACACACTCTTGCACACACACACACACACACTCTCGGACACACATACACACACACACACGCACACACACTCACTCTCTCACACACACACACAATCACTCTCTCACACACACACACACACACACACGCGCGTACGGACTCACTCACTCACACACACACACACTCGCACACACATATATATACACACACACACACCCACACACTAACCCGACCCCTAAACCTACCCATCACACACAACTTTCTGCATTTTTACATTTTCAGAAAACCTCATTCTGTATGATTTATAAGCTTGTTTCCTCAGTTTAGGTCCACAGTGACACGAGTCCCCATGAGTGTGTGTGCATTCAGGTTTAAGTCCCCCCGGGATAGAAAAACATGTACACACACATCTCTGTTCACATGGAGTAACTTTCCATTCATGAGGCATGTGGCAAACCCTACTTCACAACCCATGCAAAAAAGCGTGTACTCACTTCAAATTCCACTTTAAAGTTTATGGCTTGTCTGTATGTAGATCGAGTGTTAGATGTGGCTAGAGAGACGCTGGAGTGTTTGTGGCTCAGGGAATAAAAACACCAGATGAAGGCAAACAAAGAAACTATTACAAATAAAGTAGGCTAAGATAAATACAAAGGGGAAAAAATTAGTTAAATTTTTTTTTTGTGAGGCAAAAATAAAAGTGCTAAAATCATAAACTTCACACTTCAGGCTTTAATCCTAATTTTCTCCAGCAGTTTATCCAGTAAGAAAGTGATTTTTTTGAGGAAAACATTCCAGGATTTAGTTTTCTCCAGCATTACCTTGTTGATTCAGTTTCAACTGATGAATTACTTTATTTGAACTGATGAATTATCTGTTATGAATTGTGATGTTGTAAGGCTCCCGCTCCTCCCTGTGTGTGTTCCTCAGGGCTGGGAGGAGAGTGTGGACGCAGCCGTCTCTCACCTCTTGAAGACGTGTCTGTCACGCAGTCCTAAAGACCAGGCCATCAGCCTGAGCACCGGCCCGCTCACGCTCCCGAAGGACACGGCCCGTCTGAAGAAGCACATCACACTGCTGTGTGACCGGCTGGGCAAGGGTGGCCGTCTCTCGCTCTCCTCAGAGGCCAACGCTCCTGCAGCACTCATGATGCCAGGTCAGACACACACACACACACACACACTCTCACACACACAGACTCACACACACACACAAACACACTCATGATGCCGCCAGGTCAGACACACACACACACACACTCTCACACACACAGACTCACACACACACACAAACACACTCATGATGCCGCCAGGTCAGACACACACTCTCACACACACACACACACACACACACACACTCATGATGCCAGGTCAGACACACACACACACACACACACACTCTCACACACACAGACTCACACACACACACAAACACACTCATGATGCCGCCAGGTCATACACACTCTCTCACACACACACACACACACACACACACACACACACACACACACACACACACACACACACACACACACTCATGATGCCAGGTCAGACACACACACACACACTCTCACACACACACACACACACACACACTCATGATGCCAGGTCAGACACACACACACACACTCTCTCACACACACACACACACACACACACACACACACACACTCATGATGCCAGGTCAGACACACACACACACACTCTCACACACACAGACTCACACACACACACAAACACACTCATGATGCCGCCAGGTCATACACACTCTCACACACACACACACACACACACACACACACACACACACACACACACACACACACACACACACACACTCATGATGCCAGGTCAGACACACACACACACACACACACACACACAAACACACTCATGATGCCGCCAGGTCATACACACACTCTCACACACACACACACACACACACACACACACACACACACACACACACACACACACACTCATGATGCCAGGTCAGACACACAGACACACACACACACACACACACACACACACACAAACACACTCATGATGCCAGGTCAGACACACACTCTCACACACACACACACACACACACACACACTCATGATGCCAGATCAGACACACACACACTCTCACACACACAGACTCACACAAAAACACAGTCATGATGCCAGGTCAGACACACACTCTCACACACACACACACACACACACACACACACACACACACACACACACACACACACATACACACACACACTCTTGATGCCAGGTCAGACACAGACACACACACACACAAACACACACACACTCTCTCTCACACACACACACACACACACACACACACACTCATGATGCCAGGTCAGACACACACACACACACACACACACACACACTCACACACTCACACACACACACACACACACACACACACACACACACACACACACTCATGATGCCAGGTCAGACACATACACACACACACACACACTCACATACACACACACTCACTCATGATGCCAGGTCAGACACACACACACACACACTCAAGATGCCAGGTCAGACACACAGACACACACGCACACTCATGCTGGCAGGCATTTAAGGGTTATGTTTGCCTTGAAGGGTCTCCATTGTAAAGCTCAAATGTTTAAAAACCTTTTGTTTAAAAAGAGTGAAGGAATCATGTGGAGCCCAGTATAGAGCCCTGGGGTTCTCCACAGATGATGCATGCTGGAGACAGCAGGAGTTCCCACATTAAAACAGTCCTAATTCAGAGGCTAAACTCTTCGAAGTCCACGAAGCTCGAAGCGAACGTTGTCAAACGGGACGTTCTGCGGATGATTGCTCTTGTCTTCTAGCATGTGTGGCAGCTGCCATTGATGAGCAGCAGTAGCATTCATGCTGGAAGTGATATTCCACTGTCTGACAACAAAACCAGATTCACAACCTGTTTAAATATGTTCAGCTTGGTCCATTTATGATAATAATAATGAATATAAACTATTCACTACCATAGTGAATCAGGGTAAGACAAAAACACGTTTCGGAAGAAGGACTGATGTATTGACTTATTATTCAAACATACTTCTTACTTCACCCTTTATTACATAGTGTATATTTAACTTACTGATATCTACACTAACCATACTTCAGTTAATTATTCACAATACATTAAGAGGATTAATTTTTTTCTAACAAGTTTTCTGAAATATGTTTAAATATGCAATTAATAATCTAATTTAAAATGCACTAATTTGCATACATTTCCTGAACAGAAATCTGAACATTGAATGCCAGGTTCTAAAAACTCTCGTTTGATTTTGTTGCCATATTAGATTTAGAGGATTTTGGATTTCTCATTTTATCACTGCATAAATCAGAAAATCCTGTCAACAAACCATTATTTTTACTCAAGCAAGCAAGCAACCACCTAGCAACGGCCCAGAATGCCTTTGAAACTGCACAGCAACACAACATGCTAAAACCCCCTAATAACTGCTAAAATCACACTGCAGTTCCTGTTCCCATGCAAGTTTTGCATACATATCCTGAAGAAAATCTAGTTTTTGGTAGTAAACTACACACTCTCATGTTACACTAATGCTATTGTAGTGACAGGATCGAGCGAATCGAGCTTTAATCTTCAGAGGACACATAAAACGCCACAGATCCCTGTGGAATGTGTGAATGATTAACTGGATGGGCCTGTTATCAGACGCCTGTCCTCCCGGATGTCTCGGACCCTGTGTGTGTGTGTGTGTGTGTGTGGATGTGATCCTCTGGTCAGCTGCCAGTCGTGTGGAGGAGAATGAGTGACTAATCTCAGAGAATCTGCTGAAATTGCTTTTGTGTGATGCAGTGCGTCTGCAGGAGGTGCTGCTCCGTTCCTTCAAGTTTAAAGTCAAACTCCTGACACTCTCTCTCACACACACACTTGTGTTTTATCTGTCTGATTTGTGTGTTCCTGTCTGCCGAGTCCTGCTCTCCCTTTCCCGACCTTGAGTTAAAGGTATGACATCACAGGGAAGGATCGCCACACTCCCTGAGCACCTGCCATATTTATCCTGTTTTTCTTTCTGTTTTCTGTCGTTAAGATCTTCTTGTGAATGATCCACTGGAGGTCACGGTCCGTTCAGATTTGTTTAAAATTTGTTTCTTCCTCAAAAAATTTTAATGATAAATCAAACGATCAAATAATAAAATGGCAGCTCAGATAATGAAACGCAATTTAATTTTCTTGTTTTATTAAGTATAAACTGAAACAAAAATAAAAATGAAATACAAAATGAAATGAAAAGTGACAACTACATTAACATGCTGGACTGATAATAAAAATATAAATTGTATATTTTGAAATAGCAAACACAAATTATATTTCATTGTTTTTTTGTTAAACTTTATGCTTCCCCAAATTAGGAAATTACATTGCATTAAAAGTTTTGGTTCATCATTTATGTAGCCGTTTTGAGAATTTATTATTTAAAGGGGCATTCGGCAACCATTTCAACTTAATAAAACCGTTTTGAAATCATTTGGATGGTTAAATAACCTGTTCTGGTGAGAATAGTGACTTCCCCGCTCCCCCCAACGTTCCTAGGCGGAAAACCAACCTTGCAACATGAGGATTAAGGTCCCGGTCAGTTGGAAATAGGAAGTCTTGTGAGAAGCGAGAACGAGCGAGAAACACAAACTGCTTTACGGCAATTCGACATAAACACACACGCCGCCCTCAATGTGTATGATTTATTACCCACCTCGGTAGACACACTCCACACGATAAAGTTGGCCGGCTCCGTTAATAGCAAATGCACATGAGCAGCGGTAGACAGGGGGAGGAGGGGCCGCAAGTGAGGTTTTTTTACGACATTGTTGTAAAATATACGCCTCACAGCTGTAGGGGGAGCTCTCTGAGAAAACATGCGACAACAAAAGTGAAAATCAGCGGAGAAATAGCTAGAGTTGCCGAATGCCCCTTTAAAGATTTCTCAT
This sequence comes from Gila orcuttii, assembly GCA_026230005.1. Classification (NCBI taxonomy): domain Eukaryota; kingdom Metazoa; phylum Chordata; class Actinopteri; order Cypriniformes; family Leuciscidae; genus Gila; species Gila orcuttii. The sequence continues at coordinate 1,393,061 of JAPDVR010000018.1, forward strand.
TTGAGCAGGTGTTTTTAAAAAATGTACTTATTATGTTATCTTTAGAGCCATTTAATTTGTTAGGAAAAAACTAAATTCTATACAGTTGGGGAGTACTTTACATAATTTGACTCATAAAGTGAATGCATATATAAGGAAAATTACAAAGGGCCCAAAATAGAGCCTTGTGGTACTCCACAGCTGATGCATGTAGATGATGAGGAGGATTTACCAATCCTGGCAGGCATAGTTCAATATTTAACTTAGAATTATAATGAAAATAAAACATAATTTGGTTGATGTTTATTCCTTAAATGATTAATATTAAAATGAATTGGAGTTCCCAATCATTCCAATTTGCCTATGCCAATATATGAAGTCATTTAAATACAACTTTTATCAAACCTGTTCCTTATATCCAATAGTATATGGGCACCTATTCTATTAGTTGATTTAAATATTTCAGACACATCCATTGCTGAACTGCCTGTAAATAAAAACAACTGGAGTAGAATGACTAAGAACTCATATTGAGTGTGATTCAGTCGGTCATGTCAGCAGCCTTTTGAAGGGGAACTCGCACTGCGTCGATGACACTATAGGGAACGCCTCCACGTGAAACGGTGTCTGAAACGCTTATCTAATCACGGCAATCCTATTGGCTGGCGACAGCCTATGACGTCACTACTAGTGTGACCCGGAAGTATATAAGGGGTGCCTAGATAACATGTGAACAACTTATTCGTCTTCAGGGACTGTTTTGTTTGTAGGTTTCAACTTGAAAACTTCAAAAAGGTAATTATGGCTTGTGAAAACGCTTCAGGAATTGTGTGCATCTGTGCCTTAGATATTTGACACCTGATGACACAAACAACTTGTGCGTTTATTGTTTGGGCTCAGAGCACGCACGATCAGTTCCTGAGGGATCTGCTTGTGCCAACTATGAGTTTTCCCACGGGTATGTGTCGATGCCCCAATTGACAAGATGTTTGTAAACTATCTCACGGCTGGAGAGGCACCGACACTAAGTGCTGCGGCCCTGCCTTTTAAGCCATAAAAAATAGAAAGTCCGCGCTTAAATGGCAGGGCATACGCGGCGGCAGGTCTGGCTGGTGATGCCTTGCACACAATGGCCAAATCTGCCTTTGCTCACCCCAAGCGCTTCTTGCATCAGCCCTGAGGCTGGACCAATGATTCCTTTTGTGATAACCAATAACCAGTTTTTGCTTCAATGTAGGAACCCGTCTGTGGTTCTGGCGTCGGGTTTGGTAGTAAGTGCGCTCTTTCGAGCACTTATGGCTATAGGCCTCCATTTGTAAGTCGTTCAGGCCATCGCTTAATGGGCAGCAGATTGAGCTCTGTAGGTCTTCTACCTTTACGAGAGTTTTTAATAAGGCTGAACAGTAGATCTCGGTTCCCTGTTAGAAAGTATCATGGGTGTGTTAGGTAGGGTTTTTATAGGATGGTGAAATTAGGGGCCTGAAGTTCCCATATATAGGTAGGCTATGCATACCCTTCCTAAAGGCCTTCTCTTATGTTAGACTCGGCAGGCTTATGTAGCGGGTAGTGCGAATCTGTGGTAGTGAACAGGTTGGCTTTATTATATGGAAAATTATCTAGTGAGGCCACCGAGCATCTGAACATCCAACAGACATTTTGAGTGAGATGGCTTCCTCCCTATTGGGAGTTTTTCTACTGAGCTCTGTCAAGCTCCAGATAGAACTACTGAGTCAAGCATTCGGCCCCTGTCGGGCCACCTTGATAGGCACCTTATACTAGAGCAGCAGTTCTCCTGTCATTTTGAGAGTCGTTTTGAGATTATAGCTCTGAACTTCAGTCATATAATATTTGTGTGTGTCTGCCCTCACTGGCCCGCCTTGATATCTGGCTTAGGCTTAGTAACTAGGAAAATGGTGGCGGTCTACTAAGCATTCTCGCCTTGAGCCTCTCAGTATCTGAGTGTAGTTTCCTTTAGAGCTAGAGCCTATCAGGAGATTTTATTCCTGTAAATCAATTTTTTCCTAGTACTGGCCTCCTCTTACTACAAGATTCGTCTAGCCAAGGCCTGCCTTTTGCACTAGGTGTAAAAATGCTAGCAGTGTTACAGGTAGATTGCAGCATAGGTAGCAGGCTATCTTTAAAAAGCCTCCCATGCAGATACCTCATGGACGTTGTCAGGCCTGTCTCTGTAGAAAGTAAGAAGCAGCATGCTCAGGCCTCCGTTTCTAGTTTATCCAACTAGGCCTTAAGATTGAAAAAGGATTTTTTCCTCTGAGCCCCTTAAAATAATTCAAGTCATAAGGTTGAATGTCATTGGCCACTTACTTTGGCCTCCATTTTCTTAGGTTTAGTAGAGAATGTAAAATCTGTCTTGTAAAATATACAAGATAATAGGCCTCAACCCTGATACATTCCTCAGGGTCATGCTGATAGTGCTCCCCTTGTTAGGGTCATTATTCAGAGTACTTTGCTACCCATAGCTCGTATGATATCACCCTTCACCACCCAGGCTCAGGTTGAGACAGATTAGTTACTCCCATTTGGGTTGGTTGAGTATGCTCCCTTAGAGCCGAAGCACTGCCTGGGCTGACGCCCGTGACAATTGAAGCTGTAGGCCTTACAGTAGGCCTCCCCGATACTCCGGTAGCGTAAGACTATACTCCCCTTGCTTTAAAGGGTCGATAGCACTTGTGTACACTACCTGTTAGCAATGTAAACCTTAGAGCTGGATGCACTCCCCTTATTAGGGTCCCTTTCAGAGTGCCCAGCCTCCACAGGGCCCTGAAGCACTGTGTAGATCCAGGATTGAGTAGAGTTACTCCCCTCGTATGCAAACTGAGTTCTACTTTCCAGGATGCCCGTCTCTATGATCCGGTCTGTGAGTGATTACTGCCACTATCTGGAGTCCTCCCTATCGGATGCCTCCACAAGTGAGGACTCTGCTTAGGAAACAGACGGGTTGTTGGCAAGACTAGGTCAGTAAATTAGACCAGGTCAGCTTCCCTGGTGGCATGTGGGGTTGACTTTATGTTCCCCTCAGAAAGTGACTGAACTCCTTTGGACACCCTGGCCATATTCCCTTTAAGGAACCCCTTCCACGGAAGCTGTTGGTTCAAGCCATTGAGTAGCCTTGGTAGGCCTTCACTGTATCGGAGGCCTCTTTGAGGCTTATGGCTTGAGCAGTGGTCGTGGGGAATACTGTCACAGCCAGCCTGTATGTGACCTGAATGAGGAGTGTTTTGGCTTTTCAGTGAAACTGACGTTTTTTGTCACAGCCATAATTTGGCATGCACTCCTCTTATCATAGTGGGATTGTATATTGTCCCCCATAGCGTCATCAACGCAGTGCAATTTGCCTTTTCAAAGGGAACGTCTAGGTTATGACTGTAACCTCTGTTCCCTGAGAACAGGGAACAAGACACTGCGTCTTTTCGCAATGCCTCGGGATGCCTTCTGAACAGTCCCTTCAGACGATAAGTTGTTAACTTGTTATCTAGGGGCCCATTATATACTTCCGGGTTGCACTAGTAGTGAAGTCATAAGCTGTCGCTGGCCAATAGGATTGCCGTGATTAGATAAGCGTTTCAGACACCGGTTCACACGGAGGCGTTCCCCATAGCGTCATCGATGCAGTGTCTTGTTCCAGCATCCATATCACCCTGTAGCCCAAGACTGGTCCCCCACTGAAGCTAAGCAGGGCTGAGGCTAGTCAGTGTCTGGATGGGAGACTCCTGAGGAAACCAGGTTGCTGCTGGAAGAGGTGTTAGTGAGGCCAGCAGGGGGAGCTCACCCTGTGCTCTGTATCGGTCCTAATGCCCCAGTGTAGTGATGGGGACACTATACTGTAACGGATGAGACGATAAACTGAGGTCCTGACTCTCTGTGGTCATTAAAAATCCCAGGATGTTCTTCGAAAAAGAGTAGGGGTGTAACCCCGGCATCCTGGCCAAATTTGTCCCTTGGCCTTTGTCTCCTCTCCTTCAGTAAGCTGGTGTGTGGTGTGTGCATGTGTGTGTGTGGGTGTGTGTGTGTGTGTGGTGGGTGTTCTGGCACAATATGGCTGCCGTTGGATCATCCAGGTGGAGCTGCACATTGGTGGTGGTTGAGGAGATTCCCCCTTCTATGTTAAGCGCTTTGAGTACCCAGAAAAAGCGCTATATAAATATAATGAATCATTATTATTCCGTTCTCAGGGAATGGATGTTACAGTCGTAACCTAGACGTTTTCTGTGCTGCTAGAGCCGTGACCAGCTGTTAATGTGGAAACATAGAAGAAAAAACAACTTAGTTGTTGATAGGAGCATGAAACTCATGGTGCAGAACTGCTGAGTGGTGTGGAGCATAGCGTATTAACATGGTCTTACCTGCTTTCAACACTCACTACAACTTCCTGACTACCTCTGGAAGCAATGTCATCACAAGACTAATAGGGTGTATGCGCGTTACATCACCATCGGCCAGAGTGACTGTGGTTACACACACTGAAGGGCAGAAACACTGAGCGGCAGCATTGGTTTTCAGCATGAATGCTGGGAAAAACACACAAAACGCATCTAAAACGGGAAAGAGCTGAACAACTAGATTTGACAAGAAATATTAGGTATATTTTTACAGACTGCTGAAAGCTACAGAACAGAGAAGCAAATTAATCGCTGCAATTCATAGACACATCTGGATCCAGGCAGCGAACGGTGGATTTGCAGTTATTCTGTGTCAAGATGCTGAAATTAGGGGTAAAATCATACTCTATATTTTGTATTGTTATATATTGTATTGACAACTTATTAATTAAATATTTACCATCAAATATTCTGCATAATTGGACGTTTTTAAATAAACACTGACAAAAAAACTAAATGTTTTAAGGCTGGATATGAATATATATATATAACATTGGTATAAGTGATCATCCAGATTTATAACCTATTGTCACGGCAATAATGGCGAGGAAGCAATATGCAAGTGAAAAACTCTTCTCTTTATTAACAATGAGTAGTATCAGATGAATCCTGGACACGGGGAGTGGCGCAGGGACGTCGATGGTCAACAGCGTGCAGGTGGAGTGAAGAGAAGAGGTGATGATGAAGACGGTGAATAATCCAAAACACGGAGACGAAGACCCGACCGGAAACCAGGAACAGGAACAAGGCACAGAACTGGACGCCAACCGGGATCAGGAAACACACACGCGACAAACACCAAACAACGATCTGACAAAGGAGATGACAAAACGGTGAGTATATGAAGGGTAAGGTGAATGAGCTGCAGCTGGTGATGAGAGTGAAACCAGCTGCGCGCTGATCAGTGCTGATGGGTTGGTCACGCCCTCTACTCACACACCCACACACGAATAACAACAAAGACACGAGACAAGAAGGAAACAGTGAATTCATGAATCGTGACAGTACCCCCCCCTCCTAGGAACGCCTCCTGGCGTCCCCAGACTCCCTTACCTGGCGATTGTAATCATAATCATCAATAAGGGAGTGATCCAGGATGTCCCTAGCAGGTACCCAACTTTTCTCCTCCGGACCGTAACCTTCCCAGTCCACCAAGTACTGGACTCCGCGTCCCCTCCGTCTTGAGTCCAGAATACGATTGACCGAATATGATGGTTCCCCATCTACGAGTCGCGGCGGTGGGGGAACCGGGGCTGGCGGATTAATGCGAGAATAAAACACGGGTTTGACTTTGGAAACATGGAACACGGGATGAATTCTCCTGTACGCAGGAGGAAGGTTAAGGCGGACTGCCACCGGACTAACGATCTTGGTGACAGCGAACGGGCCAATAAATTTGGGAGCAAGCTTATTCGAAACGGACCGGAGAGGAATGTTCCTTGTTGAAAGCCACACTTTGGAACCGACGACGTATACGGGAGGCTTACGCCGGTGGCGATCGGCTTTGGCCTTGGTGCGCGCCCCCACTTGGAGTAGAGTCTCACAGGCTCTAGTCCAAGTACGGTGACACCTCTGGACGAATGCGTGGACGGAGGGGACCGCGACTTCGGACTCCAGACTGGGAAAAATAGGTGGCTGGTAACCTACACTACACTCGAACGGAGATAGGCCCGTGGATGATACTGGTAAGGTATTGTGGGCGTACTCCACCATTGACAGTTGCTGACTCCATGAGGAAGGATTCTTGGAAACCAAACATCGCAACGCTCTCTCCAAATCTTGGTTGGCTCTCTCAGTTTGACCATTGCTCTGGGGGTGAAACCCTGAGGACAGACTGACAGTCGCCCCCAGTAACCTACAAAACTCTCGCCAGAATTTGGACACAAATTGGTGTCCCCTGTCGGAAACCACGTCAATCGGGAGGCCATGTAAGCGAAAGACGTGGTTGACGACGGTCAACGCTGTCTCCTTGGCTGAGGGTAATTTGGGCAAGGGAATGAAATGGGCCGCCTTCGAGAACCGGTCCACCACGGTCAAAACTACCGTGTACCCCTGAGAGGGTGGGAGGGCGGTAATAAAATCTAGCGCTATATGGGACCAGGGTCTCGAAGGGACCGGCAGCGGTTGAAGTAACCCATCATGAGGTCGATTGGAAGTCTTACCAGTGGCACAAACTGAGCAAGCCAAAACAAAACTGTGAATGTCACGAGCCATAAGTGGCCACCAGAATCGTTGCTTGACTAAAAATCTAGTACGACTAACTCCTGGATGACAAGCCACATTGGAACAATGCCCCCACTGAATAACGTCGGACCGTAATCCCTCCGGCACAAATAAGCGTCTCGGTGGACACCCGGGCGGAGGCGTTACCCCTTCTAAGGCCGTCTTGACCTTCGATTCGAGCTCCCATGTGAGTGTGGAGACGAATAGGGTCTCGGGTAAAATGCACTCGGGAGTAGACGGGCGTTCGGAACGATCAAAAATGCGCGATAAAGAGTCAGGTTTTACATTTTTGGAACCTGGGCGGTACGAGAGGGAAAAATCAAAGCGACCGAAAAAAAGTGCCCACCGAGCCTGCCTGGAGTTCAACCTTTTGGCAGTTCTAATATATTCCAGATTCTTGTGATCGGTCCAGACAATAAAAGGTACCCCTGACCCCTCTAACCAGTGACGCCATTCCTCCAATGCTAGCTTGACTGCCAACAACTCTCTGTTACCAATATCATAATTACGTTCAGCAGGAGATAACCGATGGGACAAAAACGCGCATGGGTGCATCCTGTCGTCTATGGGGGAACGTTGGGATAACACTGCACCTACCCCCACCTCTGACGCATCGACCTCCACCACGAACTGCCGTGAAGAGTCAGGGGTAACCAGGATGGGGGCTGAAACAAAGCGGCCTTTGAGTTTGGCAAACGCGGCCTCGGCTGCGTCTGACCACCTGAACGGAGTTCTGGGGGAGGTCAAGGCGGTCAGAGGTGCGGCTAGTTGGCTGAAATTGCGAATGAAACGCCGGTAAAAGTTGGCAAACCCCAGAAACCTCTGTAGGGCCTTACGGGAATCTGGACTTGGCCACTCCACCACAGCCTTAACCTTGTCAGGATCCATACGTACTCCCTCAGACGAAACGATGTACCCTAGGAAAGGAACAGACTGTGCATGAAACGCGCATTTCTCCGCCTTGACAAAAAGCCCATTCTCTAGCAACCTCTGAAGCACTCGTCGGACGTGCTGCACATGTTCCTGGAGAGAAGAAGAAAAAATCAATATGTCATCCAGGTAGACATATATGAACTGATCGACCATATCTCGCAGCACGTCATTGACGAGTGCCTGGAAGACCGCTGGGGAGTTCGATAATCCGAACGGCATTACCGAATATTCAAAGTGACCCCTGGGGGTATTAAAAGCGGTCTTCCACTCATCCCCCTTCCTGATGCGGACCAAATGATAAGCATTACGTAAATCCAATTTTGTGAAGACCGACGCTCCCTGCAACCTCTCGAAGGCTGAAGACATCAACGGCAAAGGATAAGTATTCTTTACCGTGATGTTGTTCAACCCTCGGTAATCAATACAAGGTCGCAGGGACCCGTCCTTCTTCCCCACAAAAAAGAACCCCGCCCCCGCTGGAGAAGAAGAAGGGCGGATGAACCCGGCTGCTAGAGAATCAGAAATATATTTCTCCATAGCCTCCCTTTCTGGAGCAGAAAGCGAATATAACTTGCCCTTAGGCGGAGACTTACCTGGCAGTAAATCTATGGCACAGTCATAGGGACGATGCGGAGGAAGAGAAGCAGCACGAGACTTACTGAACACTTCCTTCAGGTCGAGGTACTCTGCGGGCACGTTTGACAAATCCACTGTCTCCTCCTGAAACATAGGAACAGAAACAGACGAACAGGCAGACACAAGACAAGACTCATGACATTGATTGCTCCATGACACAACGGTACACTGCTGCCAGTCCACACGGGGGTTGTGTTGTATGAGCCACGGGTGACCGAGAACGATGGGTGCAAGAGGTGAGTCCATGATGTAGAATGAAAGTCTTTCAGTGTGATTGCCAGACGTGGTGAGAGTGATGATTTCAGTGGTGAATTCGATGGTTGGGAGCTCTTGGCCATTAAGTGCACGAACTGAGATCTTGTGTGTGAGGGGTTTGATGGGAACATGAAACTTGAGTGCAAACGAATAGTCCATAAAATTACCTTCGGCTCCCGAGTCCAACAGTGCACGGTCGTGGTGGGTGTGTGTTGACCATCTAAGTCTTACCGGGAGGAGCGTAGATGTTGATGAGGTCTTCTCGGCGGAGATCCCACCCGATAGTAGCCTCATAGTTACTATCGGGCTTGGCCTTTTACCGGACAGCTGTAAGCGTGGTGACCGGTCCCACCACAGTAAAGGCACAGTCCCTGGGATCTCCGCCTCTCCTTCTCCTCCCGGGAAAGCCGAGCTCGCCCCACCTGCATGGGCTCATGATCGTGAGCGGGGCTGACCGCATCCGCACCGCTGAAACGCTGATTCCCAGCTCCACTGGAAAACCGACTGGGCAGAGCCCGTCTCTCGACTCTGGTCAAACGTGCGTCAACTCTTAAAGCCAGTTCAATAAGTCCGTTGAGGGATGTGGGTAGATCCAGGGTGTAAATTTCTCTCTGGATGCGGTCAGCCAGCCCATGCAGGAACATGTCCCACTGCGCCGCCTCGTTCCATTGACACTCCGCCGCTAATGTCCGGAATTCGATGGAAAAATCTGACACGGACCTCTCTCCTTGGCGTAGATCAGCAAGAATTCTAGCCGCTTCTCTCCCGGCCACTGCCCGATCAAAAACTTGTTTCATCTCAGCGGCGAGTGTTTGGAACGAGGCACAGCATGGGTCTTGGTTCTCCCACACCGCCGTCCCCCATAGTGCTGCCTTCCCAGACAACAACGTTAGAACAAACGCTACCTTGGATTGTTCCGTACTGAAGGTTCTGGGTTGTAGTGCAAAGTGCATAGAGCAACGAGTGATAAATGCCCTGCAAAAATTGGGCTCACCTGAATATGGTTCGGGCACTGGTAGTCGAGGCTCTGTCTGGGAGGGATTCGCTGGTGGTGTGGGGGGAACAGGCGGCGTGGGTGGCGCAGTGGGAGCTCGCAAAAGTTGGATCTGCTGGGTGAGCTCGGACACCTGCGCCAC
>JAPDVR010000018.1:1407622-1430122 GCA_026230005.1 Gila orcuttii
TTGAAACGCAAACGATGTTATTCTTTTTCATATACCATTTTCTTTGTTTAACAGTTCTGTCTGATAAATTATTACTGTTAAACAAAGCTGAACTAATGAAGATTGAGGATGAGAGTCAGCGCTGTCAAAAGAAAAGTCGCTTCTGACACATCGGACAAACAGAAAACGGTTGCGCTTTATTTCAATAGTCCTCAGACACTCTACTGACTATAAGTAACTTGTTAACTCCATGTCGCTAGTAACTTACAGTCAGTAGAATGTCTAAAGAGGACTATCGAAATAAAGTGTTAACCAGAAAACTGTTCTGATGTGATGATCACAGCACACAGAGAATAGCGACATTTCTGGAGTTTTGTAGTCAGAGGAACGAGCAATGAGCAATGCTGACAATTGAAAACTTTACATCAGAAAACCTCTGAAAACACCACCTACAAAGTGCATGATTTGTAAACTACTACATTTTGGTGTTTGCATCACAAGCGTGTGTGTGTAGTGGTGTAGTGCACTTGTTCAGTCGCTCGTGATGATGTGAAGCGTCCAGTGAAACACCAGTCTCCGTCAGACAGCTCCAGGGCCTGTGTGTTTTAGTTCACGTTTGCTTGTCTCAACACTGGCGGTTAGGTTGGGTTGGGTTGGGTTGGGTTGGGTTAGGTTAGGTTAGGTTGGGTTAGGTTAGGTTGGGTTGGGTTAGGTTGGGTTAGGTCAGGTTGGGTTGGGTTAGGTTAGGTTGGGTTGGGTTAGGTTGGGTTGGGTTAGGTCAGTTTGGGTTGGGTTGGGTTAGGTTGGGTTAGGTTAGGTTGGGTTAGGTTGGGTTGGGTTAGGTTAGGTTGGGATATGGTTGGGTTAGGTTAGGTTAGTGTGGGTTGGGTTAGGTTAGGTTAGGTTAGGTCGGGATAAGGTTGGGTTAGGTTAGATTGGGTCAGGTCAGGTTGGGTTAGGTTAGGTTGGGTTGGGTTGGGTTAGGTTAGGTTAGGTTGGGTTAGGTTAGGTTGGGTTAGGTTAGATTGGGTCAGGTCAGGTTGGGTTAGGTTGGGTTAGGTTGGGTTGGGTTGGGTTGGGTTAGGTTGGGTTAGGTTGGGCTGGGTTAGGTTTTTTGAGGATATTACAACAGCTCCCCCTTCTCTGGCACTAGTCCAGAAAAGTAAGGAGAAGGAGACTGAGTAAGGCACGGGTCGACGCATGTGAGACGATACCATTGCTCCATCTTTGTAGAATGTTCTTACTTTAAACTTGGGGCTAAAATTTGAAGATTTCAGTATCTCCCATTGGGTGTATAAACCACAGGGCTACTGATGTTAGGTTTAGGGTTAGGTCTTAATTGATTAAACGAAACCAAACTCTATCCTGGACGTATCAATGCGTAAGCTCGGTGTAAAGACCATAGGGTTACTATGGTTAGATTTAGAGCATGAGTTGGAACCGGCTTAGATCTAAAGTGATGCCAAAATCCAAACTCAAACAAACTAGGTGTATAATCCATAGGACTACTATGGGTAAGTTAGGGTTGGGTTGGGTTAGGTTGGGTTAGGTCAGGTTAGGCTAGTTTGGGTTAGGTTGGGTTAGGTTGGGTTGGGTTGGGTTGGGTTGGGTAGGGTTAGGTTGGGTTGGGTTGGGTTAGGTTAGATAGGGTTTAGTCAAACATGATAATGCAATAATCTTCTAGCCTCACTCACCGGACATTTCATTTCCAAACTACAACATAATAAAAAGTTGAAAATTTCACTTTTACCTGTTTAGGATGAAACTTTCAGCTGCACTTACTGGACATTTCACTTTGTGTCATGAAACCGCAGCATAATATCATTTTGCTAAAATGTCGCCACATGCACGTTTTTAATTTTAATTTTGTTAACTTTAGTAAGCACAGTTGCAGTTACCTATTCCCCAGATATGTCCCCTGTCCCTGATCAGAGACTCCCAGGAGACTCTCAGATGTTGGAGGATTCCTGAAAGCTGATTGGTTAGTTGTGTTTAAAGCGCTGGATCTGCTCAGACACGCTCAGTCGCCAGCTCACTTCTGTCATTACCGGAGTGATTAAACATGTTCAGTTCCTCCTGACACACACACGAGGAAGCCATGAAACCATGAGGATCTGACACAGCTGAAGAACACGTCTCTGATGAGCTGAAACTCTTTCATGAGTCTTTCATCTCTTCAAACGCACACCTAAAGCTGTGTATCGCACATCAGATCAGCTGCTACACTCTGCAGTCACAATATATTTATGAACATGATTTTTGGCTATTAAACACCTACATTCAGATCCATGTAATTCTTGCAGTGGATTTACTCTTCATTTTTTTTAAGTTATATGATTGCAATAGCAGATATAACAGCATACCTCACTGTTTTATGCACAAACTTAAGAAAAAGTGTTGTAATTATAGCTTTAAAATTAAAATAACTAAATGGTGAAAATTATAAAGTGAATCTATGATTTATGTGGTCAACATGAGTATCTAGATCAATAGTATAACTCATTTCTTCACCTAAATGAAGCTTCATTAAATAAAATGCAGCTTAGCTAAATAAACACTACTGTTCTGTGAGATTTCATGTCATTTTCATAATTTCAAGTGTTGAAAATTAACCTTGTGGACATTTTTTCTGTCTTCATTTTCTTTATATATTATTTCCACTGAAGAAACAACACACATTCACATAAAAATAGCTTGCTGGTTAAATAGTCTCTGAAGTTGAAACATCATACTCATTTTTAGCCAGCAATCTAAATTCTTTTTTTTTTTTTTACGTTGTCAGGAACAACTAAATGAAGGAGGAAAAAATGCAAAAGATAAATGTGTAAAATACAGCAGGAAACAAAGGAGATGCACCCAGACACTCCAAAAGATAAATGCATACAGTTTAAAAATAAAAACAAAGCATGACTATATAAATTTGTCATAAAATAAAAACGCAGTGTGTTTCCTTTCCCAGAATTACTGTTACTGACAGAGATTAATGCACAACAAGAAAGACTGGAAGACAAAAACAACAAAGAGTATTGAAGAATGAATTCATTTCCACATCAAAACACAACTTCATCCGCTATATGAAAAGCTGGATCTTCAAAGCTAGTGAGACACTTTTTCCACTGACTTCCGGCAGTAACTTAATTTACTGTAGTATTTGGTACACGGGTAATTAGGTTAATGTGATCAGGGTTAATGAATGAAATATGAACACTTTCATAACTGCAGGGCTGGAGAAGGTTTATGCAACAGTTCATTAACTGATCCTGCTCACATATTAATACAGGAGCTGCTAAAATCACATTTCATGTCTCATTCATCATTTAGGTGATAAAATACAGTCTCTTAAACTGGTAGTCAATAGAATAATAAACAATAATCAATGTTAACCTCTGAACAGTTGGCATCAAAACCATAAAATAAACAATTAACTATAATTAGCCACTCTAATTGCATATGTTTTTCTGTCAAAGTGTGCAGTTGCCTTAAACTATGTCCTAACCAGGTGTGATGGGATGAGAGTCTCTCTGCAGGCGCACTGCACTCTTCATCAAATCAGTCAAAAATCACGGCCAATCAGAAGAGAGTGTGGGCGGAGTCTCTGCAGGCGCACTGCACTCTTCATCAAATCAGTCAAAAATCACGGCCAATCAGAAGAGAGTGTGGGCGGAGTCTCTCTGCAGGCGCACTGCACTCTTCATCAAATCAGTCAAAAATCACGGCCAATCAGAAGAGAGTGTGGGCGGAGTCTCTCTGCAGGCGCACTGCACTCTTAATCAAATCAGTCAAAAATCACGGCCAATGAGAAGAGAGTGTGGGCGGTGTCTCTGCAGGCGCACTGCACTCTTCATCAAATCAGTCAAAAATCACGGCCAATCAGAAGAGAGTGTGGGCGGTGTCTCTGCAGGCGCACTGCACTCTTCATCAAATCAGTCAAAAATCACGGCCAATCAGAAGAGAGTGTGGGCGGTGTCTCTGCAGGCGCACTGCACTCTTCATCAAATCAGTCAAAAATCACGGCCAATCAGAAGAGAGTGTGGGCGGAGTCTCTCTGCAGGCGCACTGCACTCTTCATCAAATCAGTCAAAAATCACGGCCAATCAGAAGAGAGTGTGGGCGGAGTCTCTCTGCAGGCGCACTGCACTCTTCATCAAATCAGTCAAAAATCATGGCCAATCAGAAGAGAATGTGGGCGGAGTCTCTCTGCAGGCGCACTGCACTCTTCATCAAATCAGTCAAAAATCATGGCCAATCAGAAGAGAATGTGGGCGGAGTCTCTCTGCAGGCGCACTGCACTCTTCATCAAATCAGTCAAAAATCACGGCCAATCAGAATAGAGTGTGGGCGGAGTCTCTCTGCAGGCGCACTGCACTCTTCATCAAATCAGTCAAAAATCACGGCCAATCAGAAGAGAGTGTGGGCGGAGTCTCTCTGCAGGCGCACTGCACTCTTCATCAAATCAGTCAAAAATCACAGCCAATCAGAAGAGCGTGTGGGCGGAGTCTCTGCAGGCGCACTGCACTCTTAATCAAATCAGTCAAAAATCACGGCCAATCAGAAGAGAGTGTGGGCGGAGTCTCTCTGCAGGCGCACTGCACTCTTCATCAAATCAGTTAAAAATCACGGCCAATCAGAAGAGAGTGTGGGCGGAGTCTCTTTGCAGGCGCACTGCACTCTTCATCAAATCAGTCAAAAATCACGGCCAATCAGAAGAGAGTGTGGGCGGAGTCTCTGCAGGCGCACTGCACTCTTCATCAAATCAGTCAAAAATCACGGCCAATCAGAAGAGAGTGTGGGCGGAGTCTCTCTGCAGGCGCACTGCACTCTTAATCAAATCAGTCAAAAATCACGGCCAATCAGAAGAGAGTGTGGGCGGAGTCTCTGCAGGCGCACTGCACTCTTCATCAAATCAGTCAAAAATCACAGCCAATCAGAAGAGAGTGTGGGCGGAGTCTCTGCAGGCGCACTGCACTCTTAATCAAATCAATCCACAATCACAGCCAATCAGAAGAGAGTGTGGGCGGAGTCTCTCTGCAGGCGCACTGCACTCTTCATCAAATAAGTTAAAAATCACGGCCAATCAGAAGAGCGTGTGGGCGGAGTCTCTGCAGGCGCACTGCACTCTTAATGAAATCAGTCAAAATCACAACCAATCAGAAGAGAGTGTGGGCGGAGTAATATTTGCATTATTGGTGCACATGTAAACGTAGTCAGTGAGGGAGAGCTGCGAATGCTTGAACGACACAGCACAACGTCTCCATTAATTCACGCATGTAATAATTTAATGTTTTATACATATTATACATTATTCATTAGATTTTAAATGGACTATTGAGCGAAACAAACAAATCACAATTCAAAAAGATTGATGCTTATGCATCATCAGAATTTGTAATCGATGCATTGAGAAAACGAATGAACCATTACACCTCTACTCATCACATATCGCTGGTTAGGAATGTTGGGTTGTTTCGAGTTGCTAAGTGAAGAAAAGCTGAAACTCCGATCACTCAGTGTATATGGAGAGTTCATAATGAGAGCCTGTAAAAATGACCTTTGAATTCTAATGTGTGTCTGATTAAAACTGGCTTGGCTCTATATTTATTGTTCATTATATTGCGGTGTTCTATCAGATGGAGCTGCGACTCGTAGATAGCAGAGATGAGAGGAAGCTGATGTCCATATACAAGCTCTCACTAAACTCCTCATTAATCTCTTGTTATGTCCATGTTCTGAAATCTGCAGCACTAAAGAGCAGTACTCGTGTGAAGAACAGACTAACCGCTGATTACAACTGTTTGACATTATAATGTTGCCTAACACGCATGAAAAATACAAGACACAAATATTGTGACATTCTACTTCTGTTTTGGTTTCGTTTTGAATTATTGTGCTTAGTTTGTTTCCATGGTTTCTAGAATGGTTTCATTGGTTGTCATAGTGACTCATTGTTTGATTGATTTGATCCACCTGATCCTCGTTTTGTTCATTGAGTTTGTTAGGTATATATTGGCCTCTGTTCTGTCTGCTCTTTGTCTGGTTTAATCTTTTGTTGTTATGCTGGTTGAAAGTCTCATATCCTGATAGTGATCACTATGTTAAGTTGTCTAAATGTATCTTTATAAATGTATATATCGTCTGTGGAAGGCGTAGGGCCATAAAATGTTTGTTCAATGATAGCATGTGTTCTCTATCAGTCATCGTGTGTTTGTGTGTGTGTTTTACATCATACGCCATCAGCGCTGGGATTATAAACTGCTTGACTAAAGAAATTTATTACATTACCAGAAAAACATATTGTTTGTATTTAAGATATCCCTCGTGCTTCCACGCGGCACAATCATCTTTCCTTACAGAGAATAGACCTACTGTAGTACAGTAGACATACACATCATCAGTGGAAAACTATATCATGCCACACAATGCTTCATTGTAGAGAACTTGTGACTTGTCATATGCATAATTGGAAAACATATGCTAAACATTCCTGTATTCAAAATTTTCTCTGCAGGATCCTCATCCTAACTTATGTTCTTAAACTTCACAAATGCATCTGATTATGAATATTAATAAAAAGAGTAACGTTAGCTTTTCCCAGATCCCCTATTGCACCTTTAATAGTGCTGAGTATTAGATCCTCTGTGCTTCACCTCGTCGTCTTCCTCATCCTGACCCTGATGAATATAATATCTTAATATCCGCATTACAGTGGTCATTAAAATGCAGACTAGGTAGACAGCTCACCAGATTCTGGAACAAAGCTACTCTCTTTATATCTTGAACAGAGGTGAGATTTTTGAGTCAAATTCATTTTAAATGCTCCTAAAAGACAAAACAAAAAATGCATTTGATAATTAAATTCCATGGTTATTGCAGGAATAAAATGAATAGTGCCCCACGGTCGTCTTTTGGTGAATTTCACCATTTTGAAGCCATTTAGCGACAACTAACTAATATGCCATGTAGCCATTGTGATTTTTGTTTTTTTGGAGGAATTCATCCAAGGTTTTACAAAATATCAGTCTGTGAACACAACTTAAACAAAGGATTTTAGCATTTCATGACATATGTAATATATACCTGTTTAAATGCCAGCTTTTTTGTGAAAATGATCGGCTAAACTCTATTGATGTCATCAGTGCTGCGGCTCTTCATTCCTCTGCAGTTCAGATGCTTTGTGCTTGGTTCATTATAAAAATGTATATTTCATCAGAATTAAAACCCGGCCCTTTTGCACACTACAAAAACACACCACTAGACCATCATGACTCAGATGTGTGTCTGACCCCAGCCCGGTCCTGAGTGCTTCCTAACGCACAGGTTTGTGAAGCCCTGCACACTCCCACATGCGCGCACTAGAGCTCTGCTTGAGTTCGGCCTGCAACAAAAGTAGCTTTTGTGTCGTTTTTAACAAGATACCTTTAAGTTTGTTAAAAGGAAGCACTGAACAGTAAAAGTGTTTTCCCAGAGCCAGCTGTGCAGTGTGTTGTTCACCGCACTCGTGGGCTATCAGAGAACTGATGACTAGTGTGTGTTCCTCGTCACTGAAGCGCTGTGTACGTCTGTGTGCGTCTGTGTACGTCTGTGTACGTCTGTGTGCGTCTGTGTGCGTCTGTGTATGTACGTCTGTGTGCGTCTGTGTACGTCTGTGTGCGTCTGTGTATGTACGTCTGTGTGCGTCTGTGTGCGTCTGTGTGCATCTGTGTACTGTGTGCGTCTGTGTATGTACGTCTTTGTGCGTCTGTGTACGTCTGTGTACGTCTGTGTATGTACGTCTGTGTGCGTCTGTGTATGTACGTCTGTGTGCGTCTGTGTATGTACGTCTGTGTGCGTCTGTGTATGTACGTCTGTGTGCGTCTGTGTATGTACGTCTGTGTGCGTCTGTGTGCATCTGTGTACTGTGTGCGTCTGTGTGCTGTGTGCGTCTGTGTGCGTCTGTGTACGTCTGTGTGCGTCTGTGTGCATCTGTGTGTGTCTGTGTGCGTCTGTGTGCGTCTGTGTACGTCTGTGCGTCTGTGTGCGTCTGTGTATGTCTGTGTGCGTCTGTGTATGTACGTCTGTGTGTGTCTGTGTGCGTCTGTGTATGTACGTCTGTGTGCGTCTGTGTACGTCTGTGTATGTACGTCTGTGTGTGTCTGTGTGCGTCTGTGTATGTACGTCTGTGTACGTCTGTGTGTGTCTGTGTGCGTCTGTGTATGTACGTCTGTGTATGTACGTCTGTGTGCGACTGTGTACGTCTGTGTATGTACGTCTGTGTGCGTCTGTGTATGTGCGTCTGTGTGTGTCTCTGTACGTCTGTGTATGTGCGTCTGTGTGCGTCTGTGTACATCTGTGCGTCTGTGTACGTCTGTGTGTGTCTGTGTATGTGCGTCTGTGTGTGTCTGTACGTCTGTGTATGTACGTCTGTGTGCGTCTGTGTACGTCTGTGTGTGTCTGTGTGCGTCTGTGTGCTTCTGTGTGTGTCTGTACGTCTGTGTATGTACGTCTGTGTGCGTCTGTGTACGTCTGTGCGTCTGTGTACGTCTGTGTGTGTCTGTGTGTGTCTGTGTACGTCTGTGTATGTACGTCTGTGTGCGTCTGTGTACGTCTGTGTACGTCTGTGTGCGTCTGTGTGCGTCTGTGTACGTCTGTGTGTGTCTGTGTGCGTCTGTGTACGTCTGTGCGTCTGTGTACGTCTGTGTACGTCTGTGTGCGTCTGTGTACGTCTGTGCGTCTGTGTACGTCTGTGTACGTCTGTGTGCGTCTGTGTACGTCTGTGTACGTCTGTGTGTGTCTGTGTGCGTCTGTGTGCGTCTGTGTACGTCTGTGTGTGTCTGTGTGCGTCTGTGTACGTCTGTGCGTCTGTGTACGTCTGTGTACGTCTGTGTGTGTCTGTGTACGTCTGTGTACGTCTGTGTACGTCTGTGTACGTCTGTGTGCGTCTGTGTGCGTCTGTGTGTGTCTGTGTGCGTCTGTGTGCGTCTGTGTACGTCTGTGTGTGTCTGTGTACGTCTGTGTGTGTCTGTGTACGTCTGTGTACGTCTGTGTGTGTCTGTGTACGTCTGTGTGTGTCTGTGTGTGTCTGTGTACGTCTGTGTGTGTCTGTGTACGTCTGTGTGTGTCTGTGTGCGTCTGTGTATGTACGTCTGTGTGCGTCTGTGTATGTACGTCTGTGTGCGTCTGTGTGTGTCTGTGTGCGTCTGTGTGCTTCTGTGTGCGTCTGTGTGTGTCTGTGTACGTCTGTGTACGTCTGTGTGCGTCTGTGTACGTCTGTGTGTGTCTGTGTGCGTCTGTGTGCGTCTGTGTGCGTCTGTGTGTGTCTGTGTACGTCTGTGTACGTCTGTGTGTGTCTGTGTGCGTCTGTGTGTGTCTGTGTACGTCTGTGTACGTCTGTGTGTGTCTGTGTGCGTCTGTGTGTGTCTGTGTACGTCTGTGTACGTCTGTGTGTGTCTGTGTGCGTCTGTGCGTCTGTGTGCGTCTGTGTGTGTCTGTGTACGTCTGTGTACGTCTGTGTGTGTCTGTGTGCGTCTGTGTGCGTCTGTGTGTGTCTGTGTACGTCTGTGTGCGTCTGTGTGTGTCTGTGTGCGTCTGTGTGTGTCTGTGTACGTCTGTGTACGTCTGTGTGTGTCTGTGTACGTCTGTGTACGTCTGTGTGTGTCTGTGTGCGTCTGTGCGTCTGTGTGCGTCTGTGTGTGTCTGTGTACGTCTGTGTGTGTCTGTGTGCGTCTGTGTGTGTCTGTGTGCGTCTGTGTGTGTCTGTGTGCGTCTGTGTATGTACGTCTGTGTGTGTCTGTGTGCGTCTGTGTGCGTCTGTGTGCGTCTGTGTACGTCTGTGTGTGTCTGTGTGCGTCTGTGTACGTCTGTGTGCGTCTGTGTGCGTCTGTGTACGTCTGTGTGTGTCTGTGTGCGTCTGTGTACGTCTGTGTGCGTCTGTGTGCGTCTGTGTGCGTCTCTGTGTGTCTGTGTACGTCTGTGTGTGTCTGTGTGCGTCTGTGTGTGTCTGTGTACGTCTGTGTGCGTCTGTGTACGTCTGTGTGCGTCTTTGTGTGTCTGTGTACGTCTGTGTACGTCTGTGTGCGTCTGTGTGTGTCTGTGTGCGTCTGTGTATGTACGTCTGTGTGTGTCTGTGTGCGTCTGTGTGTGTCTGTGTGCGTCTGTGTGTGTCTGTGTGTGTCTGTGTGTGTCTGTGTGCGTCTGTGTGCGTCTGTGTGTGTCTGTGTGCGTCTGTGTGTGTCTGTGTGCGTCTGTGTATGTACGTCTGTGTGCGTCTGTGTGTGTCTGTGTGTGTACCTCTGTGTGCGTCTGTGTGCGTCTGTGTGTGTCTGTGTGCGTCTGTGTGTGTCTGTGTGCGTCTGTGTACGTCTGTGTGTGTCTGTGTGTGTACCTCTGTGTGCGTCTGTGTACGTCTGTGTGTGTCTGTGTGTGTACCTCTGTGTGCGTCTGTGTACGTCTGTGTGTGTCTGTGTGTGTCTGTGTGTGTCTGTGTGCGTCTGTGTGTGTCTGTGTGCGTCTGTGTATGTACGTCTGTGTGCGTCTGTGTGTGTCTGTGTGCGTCTGTGTGTGTCTGTGTACGTCTGTGTACGTCTGTGTACGTCTGTGTGTGTCTGTGTACGTCTGTGTGTGTCTGTGTGCGTCTGTGTGTGTCTGTGTGCGTCTGTGTATGTACGTCTGTGTGCGTCTGTGTGTGTCTGTGTGCGTCTGTGTGTGTCTGTGTGCGTCTGTGTGCGTCTGTGTATGTACGTCTGTGTGCGTCTGTGTGTGTCTGTGTGCGTCTGTGTGTGTCTGTGTACGTCTGTGTGTGTCTGTGTGCGTCTGTGTATGTACGTCTGTGTACGTCTGTGTACGTCTGTGTACGTCTGTGTGTGTCTGTGTGCGTCTGTGTGTGTCTGTGTGCGTCTGTGTATGTACGTCTGTGTGCGTCTGTGTGCGTCTGTGTGCTTCTGTTCCTGTCTTTACCAGTGCTGGAAATTTTGATTATGTGTGTTTGAGTTATGATTTTGCTGGTATGGTAATTATGGTAATTCCTCAGTTTAATCAGTAGTTTTCCAGTATTTTAAAGATCTAAATATCTTCTCTCTCTCTTTTCCCAGCCTGTGCGGATACGTGTAGTTAGTTCCCTCCAATTACGCTGTAAAAACTGGGATATGTTCCATCCTAAATATTGAGGGATGGAAATGAGACGCATGTCCAGGTAGCTCTCGTTAGGAGACAGCACAGATGCTGAACTGCAGTATTAATGAGATCCGCAGCAGAGAAGGAGATTAGATGCTTCTAAATATATGTGTTGGAGGCAATAGACTTATTCCACAAATTATTGAAAGATTATTTTAGATTTGAAATGTTTTTTACGTTTAAGAGGCTGTAGTGTCGACCTTTATTTATTGAAATATTTAGGGTTCAGTTTTATTTTGATTTTAGAAAATAAACACGATTTCTCATCTTACAGATCAGTTGTTTCTCATATTCAGTGTCATGTCTCGGGTGTCGAGGGCGAGTGCATCTGTGAGCCTACAGTCAGTGTGAGTAAAATACTCAAGTTAACATCAGATACTCTCAGACTTTTACTTCAGTCGTGTTGGAATCGGTGTAACTGGTAATGGAGTATTTTCACTGTAAGGTATCTGTGCTTTTACTCAGTATGGTGTTCACCTCTCACTGACTCCCGCGATACACACAACTAACAGAATAAAACACTGCCAGATTCACGTTTCAGAAAAACCTGAATGTCTTTTAATGCCACTTACTGGACATTTCACTGTGAAACATGAAGAAGCAGCGTAATATCACTGCAGAAATATCACCACAGACAATAAGCCTGCGCTGGGTGAGTTCAGTAATATTCTCTGAGAAACTGCATTATTGTGGTAATGTTGAGTATTTGGTGTGTGTTTCGGGCTGTTTGAGGTCATGATCTTCCTGAAGCCTCGACAGGAATGCTGATCCAGGTTGAGCTTCTATTCTCTATATTTACCCTCAGCTGTTGTAATTAACCTCCTCTATTAAACTCCCTCAGAGGTCAGTGGTCCTGCAGAAGGACATCGAGCTGAGAGAGAGAGAGAGAGAGAGAGAGAGAGAGAGAGACAGAGAGAGAGAGACAGAGAGAGAGAGACAGAGAGACAGAGACAGAGAGAGAGAGACAGAGAGAGAGAGAGAGAGAGAGAGAGAGAGAGAGAGACAGAGAGAGAGACAGAGAGAGAGAGAGAGAGAGAGAGAGAGAGAGAGAGACAGAGAGAGAGACAGAGAGAGAGAGAGAGAGAGAGAGAGAGAGAGAGAGAGAGAGACAGAGAGAGAGAGAGAGAGAGAGAGACAGAGAGAGAGAGACAGAGAGAGAGAGACAGAGAGAGAGAGAGAGAGAGAGAGAGAGAGAGAGAGACAGAGAGAGAGACAGAGAGAGAGAGAGAGAGAGAGAGAGAGAGAGAGAGCTCACTGCTGTCCAACAGTTGCTCCGGCTCAATCCTGCTCCGGCCTGGCCTCACCAGGATTACAGAGCATTCTCATCTACCAATCAGATCCACACACACACGCAGAGACACACACACACAGACACACACACTCTCTCTCACACACACACAAGCCTCGTTCTACAGTCATGAAGCCGCTGACACGTTTGCTTTTTTCAATTCACATTTATTTGTATCGCACTTTTCACAATACACATCGTTTCAAAGCAGCTTTACAGTTAATGCATGAGTCCATATTACAGTTTACAGTGATCTGTTATCAGAGGAAACTGTCTAAGTTATGTATTTCAGAAATGCACATATACAAATTCACAGTTTGATGTGCTGGAGACTCCTCATGGCTGAGGCGAGTGTAAACTCACAGCTGTAGTGAAGTGTGTGTGCAAGTTACAGCCTGAGCTTTCCTCTTTTATCAGCATATCTTTCTCATTTCTCTTCGATCGTACCGTACATGATTGTATACGAGCCAACAAACATCTCTGTACGATGTTCTGGTGCTGAGATATGGCTTATTCATGTGTTCAGGTGGTTGCTAGGCGGTTGCTAGGTTTTTCTGGGTGGTTGCTATGGTGTTGCTGGGGTATTCTGGGTGGTTGCTAGGTGGTTGCTAGGGTATTCTGGGGGGTTGCTATGGTGTTGCTAGGCAGTTGCTAGGGTATTCTGGCTGGTTGCTAGGGCGTTGCTAGGCGGTTGCTAGGGTATTATTGGTGGTTGCTCTGACGTTGCTAGGCAGTTGCTTGGGTGTTCTAGGCGGTTGCTAGACGGATGCTAGGGTATTTTGGATGGTTGCTAGGGGGTTGCTAGGGTGTTCTGGGTGGTTGCTATGGTGTTGCTAGGGTATTTTGGGTGGTTGCTAGGGTATTCTGGATGGTTGCTAGGGTGTTCTGGGTGGTTGCTATGGTGTTCTGGGTGGTTGCTAGGGTGTTGCTATGCGGTTACTAGGGTGTTCTGGGTGGTTGCTATGGTGTTGCTAGGTGGTTGGTAGTTGTCACAGATGGTTACTATTGGACTTCTAAACATTTTCTTGGCATGATTTAGCACTTACATATTCACTATTAGCATGTAGCTATTCACAGCTAGCATGTATAGCATGTTGGAAGCCCTGTTTGCTAGCATGAGTCAAAAGAGCAAACCCCCATCTCTATACGATGTTCTGATGCAGAGATATAGGTCTTGCAAAATGGTTGCTAGGGTACTCTGTTTGGTTGCTAGGGAGTGGCTTGGCAGCAGCCAATGATGAAACTCCAAAGGCTGCTTGTCAGTATGAATGATATAAACCAACTCCCATGCCTCTGTGACATTCAGAATGGAAGATATCCCTCTATGGATTTTGGTTGCTAAGGTGCTCGACAATGGTTGCTAGGGAGGGGCTAGGAAGTGTTGAGGTGATTCATGATTGGCTGTTTGCTGCCCCGAGTCAAACGAGACCACCCTCGTGTTTCTATGACACTTCTATCCGGAGATATCCTTTTGATCTCTTTCAATGGAAGTGTATGGGACTTGTTGCTAAGGTGCTCTAAATGGTTGTTAGGGCGTGGCTTGATAGCCAGGGGCGTTTCCAGCATTGAAGGACATCCGGGGCTTAGCCCAGACCATTTTATGTAAATACAGGGATCACTCGAAGAAACTTTGGGCTATGGTCTAACATAAATCAAATTGACCAATCAATTTCAATCAACCGCAGATTAGCGTCACGCAAAGGAGCGGTTTGGAAAAATGTGTCTTTGAACGATTCATAAGGGAGTCGCTGAGTAAATCCGGTAAAAATAAATGCATATTATAAGACAACAAAAGTGTTTTTTGTCATTGCATGCATGTAAAAATGTCGTTGGGGACTCCCAAAACAATATTGGGAACATTTTATAGGGGCCCTTTAATATAAATTATTTTTTATTTTTTGACATAAATAGTCAAAATGATGTATGAGATCCTAAGTTAAAGCAATACATGAATGACTTTAGTCTACGTTCATTGACACCATGGTATCGAACCGTATATAATTCTAAATGTACATCTGTCAAAAACTTTTCATTAGGAGTATTGGGATAAACAATGTTTCACTTTTAACTTTCTCCAAAGTAAAATGACTGATTAATTGTTACCAGTTTCCATGTCTGATCCTCCCCAGTCTGCAGCTCATCTTTAAAACCCTCTACAAAACCATTTAATCAAATCAAAGTGTATATTTACTACAAACTAATAACACAAAACAAGTCACACATACATGCTATGTTAATGCTTATTGGTTATCCTTAGAGAAAACAACACCTGATAAACAAGGAAAGTATTCAGTGCAGTGGTGGGATAAAACTAATGTTTCTGGCTACCCTTACCCTTAGAAGTATACTTCAAGTTAATTTTATGAAGAAGTATTATTCGTTTAAATGTATTATAAGTATAAGAGTAGTAAACTTTAAGTACACAACTAGGTTTCTCATTTGTAATGCATCTGTACTACAAGTGAACTTAAGTATACTAGTAGTAGTTTACTATTTTAATACAATTAGTATTTTTTTAGTTTATGAAAGTACACACTGAAGTGTACTCTCAGTAAACTACTAGTTTAGTAGTTAATACTGCAAGTATACGTTTTCTTTAAGTGAACATAAACTTATACTTGTTATAGTTCACTATTTATGTATTATTTTTGCACTTGCAGTATACTATTATGTTCAAATGTAGATATTATTTTTTATTAAAAAATACCTTTAACTGTACTTTAATTTTAAAGACATTAGCTTCATGCATTCTTTTTTTATCAACGCTCGAATGTTGGTAAGTTTCATAAAGAAAGGCAACATTAGAATTGTAATTTAAAGGACGATTAAATAAAATGATGCAGCAGACAAAATTCAAATGCGGCACACTGCTTATGACTTGCGTGACGCGGGACAACAAAGCTTCACATTCTTCACAAAATGCAGGACAGGTGGTCCCCCTTTGATAATATTAAGCGCGTTTTTTGATTTACACACTGTTTAATGTTTGATGATGATCACGTTATTTTATATTTGAGTGAGTAAAAGCAATCTTTAGTCATAGAAGCAATCTTCTATGACTTGTTTCAGCTTCTTCTTCTCCTGTGTTTTTATCCGGAGGAGATTCTGTTCTAGAAAATGCCAGTACAAGTGCTAATGTATAACGTTAGCCTGTGGTAATAACTAGCTAGTTAAACAAATAGGCCTACAGTGAAAGCCAGCCAGATGATGATCTATCTTCAGACTTTAAGGATAAAAAAACTGAATTCTAACCCACTTCCTTCCGAAAAATCCCCAAAGTCTCGTTTGCTTCATTTTTCTTTAATTTTTTCTTTCCCGCTTGCTGACTCTCTCAGTTGTTAACTCGCACTCTTGCGGTTGACTATGCTAGCTCCTCCCCTACCCGCTGCTGCTGCTGCATATTCAACAGAGAGGAAGAAACGGAGGAGCCCATAGGCTACCGACAGCAAAGAAATGTATTCTATAGGCTAGATTATTTTTAAGGTCTATTTTTACAGGCTGTATGCAGTATATGCAAAGCCAAAGCGCAATGATTTCGGGCGTTTACATAGGCTATTATCCAGTTTCATATTTGCTCAGTAACAGTCATTACATTCGGGGCTTGACTCAAAACATTCGGGGCTGAAGCCCTGGCAAAATCGTCTGGCGCCGCCCCTGTTAATAGCTTCACAATGATCCTGAAAGACTGATTGGTCTTCTGAGTAAAATGAGCCCGCCCCCTTGTCTCTATGACACTGTGATCCAGAGCTATGTTAAATACAAAATCCCAGTGCAATTTACCATACTAGGAGAAACACATGTGTTTCATGGGCCGTCCTTCACCATAGTAACTCAATGGGGAACTTTGTGTCATGGCGGGGAACAGAACACAGGAAGCAATAGCAAGTTACTCAGTTTATTTGTAGATATAGACAAACAATGACACGGGCGTGGAACGATGGCGCAGGGACTTCGATGGTCAGTGGTGAAGACAGGAACCGTGAAGTGGTGAAACACTGAAGACGGAATCCACACAACCCAAACGATAATCCACAAAGAACGACGAATCCACGAAGAACACGAACACCGGACGAGCGGGATGACAAGACTGGAACACCGACACAGGAGACATCAAACAACGATCTGACAAAGAGGACAAAAACCGGTAAGTATAAATAGGGTGAGGAAATGGACTGCAGCTGGTGGTGATAATGATGATCAGCTGGAGCGGATCAGGTAATGACACAACACTCACGCCCACTACGCACGTGCATTCATACAACAACATAAACACGAGACGAGAAGGAACCAGAGAATAGTATACCGTGACAGTACCCCTCCTCCTAAGAACGCCTCCTGGCGTTCTGAGAACTCCTTACCTGTCGATTGTAATCATCGATAAGGGAGTGATCCAGGATGTCTCTAGCAGGTACCCAACTTCTCTCCTCCGGACCGTAACCTTCCCAGTCCACCAAGTACTGGAATCCGCGTCCCCTCCGCCTAGAGTCCAGAATACGGTTGACCGAATAAGTGGTCTCCCCATCTACGAGTCGCGGCGGGGGGGGAACCGGGACTGGCGGATTAATGTGCGAATGAAACACGGGCTTAATTTTGGATACGTGGAAGACGGGATGAATTCTCCTGTACGCCGGAGGTAAATTGAGGCGGACTGCCACCGGACTAATGATCTTGGTGACAGTGAACGGGCCAATGAATTTGGGAGCAAGCTTATTGGAGACGGAGCGGAGAGGAATGTTTCTGGTAGAAAGCCACACTTTTTGACCGACGATGTATACGGGAGGCCGTGACCAGTGGCGATCGGCCTTGGCCTTGGTGCGCGCCCCCACCTGGAGTAGAGTCTCACGGGCTCTAGTCCAGGTACGGTGACACCTCTGGACGAAGGCGTGAGCAGAGGGGACCGCGACCTCGGATTCCAGACTAGGAAAAATAGGTGGCTGGTAACCTAAACTACACTTAAACGGAGAAAGGCCCGTGGACGACACCGGTAACGTGTTGTGGTCGTACTCCACCATGGATAGTTGTTGGCTCCATGAGGAAGGATTCTTGGAAACCAAGCACCGTAACACCCTCTCCAGATCTTGGTTGGCTCTCTCAGTTTGGCCATTGCTCTGGGGATGGAACCCTGAGGACAGACTAACCGTCGCACCCAGTAATCTACAAAATTCTCGCCAAAATTTGGACACAAACTGGGGTCCCCTGTCGGAGACCACGTCCATCGGGAGGCCATGTAACCGAAAGACGTGATCTACGACAGTCAACGCTGTCTCCTTAGCTGAGGGTAATTTGGGTAAGGGAATAAAGTGAGCCGCCTTCGAGAACCGGTCCACCACGGTCAAAACGACTGTGTTACCCTGGGAGGGCGGGAGGGCGGTAATAAAATCTAGCGCGATGTGGGACCAGGGTCTCGAAGGGACTGGCAGCGGTTGGAGTAACCCGTCTGGGGGTCGATTAGAAGTCTTACCAGTGGCACAAACTGAGCAAGCCAAGACAAAGCTGTGAATGTCACGAGCCATAAGGGGCCACCAAAATCGTTGCTTAACCAAGAAACTGGTTCGGTTGACTCCTGGATGACAAGCCACGTTGGAGCAATGACCCCACTGAATGACGTCGGACCGTAATCCCTCCGGCACAAATAAACGATTCGGTGGGCAACCGGGCGGAGGCGTTACCCCTTCTAAGGCCGACTTGACCTTCGATTCGACCTCCCATGTGAGTGTGGAAACAAATATGGTTTCGGGTAAAATGCACTCGGGAGTAGACGGGCGTTCGGAAGGCTCAAAAATACGAGATAATGAATCGGGTTTGATGTTTTTAGAACCCGGGCGGTACGAGAGAGTAAAATCAAAACGGCCGAAAAAAAGTGCCCACCGAGCCTGCCTGGAGTTCAGTCTTTTAGCCGTTCTAATGTATTCTAGATTCTTATGATCAGTCCAGACGATAAAAGGTACCCCCGACCCTTCTAACCAGTGACGCCACTCCTCCAACGCTACTTTGACTGCCAACAACTCCCTGTTACCGATGTCGTAATTACGTTCGGCTGGGGACAAGCGATGAGACAAAAACGCGCAGGGATGCATCTTGTCGTCTGTAGGAGAGCGTTGGGATAGCACTGCACCTACCCCCACCTCTGACGCATCAACCTCCACCATGAACTGACGTGAAGAATCAGGGGCAATAAGGATGGGGGCTGAAACAAAGCGGCCTTTCAGTTTGGCAAACACAGCTTCCGCTGTGTCTGTCCACCTGAACGCAGTTCTGGGGGAGGTCAAGGCAGTCAGAGGCGCGGCTAGTTGGCTGAAATTGCGAATAAAACGCCGGTAGAAATTGGCGAAGCCCAGAAACCTCTGTAGGGCCTTACGGGAATCTGGGCTTGGCCACTCGACCACAGCCTTAACCTTTTCAGGATCCATACGCACTCCTTCAGACGAAATGATGTGCCCTAGGAAAGGAACAGACTGTGCATGAAATTCGCATTTCTCCGCCTTGACAAAAAGCCCATTCTCTAGCAACCTCTGAAGCACTCGTCGGACGTGCTGCACATGTTCCTGGAGAGAAGATGAAAAAATCAATATGTCATCCAGGTAGACATAAATGAACTGATCTATCATATCTCGCAGCACATCATTGACGAGTGCCTGGAAGACCGCAGGGGAGTTGGACAGCCCGAACGGCATGACCAAGTATTCAAAGTGCCCCCTAGGGGTGTTAAACGCAGTCTTCCACTCATCCCCCTCCCTAATGCGAACCAAATGATATGCATTACGTAAGTCCAATTTCGTGAAGACGGAAGCTCCCTGCAACCTCTCGAAGGCTGAAGACATCAACGGCAAAGGATAAGTATTCTTTACCGTGATGTTGTTCAACCCCCGGTAATCGATACAAGGTCGCAGAGAACCATCCTTCTTGCCCACAAAAAAGAACCCCGCCCCCGCTGGAGAAGAGGAAGGGCGAATGAACTTGGTTGCTAGAGAATCAGAAATATATTTCTCCATGGCCTCCCTCTCAGGAACAGACAGTGAGTATAACTTGCCCTTAGGCGGAGACTTACCTGGCAGTAAATCTATGGCACAGTCATAGGGACTATGCGGAGGAAGAGAAGCAGCACGAGACTTCCTAAACACTTCCTTCAGGTCCAGGTACTCCCTGGGCACGTTAGACAAATCCCCCGCTTCCTCCTGAAACATAAAAACAGGCACAGACGAACAAGCAGACACAAGACAGGACTTATGACATTCCTTGCTCCACTCCAGCACAGTTCTTAGCTGCCAGTCTATTCGGGGGTTGTGGTGGATGAGCCAGGGGTGTCCAAGAACGAGGGGTGCGAGGGGTGAATCCAGTATGTAAAAAAAAATAGTCTCAGTGTGATTGCCAGATGTGATGAGGGTAATGTCTTCAGTCGTGAAAGAAATAGTGGGAAGTTCTTGACCGTTAAGTGTGTGTACTGCAATCCTGTGAGTGAGGGGCTTGAGGGGAATCTGAAACTTGAGTGCAAATGATTTGTCCATAAAATTACCTTCCGCCCCGGAGTCCAAAAGTGCTCTACAGTCGTGCTGGTGGACTGACCATCTTAGTCTTACCGGGAGGAGGGTAGATGTGGATGAGGTCTTCTTGGCGGAGATCCCACCCAATAGTAGCCTCATACTTACTATCGGGCTTGACCTTTTACCGGGCAGTTGTATGCGAAATGTCCCGTACCACCGCAGTAGAGGCAAAGGCCCTGGGACCTCCGCCTTTCCCTCTCCTCCCGGGAAAGCCGAGCTCGCCCCACCTGCATGGGTTCGTGATCGTAGACGGGACTGACCGCGTCCCTGCCGCTGGACCTTGGACCCTCGGCTCCTTCCGGTGTGCGGGTGAACGCCCCTCTTCTCTCGACTCGTGAGAGTCGAGCGTCCACCCGCAGTGCTAGCTCGATCAGTCCATTTAAAGATGTGGGGAGGTCCAGGGCGTAGATCTCCCTCTGGACGCGGTCAGCCAACCCATGCAGGAACATGTCCCACTGCGCCTCCTCGTTCCATTGGCATTCGGCCGCCAGGGTCCGGAACTCGATGGAAAAGTCCGCGACCGACCTCTCTCCCTGATGCAGGTCGGCCAATACCCTGGCGGCCTCTCTCCCCGCGACGGCGCGATTGAAGACTCGTCGGATTTCGGTGGAGAGTGTCTGGAACGAGGCGCAGCATGGGTCTTGGTTCTCCCACACCGCCGTTCCCCATAGCGCCGCCTTTCCCGTCAGAAGAGTCAGAACGAACGCTACCTTTGCCTGTTCGGTCTGAAAAGTTCTGGGTTGTAGAGCAAAATGCATCGAGCATCGTGTCAGAAAGGCTCTACAGTACTTGGACTCCCCGGAATAAGCCTCCGGAACCGGTAGGCGGGGCTCAGACTGATGATGGACCTCTGGTGGTGTGGGGGGAACGGCTGGTGCGGGTGGCGCAGTGGGAGCTCGTAGTTGTTGGATCTGCTGGGTAAGCTCGGACACCTGCGCCACCAAAGATTGTACCGCACGACCCGTGTCATTCAAATTCCTCTCTTGGGAATCCATCCTTCGTATGCTGTGCAGAATGAAATCCTCCAATGAAGTCGATGGCACACTCGCTGCTTCCATGGTTTGGTCAGATCGTTCTGTCATGGCGGGGAACAGAACACAGGAAGCAATAGCAAGTTACTCAGTTTATTTGTAGATATAGACAAACAATGACACGGGCGTGGAAAGATGGCGCAGGGACTTCGATGGTCAGTGGTGAAGACAGGAACCGTGAAGTGGTGAAACACTGAAGACGGAATCCACACAACCCAAACGATAATCCACAAAGAACGACGAATCCACGAAGAACACGAACACCGGACGAGCGGGATGACAAGACTGGAACACCGACACAGGAGACATCAAACAACGATCTGACAAAGAGGACAAAAACCGGTGAGTATAAATAGGGTGAGGAAATGGACTGCAGCTGGTGGTGATAATGATGATCAGCTGGAGCGGATCAGGTAATGACACAACACTCACGCCCACTACGCACGTGCATTCATACAACAACATAAACACGAGACGAGAAGGAACCAGAGAATAGTATACCGTGACACTTTGGGCAGCTCCTGCCCCCCAGGGGTGCAACTTTTACCCCATTGTGAGGTATGTTCTTACAAAGCCTGCCAGCCTCTTCAAATGTGGTTGCTAGGGCATTTCTGAGCAGTTGCTAGGGCGTTCAGGGCGGTTGCTAAGGTTTTTTGGTGGTTGCTATGGTGTGATTAGGTGGTTGGTAGTTGTCACAGATGTTACTATGGAGTTTTTATAGAGTCCTTAAAGTCTTTAGTAACGAGTGCCTTTATAATGGCAATGGAATCATGTACTACACCCTAGTAACCGAGTGGCGAGTGTTGCCACTGCAAGGGTTAGGTGTGTAGATAAACGCTACTGTTTGTGTTCCTTGTTCAGATGCACACACAAATATCATATATCTGACAATATTCCCGCTTGTGATTGTCACAAACACAAGTTTACAAGCTCTAAAGATAAAACCAGGAATTAGAATTAATGTTAATGTTATAATTTACTAGTGCTGGCATTCAAAATAAAAGTTTGTGTTTACAAAATATATGTGTATAATTATTTTGTATATACGAATACACATATATGCATGTATATATTTAAGAAATGTATATATATTTATACACAATTTATGTTATGAAAGATAAATTAATTAATAACGACATTAATAAATAAATGAAATGAGAGAAGGGCAAGCGTAATGTAAATATCTGCTCTCTTACTCTTTCCAACAACCTTATTATTAGTTTTCCCAATCTCAGGATTGACACACAGGAACGAGGACAGTTCCCGTCTCTGATGTCAGACTGATGCGATACATGTTTACACACACACACACACACACACACACACACACACACACACGTCTGGTTTACTATCTTTGTGGTGACTCTGCATAGGCGTAATGGTTTTTATACTGTACAAACTGTATATTCTGTCCCCTTACACTAACCCAACCCCTAAACCTACCAATCATCCCCCCCCCCCAACCAACCCACACACACACACACACACTAACCCAACCCCTAAACCTACCAATCAC
>JAPDVR010000018.1:1440122-1442622 GCA_026230005.1 Gila orcuttii
TAGTGCTTGTCTTCTGGACAATGCTCTCTTCTCTCTGAAATATGTCTGTCATCATCCTGTCTTCTTTCTCTCCAGTCTCGTTTCATCTCTGCTTTACGATCAACACTAATAATAATAATAATAATAATAACCTTTATTTTATAAAGCGCCTTTAAAAGCAGCTTCTCAAAGCGCTGTACACACAATAGACAATAGTTAAAAGCAAACACATCAACAGGTAAATGCAAGTTTAAAAAAGTATGTCTTAAGTTGACCTTTAAAAATGGCATAAGTCTGGGCTTCCCTAAGTCCAAGAGGCAGAGAATTCCAAAGGACAGGTGCATAGAAGGAAAAAGCCCTGTCACCCATAGACTTTATGACACTAAACAGGAATATTTCTCTCTGATAAATGACCTCTGCAGGCGCACTGCACTCTTAATCAAATCAGTCAAAAATCACGTCCAATCAGAAGAGAGTGTGGGCGGTGTCTCTGCAGGCGCACTGCACTCTTAATCAAATCAGTTAACAATCACAGCCAATCAGAAGAGAGTGTGGGCGGAGTCTCTCTAGAGGCGCACTGCACTCTTAATCAAATCAGTCCAAAATCACGTCCAATCAGAAGAGAGTGTGGGCGGTGTCTCTGCAGGCGCACTGCACTCTTAATCAAATCAATCCACAAACACAACCAATCAGAAGAGAGTGTGGGCTGAGTCTCTCTGCAGGCGCACTGCACTCTTAATCAAATCAGTCAAAAATCATGGCCAATCAGAAGAGAGTGTGGGCGGAGTCTCTCTGCAGGCGCACTGCACTCTTAATCAAATCAGTTAAAAATCATAGCCAATCAGAAGAGAGTGTGGGCGGTGTCTCTGCAGGCGCACTGCACTCTTAATCAAATCAGTTAAAAATCACAGCCAATCAGAAGAGAGTGTGGGTGGAGTCTCTCTGCAGACGCACTGCACTCTTAATCAAATCAATCCACAAACACAACCAATCAGAAGAGAGTGTGGGCGGAGTCTCTCTGCAGACGCACTGCACTCTTAATCAAATCAGTCAAAAATCACGGCCAATCAGAAGAGAGTGTGGGCGGAGTCTCTCTGCAGGCGCACTGCACTCTTAATCAAATCAGTCAAAAATCATGGCCGATCAGAAGAGAGTGTGGGCGGAGTCTCTCTGCAGGCGCACTGCACTCTTAATCAAATCAGTCAAAAATCATGGCCGATCAGAAGAGAGTGTGGGCGGAGTCTCTCTGCAGGCGCACTGCACTCTTAATCAAATCAGTCAAAAATCATGGCCGATCAGAAGAGAGTGTGGGCGGAGTCTCTCTGCAGGCGCACTGCACTCTTCATCAAATCAATCATAAATCACAGCCAATCAGAAGAGAGTGTGGGCGGAGTATCTCTGCAGGCGCACTGCACTCTTAATCAAATCAGTTAAAAATCATAGCCAATCAGAAGAGAGTGTGGGCGGAGTCTCTCTGCAGGCTCACTGCACTCTTAATCAAATCAATCCACAAACACAACCAATCAGAAGAGAGTGTGGGCGGAGTCTCTCTGCAGGCTCACTGCACTCTTAATCAAATCAATCCACAAACACAACCAATCAGAAGAGAGTGTGGGCGGAGTGTCTGCAGGCGCACTGCACTCTTAATCAAATCAGTTAAAAATCATAGCCAATCAGAAGAGAGTGTGGGCGGAGTCTCTCTGCAGACACACTGCACTCACAACCAAATAGATACATAATCAAATTAAAAAATATTACACCATTTTAACATTATTAAAATACTACATACTGAGAGAATGCAACAATGTCTGTCGTAGAATACACTAGTTTGCTCACAGTTTGAGCATTCTTGCTCTCGTTGCAGATTCAGTCCTGGGGCCGTATTCACAAAGCATTTTATCTTGCCACTAGGAGTACTCCTAAATCGCACTAAAAGATTTTAGCTAGGAGTTTTCTCTTAAAAGTTATTCACAACGCCTTTCAGACCTACTCTTAGTAAAGAAAAATGACAACTCCTAAACTAAGAGTGAGTCTTTGTTGCTATGGATGACGTCATTACTCATGCACGAGCTTGACTGAAGTGACCACCTTGATTGGCTGATGATTGTAACGCGGGAATGATTCCAAACACCTCCCCTACGATGATGAGTGACAGGTGACAGGTCTGAGAATGCGTGCGCTACACAAGTAGTGCGAAGGACGGAAGATGATGAATAACTGAATAAATAGCCTAAATGAATTAAGAGTAAGGGAAAACAAATAGCTTAGTAGCCTAATGAAACATATGGATTGATGCAATATCTTTGCAACATTATTTAATTAATCTGTCGCTATATTCCTCTGCCTACGTTTGCAAAGAGAAGAACATTTTAATTTGATTCACAATGAAACGTTACAATTAGTTTACATGCAGTGAGTAGCCTAGTTTTGGTTGTTGTCGGTGGCGATTGCATCCCTAGTTATGCCTACAATGCAAAATTGTTCCCTCGCGATTGGAAGCTGTAGCCGCCGCATATGCATT
>JAPDVR010000018.1:1452622-1517622 GCA_026230005.1 Gila orcuttii
ACTCAGCAATGCTGTCGACTTATGAATTTACACATGGTTTGTCTTAAAACATATTAAAAACACCACATAGACATATAAACAACATTAAACGCTGGATCTTTACCATAGGGGGACTTTAAGTATTGTAAATTTGATTACATTTTAATCAATATAATATGAAATTAATATAATATATGAATTATTATTATATTAGTCATTTGCTAACAATGTTAAAACCTAGATCTAGATTCGATTTTATATGAGTCCCCAAATATTGCTGCACTGCAAACATTACACACCTAGAATAAGACAAGCGCATTTATAAATGTGTGTGTGAGTGTGTGTGTGTGTGTGTGTGTGTGTGTGTGTGTGTTCAAGGTTTAAAAGAGCTGAATCCAAAGGCTTTGTCTGAATGTGTCAGAGTTGGAAGCATTAGTGTAGAGTAAAGAGTGATCACACAGAACTGATGGTTGTGGTTGGGTTAGTGTGTGTGTGAGAGATGATTGAGTTTCAGTCTAGAACAGGAACAACAGGTCTTGAATTTAATTTCAGTAGGGACTGATATTGGGTTGCCGCTCATCCTTATAATTACAATCATCCCGTTTTTAAAGATGAAATGATGCGTCACGATTGTGTCACGGTTCTGTTAGTTTGGACTTTGTGTTTCACCACTTTCTGTATGAGTTAGTCGTTTGTTGTCTTGGTCTCTCATTATCACGTGTGCTTGAGTTCAGCTCTGTTTGTGTTTCATTGTCAGATTGTCTATGTTACGTGTGTGTATCGCTCTCTCTGCTTGGATTTATTAAAGGACTTCATCATCGAGTTCGAGTTTGATTGTCTACACAGTGTTGTGACAGATTTGTCCTGTATTTTTTCTAACAGATTGGTTAATAAATACATTAAGTTTTTTCAGTGGGGAGAAAACATAATTGTGAATAAAACCAAGTAATCACAGAAATTCAGCCAAAACTACACATCAAATCCACCAATGAAACACAAGTCTAGATATAGGCCTGAATTATCAGTGGGTCTGACCTGTATTTTCCTGGCAGATACATCCAGTAAAAAGCATTTATGTTGATAATAGTACATACATTTTCAGAGATTTCAAACTGTTTTTAAATGTGTGTTTGTGTGTTTAATGTGTGTGACAGATGAACCGATCATTTCTTCCTCTTTACTACTAGTTACAGCAGCAAATAAACATCAGTGAATGTTGAAAGATACAGAACAAATGACTGAGATCAATCACGTCTCCTGTAATCCATCAATCAGTGTTTCGAACGCAGGAAGACGTCAATAAAACACCACGAGAACAATATAACGTCACGTTTACCTCAAATTCAGTGACCATAAACTCGAGACTTAGCTAGAAATATAACTCTAGAGAGGAAAACAAGCTGATTTAAAAACTGCATTATGTGCAATTTTGTATATTAATGTGGACATGTGGAAACCTTTAATTAATTAATTATTGAACTTTTTTCGGTTTCTATTTTAGTTTTCAGCAAAATAAAAAACGTTATCCCTCTCAAAAGGCTTTATTCTGTATTTCTGAATAAAATGTAGGATAGATGAAAAAGTGTGTTATGTTGCATGAGAGATATGATTGTCTTCTGGTTTCCCGTTACTCGTCCTCTTACTCTAGTGTCGGAGAGCCATTAGTGTTGTGGAAACAGAAGCCGGACGCTATCGTGTGTGTGTGTGTGTGTGTGTGTGTGTGTGTGTGTGTGTGTGTGTGTGTGTGTGAAGGTGTGTGTGTGAAGGTGTGTGTGTGTGTGTGTGTGTGTGTGAAGGTGTGTGTGTGTGTGTGTGTGTGTGTGTGTGTGTGTGTGTGTGTGTGTGTGTGTGTGTGTGTGTGTGTGTGTGTGTGTGTGTGTGTGTGTGTGTGTGTGTGAAGGTGTCCTCCAGAAGTGATGGATGTGAGGGACTGGAGGAGCCAGTAGGGCTCAAAACGGCTGAAAAACTAAATTTGAATTTCTTCCTTAGAGGAATAGTTCACCCAAACATGTAAATGCTGTCAGTAATTACTCTCCCTCATGTTGTTCAACCTCGTAAGACCTTCGTTCATCTTCAGGACACAAATTAAGATATTCTTGATGAGATCTGAGGGCTGGATCACTCCTTCATAGGCTTCTGTGTAATTTCATCTGCCGGCCCAGAAAAGTTATTAAAGACATCGTTAAAATAGTCTGAGTGACTACAGTGGCTCAATCTTAAGTTTATCAAGCGATGAGAATACTTTTTGTGCGCAAAAACCCCCCAAAATAATGACTTTATTCAACTATTAATTTTCTTCCGTGTGGGCTTCTGATGTGAGTTCATGAGAAGCTTGAAAACAGTGCTGTATCGTCTCCACAAGAGCGCAATAAGCAAATATAAACCAAATCAAGCATCGCATCTTTTATTGAAATGAAATGACATTCGGTTTTTAAAGTGCATTAACTTTTGAAACAATTGTTCTTAAATATAATTTTCTTAATGTGCATGCAAGGAAAATTAGGTAACAATAGTGCATAAAACTGTGTTCGTGCATCAGTAACCTGAGAAAACACACAGCGTAATGAACTACATGAACACACAACAGCAAACTGCCATTCAGAAACACTCACTTCTACTCACTACATCTACACATTGTTCGTTAAAAACACCAGACGCTCAACTTGATCTGAGCGCTTTCTGTTGACAGTTTCAGCTGATGAAACACACACTCACACACACACACTCAGCTCTGACCGATGTGCGTCATTGCACGATTTTTCCCACCAACTCAGAGGGTTTTCGTCAGCAGGAAGAGCCTTTTCCCGCCATTTTTCACATTAGCAACACAGCCGCGCTGTACTAGATAAGCTAACAGAAACACGCGTCAGTGACGTCATCATCATGTCTCGCGCACCTCTTGACACACCAAAAATTTAAATGCACAGTTTTTGCATTTGAATGTGCAGGGTTTTTTTTTTTTCAATTTGATGAATATTCAAAATTCTAAATTTTATTTGACAGCCCTAGTAGCCAGTGAGAGCGGGAACGTCATGGAGAAGTGATGAAGGGAAAACACTGAAATTGTGTAGGAAGTGTCTTGTATTCCTGGCATATGAATGAGGAATTTTAGTGAAGTTTTCTGAATGTGAACATTTTATGTGAAATTGTATTGTAAAACACTCTATAGTAAACTCTTCAAAGGCAGAGATGGGTGATTTTAGACCAGGCGGTAATAAAGTCGATGTATGCAGAGGCCAGACGGGCATATATGAGACACACTGAGGCCAACATTTTCGTATGCGTTTTTTCGTATTCGTCATTCGGTGGCTCTGAATTGTCAAAACAGCTCTCAGAATGTTTGCTATGGAAGCGAAAAACGCAGAAAATCGAACCCGATCCGAATGTTTTTTTCATAACGGATGAAAGTTTCGGAGACAGTGTGTAGACGTGATTGACACAACGTGAGGTCGTATTTATTTTGTAACGTGCGAAAATTACGGAAGAGAATTTCGGACTCGGTGTGCAAGGACCTTTAGGAAGTGACATCGTTCTGGCATCGTGACATCGTGTCTCCAGCTTCCAGAGATCTAGATCATTATGATGTTCACACTATCAGTCTAATCTGTGCCATCACAGCTTCTCATAATAACATCTCTAATGTTGGGTTTTGTGTTCAAAACAGTATTAAAAAAGCTTATTTTCCAGGCTGGACAGCCAATGTTCATGTGCAGTTATTAGTGTGTTTCTGTATCTAAAGACTTTGTTATGGCTCCGTGTGCAGTGTGTTCATTTACACGTCCGCAGCTCATGATCCCGTGTTTTCAGCATCTCGGAGTGAGTCAGCTCACAGTTTTCTGCCAAAATAAAAGCCTGAGGATTTACCTCTAGCAAGTGAAGTAATTCAGACATAAGAATTGTTTCTTTCTTTCTTTCTTTCTTTATTTCCAAGGAAAGCCCCTTGAGATGAACCATTTCAATTTCGAGGGAGTCACATTTCACATTTCACATGTGAGTCCCTACAGTACAAAGAAACCAACATCATAATAGAAAATCATAATAAAAGTAAATACAAAACAGGACTATAACAACATTTAGATACATTGACATTCACATTCATATACATACACACACACTCTAACAATGCTCCCATAAACCTAGTCCCTTTTAGCCCATACCATAATCAAAGACAATCATCTTTGAAGTGAACCATCTGCGAAAATGCAAATACAAAATCAAGCTATAAATATGCTTACATACATACATAAACCCATACATATACATAAATAGAATAGAAATTGAAACAGATACAATAACCAAAAAATTAAAATAAATAAATAAGTAAAAAGAGATGATTTGAAAACATAAAAAGAGATTATAGATCTGAGCGAGCTGGGAAGATTGTTCCAGTCTGATGGAGATTTATATTTAAATGCACGACGACCAATTTCTTGCTGATTCTGGGTGTATGAAAGAAGAACTGTTCCGTATGCCAGGTAATATTTCAGATATGAAGGGAAATTGAAATGAATCATTTAAAAATAAGTAGTGACCAATGGAATTGCCTTCTTGGCTTGGGAGTCAGCCAGTTCAAAGACTCGTACATCTGACAGTGAGTTCTGTGAGGACATCTGAGACACATCTACAGAGACTATTATATAATACAGAGATAGGGCGAAGATTTGAATCGGAGTTGTTCCTGTATATAGCATCAGCATAATCAAGTATTGGAAGTATCAAATGAGTAATAATTATTTTCCGAACCAGCAGAGGGATAAAGTGACTTCAATTGACCATATATATTCTTGCAGATTGAGTTAATATGAGGTTTGAAGGAGAGCTGGGTATCAAGCCAGAGACCAAGATATTTAAATTCTTTGACTTTTGTTAAAGTTGTTCCATCAAGAAAACGAATAGACCTGTTTTTAGAGAAAGGCAAAGAATTAGGTCAAGTGCAAAACAACATCCTGTGAGATTTTTTCCTGTTCAAGAGGAGTTTATTAGAAGAAAACCATTTTTGAACTAAGTTAAAGTCCGTTTGTAGAGAGTGTTGGATTTGTGAAATGTCAGAACTGGAGGAGTATATTACAGTGTCATCTGTATATA
The DNA here is from genome assembly GCA_026230005.1 of Gila orcuttii. Taxonomy (NCBI): domain Eukaryota; kingdom Metazoa; phylum Chordata; class Actinopteri; order Cypriniformes; family Leuciscidae; genus Gila; species Gila orcuttii. Next base: position 1,457,687 of record JAPDVR010000018.1, read on the forward strand.
AATGAATTAAACAGTCAGGACAGCTTTGCGGTAAATCATTGATAAAAAATGGAAGATAAAAGAGGACCTAAAGATGAACCTTGTGGAACACCTTTATCAATAATTTTGAAGCCTGTTGTAACTTTACTCTTCTGTAAAGTTAAATAATGAATATACTTCCAGTTCCAAAGCAGCTACACAAAGCATAATGCCTTACGGCCCCCAATCAGCAATCCAATGGGAATAATGGGAAGCGAAAAAAAGACAGATGTTTAAAGGAATATTTCGAGTTGAATACTTTAGATGTATGGACAGCATCTGTGGTCTGCTGTTTACAGATGGATGGCAGGACTTTCCTCTATTTTCTCCCCCTCTCCGTGTTTTGAACTTTGTTGTTTTGAGAATATGTGCATTATTTATGAGTTTGTCTTCCATAAACTTCCAAAACAGCTTCCCAACCCCTGGTTCATGTCCTTGTGTAACTTGCACACAAACTGCATTATCCTCTCAGAGCCTGTGGAGAAGAGAGGAAAGACAAGTCGCCTCCAAATATATGCTTTGCATATCTCCCATGACCGGTGTGTGTGTGTATATTTGAGGAAGTATGAGCTCGAGGGATCCATCAATACATCTCAACTGTAGTGTCTCGGAGTGTGAGTGTAGAAACACTTCCAGATGTGATCCAGATAAGCACAGGCTTTTTTTTTTCATGGCCGGAGGAGAGTTATCGAAGTGATTTAAAATCAAGGAATCTGTTAAATCCAGATCTCATCTTCTATTGTCTGCTCAGTCAGACATAACAGATGTTTACATATAGTCCACAAGACATGATAATATATAAATCACCCTGTTCAAAAGTTTGCATGACTACAGTAATCTCAGAATAGGGTTGAGACAGACTAAAATTAGCATAGATGCCATTCTTTATACGATGTAACGAGTACATTGGATATTGAATGTTTTTTTCAGAATTTAGTAGTAGGAAATTACTAATCATCCAATCTTTTTATATCAGCTATGCATTCCGTTAGTTTTGTGAATTGGTATATTTCATCAGTGTAACAGTAAAACTAATGCCATGCTTCCTAATATCTCCTAAGCGTAGCATGTACAGAGTGAACAGCAGCGGTCCTAGTACTGAGCCTTGTGGTACTCCATACTGAACTTGTGATCGATAAGACATCTCTTCATTTACTGCTACAAACTGACAACAGTCAGATAAGTATGATTTGAATAATGTCAATGCAATTGCACTAATGCCAACATCACGTTGTGGTCGATTGTGTCAAATGCAGCACTACGATCCAGTAACACTTATAGAGAGATTAATTTAATGGATATGTTCCTCAGGGGGTCTAAAGCACGACATCTGATGTGATACTGGGGTTGCATGATTATAATTTTTTTCAATCTTGCAAGTAAAGAAATTCATAGTCATCACTGCTGTGCAAATGGCCAAACTTGTTGAAGCTTTGTTTCTCATTAATTTAGCCACTGTATCAAATAAATACTTAGGGTTGTGTTTGTTTTCTTCTAAGAGAGTCGAAAAGTAAGCAGATCTAGCAGTTTTTAAGGCTTTTCTGTAACCAGTGAAACTGTCTTTCCATGTTATGTGAAATACCTCTAGTTTTGTTTTCTTCCAGTTGCGCTCCATTTTTCTGTCTGCTCTCTTTAGAGCCTGAGTGTGCTCGTTGTACCACGGCGTTGGACTATTTTCTTTAATCTTCTTTAAGTGCAAATGAGCAACTGTGTCTAGAGTGCTGGAAAAGAGAGAGTCAATAGTTTCTGTTACAATATCAAATTCTTCTAAGCTATCTGGGATGCTGAGATGATGAAACTGATCAGGAAGATTATTAATAAAGCATTCTTTAGTGGCAGAAGTGATAGGTCTAACATACTTGTAACCAGGGGCGGATCTAGAAAAACATTTATGGGGTGCGAGAGGGAGGCAGGAATTTTTGAAGGGTGGCAACATATGGCAGACGTATATACTGAATTTAATCACAGTTATCACTGTTTGATGAGAAATGGTATGTACACACTACAAAAGGGCAGACTGCCATGGACATTGGAGATTTGCGCTCGTAAATTGTCAAATTGGCCACAACTTTTAATTTGTTGCTGCCAACTGGGGTGGCAGCAGGGGTGCCATTCTTTTAGGGTGGCATTTGCCACCCCATGCCACCCCGGTAGTAATTCCCCGGTAGTAATTCTTTGATAAAGTCTGTATGGTGCCCTGGTGGCCTGTATACAGTAGCCAGCACAAATCTCAAATGTGATTTATCATTTACAATAGATAGTGTTACATTAAGCACCAACACTTCAAAATAATTATATTTAAAACAAAACTTATCAGTAATTCTGAAGATATTACTATAAATTACAGCAACACCTCCCCCTTTCAGACGAGGCTCATGTTTATAACAGTAATCTCGCGGGGTTCACTCATTTAAAGTAATGTAATCATCTGGTTTTAGCCAGGTTTCTGTCAAACACAGCACATCTAGGTTATAGTCTGTAATCTTATCATTAACAATAAGTGCTTCTGAAGAAAAGGATAGAGGATCCAGTAAACCCAAGCTTTCTAATTTGTCCATTTGTTATAACTTTTTTTTAATTGTTGCACATCAATTAAGTTATTACCCTTAAATTGGTATACTTTTGATCAATTTAATGTATTCTTGTATTCTTGCTACATAAAAATATTAATTTCTTTCAAGTCAAGTCAAGTCACCTTTATTTATATAGCGCTTTTTACAATACAGATTGTTTCAAAGCAGCTTTACAGAGATAACAGGAAAATAATGTTGTAATAGTATTGTTAAATACAAAATTAAATGTCCCCAACTAAGCAAGCCAAAAGCCAATTGGCGAAGAAGGCGACAGTGAAGGAACCAAAACTCCATCAGTGACAGAATGGAGAAAATAAAATAAAAATAAAAATCTTAGTAAGCCCAACTCTTGAACTTTGGTGTGAGTGTTTAAGATTTAATGTAATAGAAGAACATGCTGCAGGCTGTAGAACTCAAAACAGTATTAATTGAAATCAAGCCTCAGAAACGACTCTGCTTCTGTTTGATTGTGTCTGACGAACACATCCGCTCTGTTCCACCATTACAGCAACACTTCATCTGCTATTTTTACACCATTTTTGATTAGTTTTCATTGTTTCTCCATTCTTAATCATTTCAGTGCGCTGTTCCACAAGCCTTGCGCTTTTAACCCGCAGTATCAAGTTAAAATAGTTTGGTTCACGAAGAACGTGCAAGAACGCGTCCAGAGTGGGTGATGTGGTTTTTCATGCATCTTTGGTATCTCTGAAAAGAGAAGACACATGTAGTTTTAGACAGCCCGCTGGAGAGAGGTGGAAATACCAGCGAGGATCAGACAGCGAGCGGACAGACCAGCGCAGTGCTAAAATAGCACCCAGACTTCAGTCTCAGCACAAAACACATGTTTTTCTTTGTGTTGGTGGTTTGAGTTCTGCTGGCTGATGGCAGCTGAGTTTCTGCAGCATTCTCATCCTCTCTGCTCTTAAACAGACACACTCCTTTCACAGCTGCTCTTAACACATTGTACACAACCCTCATCACACCAGCCCTGGAGCTCAACAAGACTGACAGGATCAGTCCAATATTGGGTTAGTTCACCCGAACATTTACTCTCCCTCGTGTCATTCCAGACCCATACGGCTTTTCATCCTCTAATATATTTTTAATGAAATCTGAGGAATTTTTGTACCTCCATTGAAGGTCTATTCACCCAAAACTTTCATAAAGAGATGGTAAAATAAACCTATATGAATTGAGCGGTTTGATCCAAGTCTCCTGAACTTTTTCCCCATATAAACATTGATCAACGCTCAAGAAATGTCTCAAACAGACGTATGAATGAGCTTGTGTCTCGTGAGAACAAACCTCAACTTGTTTGAACTTCAGTCTATCATATTTGATGTATGTGTGTTGATCTTTGTCTATATGTGAATAAAGGCCTAAAAAGACAGAAATCTCTCAGGTTTCACTATAAATATCTTAATTTGTGTTTTAAAAAAAGTCATGGGTTTGGAACAACATGAGGGAAAGTAAAATCTTGACAGAATTTACATTTTTGGGCAAACTATCCCTTTAAAACAAAGAACAACACCAACTCTTTCGTCTTTTGATATTTGCCTTCAAGCGATGTACATTGTTTTAGCAACTTTATTTTTTGCATAATTTTCTTTATGTGCAGATCAGCGGCAAATTATTTATTACACCGGTAAAGCATGTTGAAACTGACAGACGACCCAACCTACAGAAATACATCTACAGTGTGTGTTTGTGTAGGTGTGTGTGTGTGTGTGTGTGTGTGTGTGTGTGTGTGTGTGTGTGTGTGTGTGTGTGTATGAGTGTGTGTGCGTGTGTTTGTGTGTGTGTGTGTGTGTGTGTGTGTTTGCCCGTGTGTTTGAGTGTGCTTTGTATATAAAACTCTACACCGCTCCGATTCTTTGGATCTTATTTATTTGTGTGAGTGCTCAGCTGTGTGTGTGTGTGTGTGTGTGTGTGTTTGTGTGTGTGTGTGTGTGTGTTACGGAGAGACAGAGGCCGACCACTCTAATTGCGTGTGTCAGATGTGGCTCAGCTGTACGTGGGCCGAGTGCAGACTGTGTGAGCAGTTCCAGACAGCAGACATACCAGTGTGTGTGTGTGTGTGTGTGTGAGAGGAGGATGTTTTGTGTAGGGCGTGGACAAGTGGAGAGAAAATATCCCTGAATCTGACCACGAGAATCCCACCCACATGATCCCGTACACACCACACCCTGGAGCCACTGATAGCGCTGCTGTGACACTGTTACATCACAGGATCAGGAACACTGGGAACACACTCCACATACTGGGAACACACTCCACATACTGGGAACACTGGGAACACACTCCACATATTGGGAACACACTCCACATACTGGGAACACTGGGAACACACTCCACATACTGGGAACACTGGGAACACACTCCACATACTGGGAACACACTTCACATACTGGGAACACTGGGAACACACTCCACATACTGGGAACACACTCCACATACTGGGAACACTGGGAACACACTCCACATATTGGGAACACACTCCACATACTGGGAACACTGGGAACACACTCCACATACTGGGAACACACTCCACATACTGGGAACACTGGGAACACACTCCACATACTGGGAACACTGGGAACACACTCCACATACTGGGAACACACTCCACATACTGGGAACACTGGGAACACACTCCACATACTGGGAACACACTCCACATACTGGGAACACTGGGAACACACTCCACATACTGAGAACACACTCCACATACTGGGAACACTGGGAACACACTCCACATACTGGGAACACACTCCACATACTGGGAACACTGGGAACACACTCCACATACTGGGAACACTGGGAACACACTCCACATACTGGGAACACTGGGAACACACTCCACATACTGGGAACACTGGGAACACACTCCACATACTGGGAACACACTCCACATACTGGGAACACTGGGAACACACTCCACATACTGGGAACACACTCCACATACTGGGAACACTGGGAACACACTCCACATACTGGGAACACTGGGAACACACTCCACATACTGGGAACACACTCCACATACTGGAGTCTTAGTGGTCGTGTGTTTGGAGCTGCACATTAACCCTGACACATCAAATAATAGTAGAAAAAAATGTATTTTTTTAATGGAACAGTTAATTACACCTTTAGGCAAAATATTTTTAAATAAAAAAAAAATGCATAAATGTTTTTGTTCAGTATCATATTTAATGCATCAGATTTTTATGGCTCATATAGTATGATGTAGTGAGAGCTTAATTTTTTTTAAATATGCAGATGCTTATGTTTATATGGACAAAAGTGAGATGAAATTCTGATGCTTGTAATGTAAATCAATTAAATCTTTATAACACTATAGCAGATACTTGCATTAAATGCATATAAATATCAATATCTGCCAATAATATGTCTTAGTAAGATGATATTTAAATGCTTAGTTTTATGATCTGAAGTTTTAAAACATATAATGCAATGCAATACTGTGATGGTTGACATACAAGCAAATAAACCTTCCTCAAAAGAATGATGATCATATTTGATACTCATGATTTTTCTATAAAATGATGTCTGGATAATCAAGTAAACCTCAGTTGCTTCAGTCCAGCAAATATTCATCTTCAAATATCACTAACAATATCAGTGTTATTCTTGTGTTGGCTTGATAAAGACCATGAAGGAGGACGTTTGTACAGTTACAGTAAAAGACTTTTACTTGATGAACCGTGAACTGTCAGTCAGAGACAGAAGGACTGGAGATCGAGTGCACAGGTTTATCAGCAGAGTTTTGATCATGTTGATCATTTAGAAATGTGTGTATCAAATATGATACAGTGGGCTTTATAGGGTTAATTATTCATGTTAGCTACTGGATTCATTAATGTTTAGGAAACCTTATTGTAAAGCGTTAACTAGGCACTAGATAACATACTTGATGTTAGTAAGCAAACACAGCTTGATCTGGGTAATTCTGCCATCAGTATCTGCAGTCACGCTGATCGATCTGAACAGTGGAGAAACTGATTCACATAGACAGTTATTCACGTGTTGTTTAGAGAAAATAATAAACGCATGTCATTTACAACGACGTAGACGATCCACTCGCAGTTTTCAGTTTTTTACAGCGCACAACTCTAGGATATTCTCATCTCTCATCTTCATCCCTCCTGTTCCAGTTTCCAGAGATCTGCCAGTTTATCAGCACACATTTATGAGTATTATATTTCTCATGAAGCTACTTCTCTCTGTGAAACTTTCCCCCATATCTTAGCTTTCCTTTGTGTGATTTTAGCATGAAATCTTAGGTGGACATCATGTAACAGTATCCCCTTCATTGGCGGATGGCAGCAGGCTCAGGCCCACGGCGAGCGGCGGCGACTCCTCCGCTCCCTCACGGACGGCAGCGAGCTCGACCTCCCCCCCGGATAACTCACTCCAGCGCACCGCCTCGAGCGTCCATGGCCGCGACTCCTCCACTCCCTCACGGACGGCAGAGAGCTTGACCTCCCCCCGCCCCCCCGCCAACTCACTCCAGCGCACCGCCTCGAGCGTCCATGGCCGCGACTCCTCCACTCCCTCACGGACGGCAGCGAGCTCGACCGCCCCCCCGGATAACTCACTCCATCGCACCGCCTCGAGCGTCCATGGCCGCGAATCCTCCACTCCCTCACGGACGGCAGAGAGCTTGACCTCCCCCCCCCCCCAAACTCACTCCAGTGCACCGTCTCGAGCGTCCATGGCCGCGACTCCTCCACTCCCTCACGGATGGCAGCGAGCTTGACCTCCCCCCCGGATAACTCACTCCATCGCACCGCCTCGAGCGTCCATGGCCGCGACTCCTCCACTCCCTCACGGACGGCAGCGAGCTTGACCTCCCCCCGCCCCCCCCCGCCAACTCACTCCAGCGCACCGCCTCAAGCGTCCATGGCCGCGACTCCTCCACTCCCTCACGGACGGCAGCGAGCTTGACCTCCCCCCCGGATAACTCACTCCATCGCACCGCCTCGAGCGTCCATGGCCGCGACTCCTCCACTCCCTCACGGACAGCAGCGAGCTTGACCTCCCCCCCGGATAACTCACTCCATCGCACCGCCTCGAGCGTCCATGGCCGCGACTCCTCCACTCCCTCACGGACGGCAGCGAGCTTGACCTCCCCCCGCCCCCCCAGCCAACTCACTCCAGCGCACCGCCTCGAGCGTCCATGGCCGCGACTCCTCCACTCCCTCACGGACGGCAGCGAGCTTGACCTCCCCCCGCCCCCCCCCCGCCAACTCACTCCAGCGCACCGCCTCGAGCGTCCATGGCCACGACTCCTCCACTCCCTCACGGACGGCAGTGAGCTTGACCTCCCCCCGCCCCCCCGCCAACTCACTCCAGCGCACCGCCTCGAGCGTCCATGGCCACGACTCCTCCACTCCCTCACGGACGGCAGTGAGCTTGACCTCCCCCGCCCCCCCGCCAACTCACTACAGCGCACCGCCTCGAGCGTCCATGGCCGCGACTCCTCCACTCCCTCACGGACGGCAGCGAGCTCGACCGCCCCAGAAGAACTGTAAGAACTGTATCAGTTGAACGAGAGCAGGTCTGAAATCCTTGTAATCGGCCACTCTAACTCAGTGACTGGTGTTTCACACACACACAGACACACACACACACACACACAGCGCCGCTGAGAAGCAGAGTCAGGGAACAGGAGAGGAGAGGATCTTCTGATGAAGATTGTCTGGATCTTCGAGAGTTCAGCGACACACGAGTCAGAGTTATTATTCTACTCTATTATTTGCCTCGTACAACACTGTGAAGAGACTAAAGCTAAAGCCAAGTGTGAAGAGACATCATTGTGAACAAAATGAAGTTCATTTGTGTGTGTGTGTGTGTGTGTGTGTGTGTGTGTGTGTGTGTGTGTGTGTATTTTTAGCTGAGTTTACATGAGAGATTTTCAGTCTTTGTGTGCTGGAAATGGAAAGCGGCAGCTGCCACTGATGCCCATCTTGTGTTTCACTCTTTCTGCTCATTCACGTGTGTGTGTGTGTGTGTGTGTGTGTGTGTGTGTGTGTGTGTGTGTGTGTGTGTGTGTGTGTGTGTGTGTGTGTGTGTGTGTGTGTGTGTGTGTGTGTGTGTGTGTGTGCGCGTGTGTGTGTGTGTGTGTGTGTGTTGGAGGTCGGGAGCAGATCTTCTGGTTGTGTATCAGGTGTCATTGTCACTCAGTGTCAGTCACAGCAGGGAGGATCATCTCTGCGCACACACACACACACACACTGACTGCAGACGTCCCGTCTCACACACACAGACGAGCAGTCTCACACACACAGCAGACGACCCGTCACACACACACTCACACACACATTTTTGTGAAGTTGACAGCAAATCTGTCACACATTATCAATATTTCATTGAGTCTCTCTACACTCACGAACTACATATTTTAGAATATTATAATAAACTCCTTCAATATATACTTTTGAATGGCTTATAGTCAGTAGTTGTTGTAGCCTACACTATATTTAAAGGAGTCATTGACTTCAGAATGAAAATGTCCTGATAATTTACTCTCCTCCACGTCTTCCAAGATGTTCCAGTCTTTCTTTCTTCAGTGGAAAAGAAATGAAGGTTTTTGAGGAAAACACTCCAGGATTTTCTCCATATAGTGACTTCAATGGAGTCCAACGGGTCGAGTCCAACGATCCAGCCGAGGAATAAGAGTCTGATCTAGACAAACCAGCGCACATTTATAACAAAATAAACATTTATATACTTTAACCATTAATGCTGGTCTTGTACCATCTCTGAGATGCGCCACACATTACATAATCACGTTGGAAAGGTCAAATTGTCAGGAAATTTTTATTTGAAAGTGAACTACTCCTATAAGGTGTCCATGTTACCATGCATTTATAAATTTAAGTAGCGCGTAATAAATGGAAATGAATGTGAGACGAATTTCATCTAGTGGAAGCGTTTGGTACTGCAGCCGAACACACTCTCAGCCCCTTTCACAAGCGCGTTGATCCCGGGAAATTGCCGTCAAAACTCGGAAAAACTCCCATGGACTTTCACTGACGGAATGTTCAGATATTCAAACTCCCCAACTGTCAAAAATTCAAATAAACTCTTTGAGGCCCTAGACTCAATCAAACTGCCATTCTATATACTATATGAGCCATTGAGACTCATTTAAACTCATGAACTCATCTATCTATGACAGTTATCTATCTATCTATCTATCTATGACACTTATCTATCTATCTATCTATCTATGACACTTATATCTATCTATCTATGACACTTATCTATCTATCTATCTATCTATGACATTTATCTATCTATCTATCTATGACATCTATCTCTCTATCTATCTATCTATGACACTTATCTATCTATCTATCTATGACATCTATCTCTCTATCTATGACACTTAATCTGTCTATCTATCTATGACACTTATCTATCTATCTATGACACTTACTTATCTATCTATCTATCTATCTATCTATGACATCTATCTATCTATCTATCTATGACACTTATCTATCTATCTATCTATGACATCTATCTCTCTATCTATCTACCTATGACACCTACTTATCTATCTATCTATGACACTTATATCTATCTATCTATCTATGACACTTATCTATCTATATATCTATGACACTTAATCTATCTATCTATCTATGACACTTACTTATCTATCTATCTATGACATCTATCTATCTATCTATGACACTTACTTATCTATCTATCTATCTATGACATCTATCTATCTATCTATGACACTTACTTATCTATCTATCTATGACATCTATCTATCTATCTATGACACTTACTTATCTATCTATCTATGACATCTATCTCTCTATATATCTACCTATGACACTTATATCTATCTATCTATCTATGACACTTATCTATCTATCTATCTATCTATGACATCTATCTATCTATGACACTTACTTATCTATCTATCTATGACACTTATATCTATCTATCTATCTATGACACTTATCTATCTATCTATCTATCTATCTATGACATCTATCTATCTATCTATGACACTTACTTATCTATCTATCTATGACATCTATCTATCTATGACACTTACTTATCTATCTATCTATGACACTTATATCTATCTATCTATCTATGACACTTATCTATCTATCTATCTATCTATGACATCTATCTATCTATCTATCTATGACACTTACTTATCTATCTATCTATGACATCTATCTATCTATGACACTTACTTATCTATCTATCTATGACACTTATATCTATCTATCTATCTATGAAACTTATCTATCTATATATCTATGACACTTAATCTATCTATCTATCTATGACATCTATCTATCTATCTATGACATCTATCTATCTATCTATCTATCTATCTATGACACTTACTTATCTATCTATCTATGACATCTATCTATCTCTCTATATATCTATCTATGACACTTATCTATCTATCTATGACATCTATCTCTCTATATATCTATCTATGACACTTACTTATCTATCTATCTATGACATCTATCTATCTATCTATGACACTTACTTATCTATCTATCTATGACATCTATCTATCTATCTATCTATCTATCTATGACATCTATCTCTCTATCTATCTACCTATGACACTTACTTATCTATCTATCTATGACACTTATATCTATCTATCTATCTATGACACTTACTTATCTATCTATCTATGACATCTATCTCTCTATCTATCTATCTATGACACTTATCTATCTATCTATCTATCTATGACAGTTATCTATCTATCTATCTATGACATCTATCTCTCTATCTATCTACCTATGACACTTACTTATCTATCTATCTATGACACTTATATCTATCTATCTATCTATGACACTTACTTATCTATCTATCTATGACATCTATCTCTCTATCTATCTATCTATGACACTTATCTATCTATCTATCTATGACACTTAATCTATCTATCTATCTATGACACTTATCTATCTATCTATCTATGACACTTACTTATCTATCTATCTATCTATGACACTTATCTATCTATCTATCTATCTATCTATGACACTTATCTATCTATCTATCTATGACATCTATCTCTCTATCTATCTACCTATGACACTTACTTATCTATCTATCTATGACACTTATATCTATCTATCTATCTATCTATGACACTTATCTATCTATCTATCTATGACACTTATCTATCTATCTATCTATCTATGACATCTATCTATCTATTTATCTATCTATCTATCTATCTATCTATCTATCCATCTATCTATCTATCTACACTTATGAACTCTTAAACTCATAAATAGTGAACGAGCCTCTGGAAATCCAGCGGCACTACCGGGAGCAGGGACTCGTCTTCCTGTAGAAATGATGAAGAGGAGTTATCCTGACGGCATGTGTGTTTACGGGGTGTGTGTGTGTGTGTGTGTGAGCACACTCACAGATTCCGGGAAATCACTGGCAGTGTGAAGGAACCAAAATCAAACGATCCCGGGACACATTATCCGTGTGTTTTCTGGAGTCTCTGTGTGAAAGGCGCTTTGGTGAAAGCTAATTTTTTGAGATATCAACCTCAAATTTGGAACACAACTTGTTTAGATTTATGGTTTTCATGTTTTGGAAAGTATATATACCATATAAAAATTAAAATAGTATTTTTGTATATTTTTAATAACAATAAATAATAACAATAAACAAAAACTTGACAGTTTTAATTTTCAGGTCTGTGCTCAAAAAGTGCATTAATGGATTATAAATACAGCGTAAATAAAATGTATGGTCTGAGATGGTCCACTTCAGTCTACAGAGAACAAAGAGTGTATCATAATATGTACATTGTTATATTCTTTGTTTTGAATATTTACACAAACAATGTCTCTTGTCATTTTTACCAGATTCATCTAAAGAATCGTCCAAAGAGAAGAAGGAGAAAGACTCTGGGAAAGATTCCACGAAAGAAACCAAGAAAGACTCTGGGAAAGAGAAGGAGTCTAAGCTGTCTTCAAAAGAGTCCAAAAGAGAGTCGAAGGACAAGGAGCCGGCCCGAGAGAGAGACCCAGCCAAGGAGTCTGGGAAGGAGAAGGAGTCTGGGAAGGAGAAGAAGGCGTCCCGGAAGCCCTCTGTGAAGGTGAAGGAGAAGAAGAAGTCGGAGGCCGGAGACGTGGAGTGATCAGAAGTGTAATCCTCATCCTGATCCTCAATCCTCATCCTGACACTTGTGCTGTAATTCTTGAGTTGATGGAATAGTGGCAGCAAAACCATTCAAAAGTCAATGTGTGTGTGTGTGTGTGTGTGTGTGTGTGTGTGTGTGTGTGTGTGTGTGTGTGTGTGTGTGTGTGTGTGTGTGGCTCTACTGGCTTCTCACATTCCTGATTTTGAATTGAGGAAGAAAACAAGATGCAGAATTGGAATATTTTAAGGAACTTCGATTAAAGTTGAATGAAATTCAAATGGATGTGTAGTTTTTAATTATACATTTAATTTCTCAGGATAAAATACTCACATGTATTTTATCAGATATATACATTTAACACTATGCTGTCATTTTATGGAACATATCAGACAACAACTGAAATTCCTGTGTTAGAACTCTGGTGTGATTGCTCTGTTAGTGCGGCTCATGTGAGTAAGTGTGACGCTGCATCTGAACCAAACAAGAGCATCGAGACCCTGAAACGGTGCTCTCAATCCACTTCTAACCCTAAACAGGACGTGATGTCACGAGATGAGACCCTAACCAGGACATGATGTCATGAGATGAGACCCTAAACAGGACGTGATGTCACGAGATGAGGCCCTAAACAGGCTGTGATGTCACGAGATGAGGCCCTAAACAGGACGTGATGTCACGAGATGAGACTTAAAACAGGACGTGATGTCACGAGATGAGGCCCTAAACAGGACGTGATGTCACGAGATGAGGCCCTAAACAGGACGTGATGTCACGAGATGAGACCCTAAACAGGACGTGATGTCACGAGATGAGACTCAAAACAGGACGTGATGTCACGAGATGAGGCCCTAAACAGGACGTGATGTCACGAGATGAGGCCCTAAACAGGACGTTATGTCACGAGATGAGACCCTAAACAGGACCTGATGTCACGAGATGAGGCCCTAAACAGGACGTGATGTCACAAGATGAGGCCCTAAACAGGCTGTGATGTCACGAGATGAGGCCCTAAACAGGACGTGATGTCACGAGATGAGGCCCTAAACAGGACGTGATGTCACGAGATGAGACCCTAAACAGGACGTGATGTCACGAGATGAGGCCCTAAACAGGACGTGATGTCACGAGATGAGACCCTAAACAGGACGTGATGTCACGAGATGAGGCCCTAACCAGGACATGATGTCATGAGATGAGACCCTAAACAGGACGTGATGTCACGAGATGAGGCCCTAAACAGGCTGTGATGTCACGAGATGAGGCCCTAAACAGGACGTGATGTCACGAGATGAGACTTAAAACAGGACGTGATGTCACGAGATGAGGCCCTAAACAGGACGTGATGTCACGAGATGAGGCCCTAAACAGGACGTGATGTCACGAGATGAGACCCTAAACAGGACGTGATGTCACGAGATGAGACTCAAAACAGGACGTGATGTCACGAGATGAGGCCCTAAACAGGACGTGATGTCACGAGATGAGGCCCTAAACAGGACGTGATGTCACGAGATGAGACCCTAAACAGGACCTGATGTCACGAGATGAGGCCCTAAACAGGACGTGATGTCACAAGATGAGGCCCTAAACAGGACGTGATGTCACGAGATGAGGCCCTAAACAGGACGTGATGTCACGAGATGAGACCCTAAACAGGACGTGATGTCACGAGATGAGGCCCTAAACAGGACGTGATGTCACGAGATGAGACCCTAAACAGGACGTGATGTCACGAGATGAGGCCCTAAACAGGACGTGATGTCACGAGATGAGACCCTAAACAGGACGTGATGTCACGAGATGAGGCCCTAAACAGGACGTGATGTCACGAGATGAGGCCCTAAACAGGACGTGATGTCACGAGATGAGACCCTAAACAGGACGTGATGTCACGAGATGAGACTCAAAACAGGACGTGATGTCACGAGATGAGGCCCTAAACAGGACGTGATGTCACGAGATGAGGCCCTAAACAGGACGTGATGTCACGAGATGAGACCCTAAACAGGACGTGATGTCACGAGATGAGGCCCTAAACAGGACGTGATGTCATGAGATGAGACTCAAAACAGGACGTGATGTCACGAGATGAGACTCAAAACAGGACGTGATGTCACGAGATGAGGCCCTAAACAGGACGTGATGTCACGCGATGAGGCCCTAAACAGGACGTGATGTCACGAGATGAGGCCCTAAACAGGACGTGATGTCACGAGATGAGGCCCTAAACAGGACGTGATGTCACGAGATGAGGCCCTAAACCGGACGTGATGTCACGAGATGAGACTCAAAACAGGACGTGATGTCACGAGATGAGACCCTAAACAGGACGTGATGTCACCAGATGAGACCCTAAACAGGACGTGATGTCACGAGATGAGACTCAAAACAGGACGTGATGTCACGAGATGAGACCCTAAACAGGACGTGATGTCACGAGATGAGACCCTAAACAGGACGTGATGTCACGAGATGAGACCCTAAACAGGACGTGATGTCACGAGATGAGACCCTAAACAGGACGTGATGTCACCAGATGAGACCCTAAACCGGACGTGATGTCACGAGATGAGACTCAAAACAGGACGTGATGTCACGAGATGAGACCCTAAACAGGACGTGATGTCACGAGATGAGACCCTAAACAGGACGTGATGTCACGAGATGAGGCCCTAAACAGGAGGTGATGTCACGAGATAAGGCCCTAAACAGGACGTGATGTCACGAGATGAGGCCCTAAACAGGACGTGATGTCACGAGATGAGACCCTAAACAGGACGTGATGTCACGAGATGAGACCCTAAACAGGACGTGATGTCACGAGATGAGGCCCTAAACAGGACGTGATGTCACGAGATGAGACCCTAAACAGGACGCGATGTCACGAGATGAGGCCCTAAACAGGACGTGATGTCACGAGATGAGGCCCTAAACAGGACGTGATGTCACGAGATGAGGCCCTAAACAGGACGTGATGTCACGAGATGAGACCCTAAACAGGACGTGATGTCAGGAGATGAGACCCTAAAAAGGACAGAATTCTAAACACACACAGAGACACACTCTCTCTCTCTCTCACACACACACACACACTCACGAATGTGTATATGTGTTGGGTAGGTTTAGGGGTCGGGTTAGTGTGTGTGTGTGTGTGTGTGTGTGTGTGTGTGTCTGGAACAAGATTAGATGTATAATGGATTTTTTTTGTGGTTTTACATGCATCGTTTCTGTATTATGTTGCCTCATTTGAGCAACCTGATATGGCCATTTATCTCGATTATAATGTGTTTCCCTCCGCACAACATCATCAAGTCTTACAGCGCGGATCTGTGCGCTATTAGTGGAGAGAAGTGAGTCATATTTCCCACATCTATACATACTGAATGTAAATCACTCTAGTCTAGTCAAGTCTCCTTTATTTATATAGCGCTTTTTACAATACAGATCCTTTAAAGCAGCTTTTTACAGAGATAACAGGAAAATAATCCAACAAAAGATTTAGAAGAAAACAGACTAGAGCAGTGATTAGCTACTTTTAAACCTGTACAACTTAGGTTATGACTTTTGGTGACTGTATATACTTGTTTAAAACTCGTCATATTAATCATGAATGATAACCAGTTAAGCAAGCTTCACACTGACTGTAATTCAGCGCTACAGAGTGACTAGACTAGATTCATTTTCACAGTTTCTGGCGACACAAGCAACAGCAACTGTATGTGATGCAACAAAGATTAGCTGAGATCAACTTCATGCAAATTAGCACAGGAGTGATATGGAAACTAACCAATGGGAGAGCAGAATGTCATCCGCTGTATGAAACTAACCAATGGGAGAGCAGAAAGTCATCCGCTGCCGGATACAGTGGCTGCATCCAAAGAAAACAGTATGTGAAAAGAGTTGTATGCATGAGGACTTTTCCCAATTAGTGGCTATTTTTGGAAAATTGGACTGTGTGTGTGTGCTATGCTGGTGACTAAATTTACGTCTGTACGTATACCAGCGTATGTGTAAAAATAAAATGATACTTTGGGTTTAACTAGTAACTTTTGCTCTGATGCCAATCTAACCCATTTAAATATCCATTTTGAAATGCGCACAAGAGAGCAAGACTGGCGAGTGGTGGGCTGAGACAAGTAAGACTGGTTCCCAGTTTAGTGAACAATTATACTGAATTTAAGCCTGTTCACATCAACATGAAAATTTGGTTCAATTTCATGCAATTTGTCTCTTAATTAAGTGCAAAATGCAGATTTATGCACTGACAGTAGGTGGCGCTTATCCACCTTATTTTTCAGTGAATGTGCGAGACTTTCGGTTCATTAGCAATACAGGTAAATAACCAGAAGAATTACGAAGAGCAATAAATGGTCAAACTATTTGCATTACAAACCAGTTTGTTTATAATTATGACAATCCATTGAACCGATTTGTAGCACTGAACACTGCATTGGTGTGAACAAGCCTTTACTCTCAAATTATCATTTCATTGAGTTTTGACTCATTCTGCCATTGCAATGGACAGGTTTATGGGTTACGCATTACAAGTGCGGAGAGGTACGTAATCAGATTACTTTTCTCAAGTAACTAGTAAAGTAACTCATTACTTTTAAATTTACAACCAACTATCTGAGTTTCTTTTTCAGATAAGTAACTCAAGTGACTGTGTTTTGAATGTGAGCATTTACTCTCACTGGCACAAAAACAGATTTAGTATTCCTCAAAAATAATAAAAACCGCAAACTCAGAATATTACGAAAACCTTCAATAATTAAATCTGTTAAATTACCCAAACATACTTTATGTATTTATTCTCACTTTATTAACCAAAATGACTTTAGATAAACATCATATTTGTAATTTATTGTGTTGTTTTTATTTTTTGATGTTATTAAAAAACAAACAAGCAAGCCCAGCCCAGGTGAGAAAAAGTAACGCATTACTTTTCATAAAAAGTAACTAAGTAACGCAATTAGTTACTTTTTTGGAAGTAACGCAATATTGTAATGCATTACTTTTAAAAGTAACTTTCCCCAACCCTGCTTACTACTTTTGATTATTAAACTAATTAAAAGTGACTATTATAAGTGGATCTACATAAGAAGATTGGTCAAAAACGCTGCAATTATTCGGGTTTGGCAAAGGGATTGAATTTATCTCTTTCCAAGACCTGTAAAATCCCGGTAAAATGCTCTCTGGCGCTCTCTAGTGACTAATATTACAGGAATAAAGTTATTCTCTGAGAGTTTGGGCTTCTCAGGACATATTCCCTAAATGTGTGTGTTTAAGCCTCACATCTTCAGGATTAATCTGCAATTCGATGCTCTGGGTTTCTGAAGACGCTTAGCACCTACTTTGGATAATTGTCAATGAATGAAGTCATTGTTATTCTACGATTAGGAATTACATGCGAAAGGCTTGTTCCTATCCAGCCTCAGTGTCTTTATGATAGGCTGAAATTCTTGTTTGGTGAGAAAGTCAGGAGTGTGTGTGAGAGCCCAGCTGAGATAGGGGCGGATCTCACTACACTTCTCTCTCACACACACACACACACACACACACACACACACGCGTGTGTGTGTGTATGTGTGTCACACGTGCGTTTAAATAGCGAGGGCGGATAATCTGTGCGCGCGCCGGAGGACTGGTGTTTAACCGCGGAGCGCGTCCGCGGGGACCCGCACACACACACACACACACACAGCTCGGACCACTCGGACCATGGCACTGACATCTCTACACACACCTCTGGATCTTACCTGCGTTTGGAACTCTCTGTGGAGTGTGTGAGCGAGTTTTGTCCTGATAATGTCGAGCTGATGTGTGTGTGTGAAGGTTTCGCGTCGGGATCGAGTCCCTCATGTCTTTCTCTCTCTGGATCTTAACGACAGGCTCTGGATACTCTCTTTATTCTCGTGTTTTCTCTCTGGAGCGGATTTAGGATGCTGTGTGTGTCTTCTCCAGTAACACACAACCTGCTGCTCTGGTTCTTCATTCTCCAAACGCCTCATTCAACTGCGCCTTTAATCACCGGTGAGAATCTCACACACACACACACACACACACACTCGGAACGAGCTCTCGGAGGAATATCAGCAGAACACATCAAATATTAGGCACAACATTAGTTTCATTAAGATGTATAAGGGAAATCGGATGGGTTTTGAGTTTTTAATCAGAATTTGATTTTGAGTAAGTGTTAGTAGTGTTTAGTTTTTACAAAATGAAAAGTTGTTGAAAAGAATTTAGCTCGCTAAATTTAGCAATTATTAATGATTAATAAGGATACAGTAGTACGTTGCTCCACTCAAAAACTTTTTTTTTAACCTATGTTTGGGTTAAAATGGACAAACCCAACTGTTGGTTTATATTAAAGCGTTTAAACCTAGGTTAATTTAAACCAATGGTTGGGTTTGTCCATATTTGACTCAAACATGGGTTGAAAAAACCCAGCATTTTTTAGAGTTGAGCTACTTACTACTGTATACTTATTAATAATTGTATAATGTATCCTTATACGTAATGATTTTTGAGGTTTAAATCTTAATGTGATTTTGAGTAACTGTAAGTAGTGTTAAGTTAAAAAAACCTAAAGGTAGTGAAAATAATTTAATTCAATTCACATTTATTTGTATCGCGCTTTTCACAATACACATCGTTTCAAAGCAGCTTTACAGAAAATGCATGAGTCCATATTACAGTTTACAGTGATCTGTTATCAGAGGAGACTGTCTAAGTTATGCATTTAAGAAATGTACATATACAAATCACAGTTAGCTAAAAATGTATTCATTTAAACAAAGTAATAACTAAAGGCAGAAACGATTGTTTGTTAACAAATGATTATGACATATAGAAAATTGTAGCATTGGTGGAATTTAGCTCTTACATATTACATTATTCAGTTATTAATGAGTACAGCAGTAGCTCCACCAGATAACTGCGTTTAATGTACTGTTGCTATTTAGATTAATTCAGCAAAATGAAATCATATTTTTGACTTGAATTAAACCAGTTAATTATTTAGGTTACCTTTTTTCATTTCTAAGACTCAATAATCACTTAAATAAGATGAAGTGATATTCATGGTGATATCTTCATGAAACTGCAGGAGGAGAGAGTTTGACGGGTGTGTTGAATAACTCTTGTTGCAGGAACTGAGGCTAGCTGTGAGAACGAGGGAGAAGTCTTACACATCCCGAACATCACAGACAACCCCTGCATCTCCTGCGTGTGTGTGGTGAGAACAGCACAGCTTCATACGGCACATTCAGCATCACAGCAGTCACGGCTGGGCTAATACACTGGGAAATTATTGTTGGTTTAACTTAAAAAAGCAAGTAAGAGTTCATTGAAACTAACATTTTGAGTTAATACAGTGATAGAGATTGCTTTAATCAACAGAAACTTCAAATATTATGTTATCGGAACAACATTAGTGAACTAAGTTGTTTTGGCAAAAGAAGAAGAAAAAAAGTTGTGACGAATCATAAAAATAATTTTTAAATTGTGTCAACACAAGGGTTATACAGAAAAGAAGGCAGATATTCAAGAAGTATAATACAATAAATAAGATTCTGACAGAAATATATTTAAGGGTTGTGTAGAATTAATCAATATTCAGTCATCTGTAATCATTCTGTTTATGAGAACAGTCTTTGATATAAAAATGACAATAATAATACTAATAAAACTTAAGTATTACTGGCTTCATAATTCACATATTATTTAAAGGGGAATTTAAGGTAACACTTTGGTTTACAGTGTCCTTGTTACACACGTTACATGTACTAAATAACCAACTATGTAATAACAGTAAATTGTGCATAATCACATGCAACTAACCATAATCACTAATCATTAAACCTAAACCAGAGTCAAAGGTTTTTATCTCTCCATAAATCAGAAAATACTGTCAACAGACAGAAAAAAAATTATTTCACAATTTTTTTTAGTAATTTTCTTTTTATAAAATCAGGCACATTATATATGAACAAACCGCTCGGTAAAAACCTTCTGAATATAGATAGGAATAAAACTAAAGTTTGGTGTGTGTAAAGCTGCTGAAGTGGAGATTTCTGGAGAAAACCCCCTTTAAATATATGTACTGTAATGGAAATATACAGCCACAAATAGATAAAGTGCTGTAAAAGATACTCTTAAACGTGTATTTTGGATGTTTTCATTTCACCATTTTTTCAGAAAAAAACACTTTATGAAAAGACAAAAAGCCCAAAATCTCAAAATTAACAGATGCTTTAACTGTATAATTACACTGTTACTGTATCAAGGACACCTTAAAATAAAGTATGTCCCGAATTTATGTGGTTAAATTTGCAGTGCTGCTTTTGTACGCTGTAAAGATGAAATGAGCAATAAGTTGTGATGTGACACTACACTACTTGAACTAGTCAAAATAATCCAAGTAACTTCAGCTTCTTTTTATACGTTAAACAAGATTCAACTACATTTTTTAAGTTCATTTAATATAAAAAGTTGAAACGACAGCAGCTGAGCTTGAGTTTTTAAGTTGAAATAAGTGATAACTGTAAATGTGTTATGCATAACTGTGTCCAGTGTAAATAAAAACATGTAAAAACATGCGTGATGAAGTGGAATAACTAATTAAGAGGATTTATCCACGTCTATCTCTGTCCTGATCACAGAACTCAACACTAATGCTCACATGCAGATGATCACACATTTAACATCTGTAATTGGACATATACTAGGCAGTGAATAAGTGTTCTTGTGTATAAACACATTAGTGTGGAGAGTCTTTCTCAAGGTTAGTGTGTGAGAACTGATACGACGGCTTGATGAATGTCTCGTATTGATTCTGCTGATGAATAGCAATCAATACAGGAAGTTTTATCTCTGAAAGATGATGCTGCTCTTTATGGTCATGCATTTCTGCTGTTGATGGGATGCCATGATGTGATTGAATTAAGCCGATCTGTCACATCCCGTACTCAATGTCCTGCTTGTGTTTGTTATATTGTGAAATGATTGCATCCAGTTTGGACTGATAAGGGTTGTTCTTCATGTGTTCTCTGTGGGCAGAATCAGAAAGTGGACTGTAAGCAGGAGAAGTGTCCGGTGGTGGATGAAGACTGTGCGCTGGTGGTCAAACAGACGGGAGCCTGCTGTGAACGATGCAAAGGTCTGAAATATGACTAATATCTCATTATTATTTACTGCATCTGGGCTAGCAGACTTGAGCTCTGCATTTCTGCATACAGTCAAACCAAAAACTATTCAGACACCTTCAACATTTCTCACATTATCTCAGTTTATTCGCTATAGTTTAGAAAATGGTAATAAAATATGAGCAGAACTCAGAGTTATTAAATCAGTTGATATTTCACTGGTTTTGTCCGTCCTTCTGTTAGACTCTCACACATGAATTATGTTGAATATCTGTCAGCTGTTAAATTTAACTACACAATTAGATAATACCAGTTTAGCTCAACCAGTTACCAAGCAATGCTTCATGTTGTTCAGTCTGTGTGTAAAAAGGTGCATTAGTTATTAAAGAAAAAACACTTCAGCAAAACATGATCAGCTCAAAGTGTCTGAATAATTTTTGGTCCTGATTTTTTTTTATAAATTTTACTGGTAGTCACTGTATAAAAATGTTTTGGGTATAATGTCACAGTTTACTTTATTTTGCTCTCCTCACTTACATAAATGAACTATAGTGTCCTGCACACACTAGTAAAGCAATATAAAAAAATATATCTGGTGTCTGAATCATGTTTGGTTTGACTGTAGTTTTGCTGTTTAAATTGTGAGTTTAGCATCACTGCCACCTTGTGGTCGACAGACGCAGTTACAGCTGTGGACTCTCTCTTTCTGTCCTGGATGTTTTATTTGAGCTGCTGGGACTTGATTTTGTCTGTGGGGAATAGAGGTTCTGCATCGAGTCACTTTCACGCGGGAACACACTCCCTCAGCCGGAATGAGTAGCAGAAGAGCTGCTGAGTGACTGGATTTAATAGAAGAAACTGAAAAAACAACAGTAAAACAAATGATTATCAGTTTAAACTAAAGGTTGGACTCGATATAGTGATTCTCATAACTTACCAAAGATCCAGGGATCATGGATATTGACATGCAGCAGGAATCCTGTTTCCTGACTTTTATATGAGCCTGATTTCCACGCTGGGGAAATACATAAAGCACATTTGCCTGTGAACGCTTTATATAAATACAATATAGGTCTAAATGCATTGTGATCATTTATATCAATGTTATACACTCACCTAAATGATTATTAGGAACACCTGTTCAATTTCTCATTAATGCAATTATCTAATCAACCAATCACATGGCAGTTGCTTCAATGCATTTAGGGGTGTGGTCCTGGTCAAGACAATCTCCTGAACTCCAAACTGAATGTCAGAATGGGAAAGAAAGGTGATTTAAGCAATTTTGAGCGTGGCATGGTTGTTGGTGCCAGACGGGCCGGTCTGAGTATTTCACAATCTGCTCAGTTACTGGGATTTTCATGCACAACCATTTCTAGGGTTTACAAAGAATGGTGTGAAAAGGGAAAAACATCCAGTATGCGGCAGTCCTGTGGGCGAAAATGCCTTGTTGATGCTAGAGGTCAAAGAAGAATGGGCCGACTGATTCAAGCTGATAGAAGAGCAACTTTGACTGAAATAACCACTCGTTACAACCGAGATATGCAGCAAAGCATTTGTGAAGCCACAACACACACAACCTTGAGGCGGATGGGCTACAACAGCAGAAGACCCCACCGGGTACCACTCATCTCCACTACAAATAGGAAAAAGAGGCTACAATTTGCAAGAGCTCACCAAAATTGGACAGTTGACGACTGGAAAAATGTTGCCTGGTCTGATGAGTCTCGATTTCTGTTGAGACATTCAGATGGTAGAGTCAGAATTTGGCGTAAACAGAATGAGAACATGGATCCATCATGCCTTGTTACCACTGTGCAGGTTCGTGGTGGTGGTGTAATGGTGTGGGGGATGTTTTCTTGGCACACTTTAGGCCCCTTAGTGCTAATTGGGCATCGTTTAAATGCCACGGCCTACCTGAGCATTGTTTCTGACCATGTCCATCCCTTTATGGCCACCATGTACCCATCCTCTGATGGCTACTTCCAACAGGATAATGCACCATGTCACAAAGCTTGAATCATTTCAAATTGGTTTCTTGAACATGACAATGAGTTCACTGTACTAAAATGGCCCCCACAGTCACCAGATCTCAACCCAATAGAGCATCTTTGGGATGTGGTGGAACGGGAGCTTCGTGCCCTGGATGTGCATCCCACAAATTTACATCAACTGCAAGATGCTATCCTATCAATATGGGCCAACATTTCTAAAGAATGCTTTCAGCACCTTGTTGAATCAATGCCACGTAGAATTAAGGCAGTTCTGAAGGCGAAAGGGGGTCAAACACAGTATTAGTATGGTGTTCCTAATGATCCTTTAGGTGAGTGTATATATCATCATATCATCCCGCCCTAAAACTTGTGTAGTTTTTTTGTCAGTGTTTATTTAAAAACAATTATGCAGAATATATGATGGTACATATTTAATTGATGAGTTGTCAGTACAATGTATAACAATACAATATATATTTTCATAATAAATGAATTATTATTTCTTAATAAATTCTGCATATTGACACCAAATGATAACTGTCAATCCACCGTTCTCTGCCTGGATCCAGATGTTTCTATGAATTGCAGCGATTCATTTGCTTCTCTGTTCTGTAGCTTTCAGCAGTCTGTAAAAATATACCTCAGATTTCTTGTCAAATCCAGTTGTTCAGTCAATAACAAAGCTCTTTCCCGTTTTAGATGTGTTTTTCTCAGCATTCATGCTGAAAACCAATTTTGACTCTCAGTGTTTCCGCCCCTCAGTGTTTCTGCCTCTCAGTGTTTCTGCCTCTCAGTGTTTCTGCCTCTCAGTGTTTCTGTCTCTCAGTGTTTCTGCCTCTCAGTGTTTCTGTCTCTCAGTGTTTCTGCCTCTCAGTGTTTCTGTCTCTCAGTGTTTCTGTCTCTCAGTGTTTCTGTCTCTCAGTGTTTCTGTCTCTCAGTGTTTCTGCCTCTCAGTGTTTCTGCCCATCAGTGTTTCTGCCTCTCAGTGTTTCTGCCCATCAGTGTTTCTGCCTCTCAGTGTTTCTGTCTCTCAGTGTTTCTGCCTCTCAGTGTTTCTGCCCATCAGTGTTTCTGCCTCTCAGTGTTTCTGCCTCTCAGTGTTTCTGTCTCTCAGTGTTTCTGCCTCTGTGTTTCTGCCTCTCAGTGTTTCTGCCTCTCAGTGTTTCTGCCTCTCAGTGTTTCTGCCTCTCTGTGTTTCTGCCTCTGTGTTTCTGCCTCTCAGTGTTTCTGCCCCTCAGTGTTTCTGCCTCTCTGTGTTTCTGTCTCTCAGTGTTTCTGTCTCTCAGTGTTTCTGCCTCTCAGTGTTTCTGTCTCTCAGTGTTTCTGCCTCTCAGTGTTTCTGCCTCTCAGTGTTTCTGCCTCTCTGTGTTTCTGTCTCTCAGTGTTTCTGCCTCTCAGTGTTTCTGTCTCGCAGTGTTTCTGTCTCTCAGTGTTTCTGCCTCTCAGTGTTTCTGCCTCTCAGTGTTTCTGCCTCTCAGTGTTTCTGCCCCTCAGTGTTTCTGTCTCTCAGTGTTTCTGCCTCTCTGTGTTTCTGCCTCTCAGTGTTTCTGCCTCTCAGTGTTTCTGCCCCTCAGTGTTTCTGTCTCTCAGTGTTTCTGCCTCTCTGTGTTTCTGACTCTCAGTGTTTCTGCCTCTCAGTGTTTCTGTCTCTCAGTGTTTCTGCCTCTCTGTGTTTCTGCCTCTCAGTGTTTCTGCCTCTCAGTGTTTCTGCCGCTCAGTGTTTCTGTCTCTGTGTTTCTGTCTCTCAGTGTTTCTGCCTCTCAGTGTTTCTGTCTCTGTGTTTCTGTCTCTCAGTGTTTCTGCCGCTCAGTGTTTCTGCCTCTTTGTTTCTGTCTCTCAGTGTTTCTGCCTCTCAGTGTTTCTGTCTCTCAGTGTTTCTGCCTCTCAGTGTTTCTGTCTCTCAGTGTTTCTGCCTCTCAGTGTTTCTGCCTCTCAGTGTTTCTGTCTCTCAGTGTTTCTGCCTCTCAGTGTTTCTGCCTCTCAGTGTTTCTGCCTCTCAGTGTTTCTGTCTCTCAGTGTTTCTGCCTCTCAGTGTTTCTGTCTCTCAGTGTTTCTGCCTCTCAGTGTTTCTGTCTCTCAGTGTTTCTGCATCTCAGTGTTTCTGCCCATCAGTGTTTCTGTCTCTCAGTGTTTCTGTCTCTCAGTGTTTCTGCCTCTCAGTGTTTCTGCCCATCAGTGTTTCTGCCTCTCAGTGTTTCTGCCTCTCAGTGTTTCTGTCTCTCAGTGTTTCTGCCTCTGTGTTTCTGCCTCTCAGTGTTTCTGCCTCTCAGTGTTTCTGCCTCTCAGTGTTTCTGCCTCTCTGTGTTTCTGCCTCTGTGTTTCTGCCTCTCAGTGTTTCTGCCCCTCAGTGTTTCTGCCTCTCTGTGTTTCTGTCTCTCAGTGTTTCTGTCTCTCAGTGTTTCTGCCTCTCAGTGTTTCTGTCTCTCAGTGTTTCTGCCTCTCAGTGTTTCTGCCTCTCAGTGTTTCTGCCTCTCTGTGTTTCTGTCTCTCAGTGTTTCTGCCTCTCAGTGTTTCTGTCTCGCAGTGTTTCTGTCTCTCAGTGTTTCTGCCTCTCAGTGTTTCTGCCTCTCTGTGTTTCTGCCTCTCAGTGTTTCTGCCTCTCAGTGTTTCTGCCCCTCAGTGTTTCTGTCTCTCAGTGTTTCTGCCTCTCTGTGTTTCTGACTCTCAGTGTTTCTGCCTCTCAGTGTTTCTGTCTCTCAGTGTTTCTGCCTCTCTGTGTTTCTGCCTCTCAGTGTTTCTGCCTCTCAGTGTTTCTGCCGCTCAGTGTTTCTGTCTCTGTGTTTCTGTCTCTCAGTGTTTCTGCCTCTCAGTGTTTCTGCCTCTTTGTTTCTGTCTCTCAGTGTTTCTGCCTCTCAGTGTTTCTGTCTCTCAGTGTTTCTGCCTCTCAGTGTTTCTGTCTCTCAGTGTTTCTGCCTCTCAGTGTTTCTGCCTCTCAGTGTTTCTGTCTCTCAGTGTTTCTGCCCCTCAGTGTTTCTGCCTCTCAGTGTTTCTGCCCCTCAGTGTTTCTGCCTCTCAGTGTTTCTGCCTCTCAGTGTTTCTGTCTCAGTGTTTCTGACCCTCAGTGTTTCTGTCTCTCAGTGTTTCTGCCGCTCTGTTTCTTCCTCTCTGTGTTTCTGCCTCTCAGTGTTTCTGCCTCTCAGTGTTTCTGCCTCTCAGTGTTTCTGCCTCTCAGTGTTTCTGCCCCTCAGTGTTTCTGCCTCTCAGTGTTTTTGCCCCTCAGTGTTTCTGTCTCTCAGTGTTTCTGCCTCTCAGTGTTTCTGCCTCTCTGTGTTTCTGCCTCTCATTTTTTCTGCCTCTCTGTGTTTCTGCGCTCTGTTTCTTCCTCTCTGTGTTTCTGCCTCTCAGTGTTTCTGCCTCTCAGTGTTTCTGCCTCTGTGTTTCTGCCGCTCTGTTTCTTCC
The DNA here is from genome assembly GCA_026230005.1 of Gila orcuttii. NCBI lineage: Eukaryota > Metazoa > Chordata > Actinopteri > Cypriniformes > Leuciscidae > Gila > Gila orcuttii. Next base: position 1,485,015 of record JAPDVR010000018.1, read on the forward strand.
TCTCTGTGTTTCTGCCGCTCTGTTTCTTCCTCTCTGTGTTTCTGCCTCTCAGTGTTTCTGTCTCTCAGTGTTTCTGCCTCTCAGTGTTTCTGTCTCTCAGTGTTTCTGTCTCTCAGTGTTTCTGTCTATCAGTGTTTCTGCTTCTCAGTGTTTCTGCCTCTCAGTGTTTCTGTCTCAGTGTTTCTGACCCTCAGTGTTTCTGTCTCTCAGTGTTTCTGCCGCTCTGTTTCTTCCTCTCTGTGTTTCTTCCTCTCAGTGTTTCTGCCTCTCAGTGTTTCTGCCTCTCAGTGTTTCTGCCTCTCAGTGTTTCTGCCCCTCAGTGTTTCTGCCTCTCAGTGTTTCTGCCCCTCAGTGTTTCTGTCTCTCAGTGTTTCTGCCTCTCAGTGTTTCTGCCTCTCTGTGTTTCTGCCTCTCATTTTTTCTGCCTCTCTGTGTTTCTGCGCTCTGTTTCTTCCTCTCTGTGTTTCTGCCTCTCAGTGTTTCTGCCTCTCAGTGTTTCTGTCTCTCAGTGTTTCTGCCTCTCAGTGTTTCTGTCTCTCAGTGTTTCTGCCTCTCAGTGTTTCTGTCTCTCAGTGTTTCTGCCTCTGTGTTTCTGCCGCTCTGTTTCTTCCTCTCTGTGTTTCTGCCTCTCAGTGTTTCTGTCTCTCAGTGTTTCTGTCTCTCAGTGTTTCTGCCTCTCAGTGTTTCTGTCTCTCAGTGTTTCTGTCTCTCAGTGTTTCTGTCTCTCAGTGTTTCTGTCTCTCAGTGTTTCTGTCTCTCAGTGTTTCCGCCTCTCAGTGTTTCTGTCTCTCAGTGTTTCCGCCTCTCAGTGTTTCTGTCTCTCAGTGTTTCCGCCTCTCAGTGTTTCTGTCTCTCAGTGTTTCTGTCTCTCAGTGTTTCTGTCTCTCAGTGTTTCTGTCTTTCAGTGTTTCTGTCTCTCAGTGTTTCTGTCTCTCAGTGTTTCCGCCTCTCAGTGTTTCTGTCTCTCAGTGTTTCTGTCTCTCAGTGTTTCTGCCTCTCAGTGTTTCTGTCTCTCAGTGTTTCTGTCTCTCAGTGTTTCTGTCTCTCAGTGTTTTTGTCTCTCAGTGTTTCTGTCTCTCAGTGTTTCTGTCTCTCAGTGTTTCCGCCTCTCAGTGTTTCCGCCTCTCAGTGTTTCCGCCTCTCAGTGTTTCCGCCTCTCAGTGTTTCTGCCTCTGTGTTTCTGTCTCTCAGTGTTTCCGCCTCTCAGTGTTTCTGTCTCTCAGTGTTTCTGCCTCTGTGTTTCTGTCTCTCAGTGTTTCCGCCTCTCAGTGTTTCTGCCTCTCAGTGTTTCTGCCTCTCAGTGTTTCTGCCTCTCAGTGTTTCTGCCTCTCAGTGTTTCTGCCTCTCAGTGTTTCTGTCTCTCAGTGTTTCTGCCCCTCAGTGTTTCTGCCTCTCAGTGTTTCTGCCCCTCAGTGTTTCTGCCCCTCAGTGTTTCTGCCTCTCAGTGTTTCTGCCTCTCAGTGTTTCTGTCTCAGTGTTTCTGACCCTCAGTGTTTCTGTCTCTCAGTGTTTCTGCCGCTCTGTTTCTTCCTCTCTGTGTTTCTGCCTCTCAGTGTTTCTGCCTCTCAGTGTTTCTGCCTCTCAGTGTTTCTGCCCCTCAGTGTTTCTGCCTCTCAGTGTTTCTGCCTCTCAGTGTTTCTGCCTCTCTGTGTTTCTGCCTCTCATTTTTTCTGCCTCTCTGTGTTTCTGCGCTCTGTTTCTTCCTCTCTGTGTTTCTGCCTCTCAGTGTTTCTGCCTCTCAGTGTTTCTGCCTCTGTGTTTCTGCCGCTCTGTTTCTTCCTCTCTGTGTTTCTGCCTCTCAGTGTTTCTGTCTCTCAGTGTTTCTGTCTCTCAGTGTTTCTGCCTCTCAGTGTTTCTGTCTCTCAGTGTTTCTGTCTCTCAGTGTTTCTGTCTCTCAGTGTTTCTGCCTCTCAGTGTTTCTGTCTCAGTGTTTCTGCCTCTCAGTGTTTCTGCCTCTGTGTTTCTGCCTCTGTGTTTCTGCCTCTCAGTGTTTCTGCCTCTCTGTGTTTCTGTCTCTCAGTGTTTCTGCCTCTCAGTGTTTCTGTCTCAGTGTTTCTGCCTCTCAGTGTTTCTGCCTCTCAGTGTTTCTGTCTCTCAGTGTTTCTGTTTCTCAGTGTTTCTGCCTCTGTGTTTCTGCCTCTCAGTGTTTCCGCCTCTCAGTGTTTCCGCCTCTCAGTGTTTCTGTTTCTCAGTGTTTCTGTCTCTGTGTTTCTGCCTCTCAGTGTTTCTGTCTCTCAGTGTTTCTGCCTCTGTGTTTCTGTCTCTCAGTGTTTCCGCCTCTCAGTGTTTCTGTCTCTCAGTGTTTCTGTCTCTCAGTGTTTCTGTCTCTCAGTGTTTCTGTCTCTCAGTGTTTCTGCCTCTCAGTGTTTCTGCCTCTCAGTGTTTCTGTCTCTCAGTGTTTCTGTCTCTCAGTGTTTCTGTCTCTCAGTGTTTTTGTCTCTCAGTGTTTCTGTCTCTCAGTGTTTCTGTCTCTCAGTGTTTCTGTCTCTCAGTGTTTCCGCCTCTCAGTGTTTCCGCCTCTCAGTGTTTCCGCCTCTCAGTGTTTCTGCCTCTCAGTGTTTCTGCCTCTGTGTTTCTGTCTCTCAGTGTTTCCGCCTCTCAGTGTTTCTGTCTCTCAGTGTTTCTGCCTCTGTGTTTCTGTCTCTCAGTGTTTCCGCCTCTCAGTGTTTCTGTCTCTCAGTGTTTCTGTCTCTCAGTGTTTCCGCCTCTCAGTGTTTCTGCCTCTCAGTGTTTCTGTCTCTCAGTGTTTCTGTCTCTCAGTGTTTCTGCCTCTCAGTGTTTCTGTCTCTCAGTGTTTCTGCCTCTCAGTGTTTCTGCCTCTCTGTGTTTCTGTCTCTCAGTGTTTCTGCCTCTCAGTGTTTCTGTCTCTCAGTGTTTCTGTCTCTCAGTGTTTCTGCCTCTCAGTGTTTCTGTCTCTCAGTGTTTCTGCCTCTCTGTGTTTCTGTCTCTCAGTGTTTCTGCCTCTCAGTGTTTCTGTCTCTCAGTGTTTCTGTCTCTCAGTGTTTCTGCCTCTCAGTGTTTCTGTCTCTCAGTGTTTCTGCCTCTCTGTGTTTCTGACTCTCAGTGTTTCTGCCTCTCAGTGTTTCTGTCTCTCAGTGTTTCTGCCTCTCTGTGTTTCTGTCTCTCAGTGTTTCTGCCTCTCAGTGTTTCTGCCTCTCTGTGTTTCTGTCTCTCAGTGTTTCTGCCTCTCAGTGTTTCTGTCTCTCAGTGTTTCTGCCTCTCAGTGTTTCTGCCCCTCAGTGTTTCTGTCTCTCAGTGTTTCTGCCTCTCTGTGTTTCTGACTCTCAGTGTTTCTGCCTCTCAGTGTTTCTGTCTCTCAGTGTTTCTGCCTCTCTGTGTTTCTGCCTCTCAGTGTTTCTGCCTCTCAGTGTTTCTGCCGCTCAGTGTTTCTGTCTCTCAGTGTTTCTGTCTCTCAGTGTTTCTGCCTCTCAGTGTTTCTGCCTCTTTGTTTCTGTCTCTCAGTGTTTCTGCCTCTCAGTGTTTCTGTCTCTCAGTGTTTCTGCCTCTCAGTGTTTCTGCCTCTCAGTGTTTCTGCCTCTCAGTGTTTCTGCCTCTCAGTGTTTCTGCCTCTCTGTGTTTCTGCCTCTGTGTTTCTGCCTCTCAGTGTTTCTGCCCCTCAGTGTTTCTGCCTCTCTGTGTTTCTGTCTCTCAGTGTTTCTGTCTCTCAGTGTTTCTGCCTCTCAGTGTTTCTGTCTCTCAGTGTTTCTGCCTCTCAGTGTTTCTGCCTCTCAGTGTTTCTGCCTCTCTGTGTTTCTGTCTCTCAGTGTTTCTGCCTCTCAGTGTTTCTGTCTCGCAGTGTTTCTGTCTCTCAGTGTTTCTGCCTCTCAGTGTTTCTGCCTCTCAGTGTTTCTGCCTCTCAGTGTTTCTGCCCCTCAGTGTTTCTGTCTCTCAGTGTTTCTGCCTCTCTGTGTTTCTGCCTCTCAGTGTTTCTGCCTCTCAGTGTTTCTGCCCCTCAGTGTTTCTGTCTCTCAGTGTTTCTGCCTCTCTGTGTTTCTGACTCTCAGTGTTTCTGCCTCTCAGTGTTTCTGTCTCTCAGTGTTTCTGCCTCTCTGTGTTTCTGCCTCTCAGTGTTTCTGCCTCTCAGTGTTTCTGCCGCTCAGTGTTTCTGTCTCTGTGTTTCTGTCTCTCAGTGTTTCTGCCTCTCAGTGTTTCTGTCTCTGTGTTTCTGTCTCTCAGTGTTTCTGCCGCTCAGTGTTTCTGCCTCTTTGTTTCTGTCTCTCAGTGTTTCTGCCTCTCAGTGTTTCTGTCTCTCAGTGTTTCTGCCTCTCAGTGTTTCTGTCTCTCAGTGTTTCTGCCTCTCAGTGTTTCTGCCTCTCAGTGTTTCTGTCTCTCAGTGTTTCTGCCTCTCAGTGTTTCTGCCTCTCAGTGTTTCTGCCTCTCAGTGTTTCTGTCTCTCAGTGTTTCTGCCTCTCAGTGTTTCTGTCTCTCAGTGTTTCTGCCTCTCAGTGTTTCTGTCTCTCAGTGTTTCTGCATCTCAGTGTTTCTGCCCATCAGTGTTTCTGCCTCTCAGTGTTTCTGTCTCTCAGTGTTTCTGCCTCTCAGTGTTTCTGCCCATCAGTGTTTCTGCCTCTCAGTGTTTCTGCCTCTCAGTGTTTCTGTCTCTCAGTGTTTCTGCCTCTGTGTTTCTGCCTCTCAGTGTTTCTGCCTCTCAGTGTTTCTGCCTCTCAGTGTTTCTGCCTCTCTGTGTTTCTGCCTCTGTGTTTCTGCCTCTCAGTGTTTCTGCCCCTCAGTGTTTCTGCCTCTCTGTGTTTCTGTCTCTCAGTGTTTCTGTCTCTCAGTGTTTCTGCCTCTCAGTGTTTCTGTCTCTCAGTGTTTCTGCCTCTCAGTGTTTCTGCCTCTCAGTGTTTCTGCCTCTCTGTGTTTCTGTCTCTCAGTGTTTCTGCCTCTCAGTGTTTCTGTCTCGCAGTGTTTCTGTCTCTCAGTGTTTCTGCCTCTCAGTGTTTCTGCCTCTCTGTGTTTCTGCCTCTCAGTGTTTCTGCCTCTCAGTGTTTCTGCCCCTCAGTGTTTCTGTCTCTCAGTGTTTCTGCCTCTCTGTGTTTCTGACTCTCAGTGTTTCTGCCTCTCAGTGTTTCTGTCTCTCAGTGTTTCTGCCTCTCTGTGTTTCTGCCTCTCAGTGTTTCTGCCTCTCAGTGTTTCTGCCGCTCAGTGTTTCTGTCTCTGTGTTTCTGTCTCTCAGTGTTTCTGCCTCTCAGTGTTTCTGCCTCTTTGTTTCTGTCTCTCAGTGTTTCTGCCTCTCAGTGTTTCTGTCTCTCAGTGTTTCTGCCTCTCAGTGTTTCTGTCTCTCAGTGTTTCTGCCTCTCAGTGTTTCTGCCTCTCAGTGTTTCTGTCTCTCAGTGTTTCTGCCCCTCAGTGTTTCTGCCTCTCAGTGTTTCTGCCCCTCAGTGTTTCTGCCTCTCAGTGTTTCTGCCTCTCAGTGTTTCTGTCTCAGTGTTTCTGACCCTCAGTGTTTCTGTCTCTCAGTGTTTCTGCCGCTCTGTTTCTTCCTCTCTGTGTTTCTGCCTCTCAGTGTTTCTGCCTCTCAGTGTTTCTGCCTCTCAGTGTTTCTGCCTCTCAGTGTTTCTGCCCCTCAGTGTTTCTGCCTCTCAGTGTTTCTGCCCCTCAGTGTTTCTGTCTCTCAGTGTTTCTGCCTCTCAGTGTTTCTGCCTCTCTGTGTTTCTGCCTCTCATTTTTTCTGCCTCTCTGTGTTTCTGCGCTCTGTTTCTTCCTCTCTGTGTTTCTGCCTCTCAGTGTTTCTGCCTCTCAGTGTTTCTGCCTCTGTGTTTCTGCCGCTCTGTTTCTTCCTCTCTGTGTTTCTGCCGCTCTGTTTCTTCCTCTCTGTGTTTCTGCCTCTCAGTGTTTCTGTCTCTCAGTGTTTCTGCCTCTCAGTGTTTCTGTCTCTCAGTGTTTCTGTCTATCAGTGTTTCTGCTTCTCAGTGTTTCTGCCTCTCAGTGTTTCTGTCTCAGTGTTTCTGACCCTCAGTGTTTCTGTCTCTCAGTGTTTCTGCCGCTCTGTTTCTTCCTCTCTGTGTTTCTTCCTCTCAGTGTTTCTGCCTCTCAGTGTTTCTGCCTCTCAGTGTTTCTGCCTCTCAGTGTTTCTGCCCCTCAGTGTTTCTGCCTCTCAGTGTTTCTGCCCCTCAGTGTTTCTGTCTCTCAGTGTTTCTGCCTCTCAGTGTTTCTGCCTCTCTGTGTTTCTGCCTCTCATTTTTTCTGCCTCTCTGTGTTTCTGCGCTCTGTTTCTTCCTCTCTGTGTTTCTGCCTCTCAGTGTTTCTGCCTCTCAGTGTTTCTGTCTCTCAGTGTTTCTGCCTCTCAGTGTTTCTGTCTCTCAGTGTTTCTGCCTCTCAGTGTTTCTGTCTCTCAGTGTTTCTGCCTCTGTGTTTCTGCCGCTCTGTTTCTTCCTCTCTGTGTTTCTGCCTCTCAGTGTTTCTGTCTCTCAGTGTTTCTGTCTCTCAGTGTTTCTGCCTCTCAGTGTTTCTGTCTCTCAGTGTTTCTGTCTCTCAGTGTTTCTGTCTCTCAGTGTTTCTGTCTCTCAGTGTTTCTGTCTCTCAGTGTTTCCGCCTCTCAGTGTTTCTGTCTCTCAGTGTTTCCGCCTCTCAGTGTTTCTGTCTCTCAGTGTTTCCGCCTCTCAGTGTTTCTGTCTCTCAGTGTTTCTGTCTCTCAGTGTTTCTGTCTCTCAGTGTTTCTGTCTTTCAGTGTTTCTGTCTCTCAGTGTTTCTGTCTCTCAGTGTTTCCGCCTCTCAGTGTTTCTGTCTCTCAGTGTTTCTGTCTCTCAGTGTTTCTGCCTCTCAGTGTTTCTGTCTCTCAGTGTTTCTGTCTCTCAGTGTTTCTGTCTCTCAGTGTTTTTGTCTCTCAGTGTTTCTGTCTCTCAGTGTTTCTGTCTCTCAGTGTTTCTGTCTCTCAGTGTTTCCGCCTCTCAGTGTTTCCGCCTCTCAGTGTTTCCGCCTCTCAGTGTTTCCGCCTCTCAGTGTTTCTGCCTCTGTGTTTCTGTCTCTCAGTGTTTCCGCCTCTCAGTGTTTCTGTCTCTCAGTGTTTCTGCCTCTGTGTTTCTGTCTCTCAGTGTTTCCGCCTCTCAGTGTTTCTGCCTCTCAGTGTTTCTGCCTCTCAGTGTTTCTGCCTCTCAGTGTTTCTGCCTCTCAGTGTTTCTGCCTCTCAGTGTTTCTGTCTCTCAGTGTTTCTGCCCCTCAGTGTTTCTGCCTCTCAGTGTTTCTGCCCCTCAGTGTTTCTGCCCCTCAGTGTTTCTGCCTCTCAGTGTTTCTGCCTCTCAGTGTTTCTGTCTCAGTGTTTCTGACCCTCAGTGTTTCTGTCTCTCAGTGTTTCTGCCGCTCTGTTTCTTCCTCTCTGTGTTTCTGCCTCTCAGTGTTTCTGCCTCTCAGTGTTTCTGCCTCTCAGTGTTTCTGCCCCTCAGTGTTTCTGCCTCTCAGTGTTTCTGCCTCTCAGTGTTTCTGCCTCTCTGTGTTTCTGCCTCTCATTTTTTCTGCCTCTCTGTGTTTCTGCGCTCTGTTTCTTCCTCTCTGTGTTTCTGCCTCTCAGTGTTTCTGCCTCTCAGTGTTTCTGCCTCTGTGTTTCTGCCGCTCTGTTTCTTCCTCTCTGTGTTTCTGCCTCTCAGTGTTTCTGTCTCTCAGTGTTTCTGTCTCTCAGTGTTTCTGCCTCTCAGTGTTTCTGTCTCTCAGTGTTTCTGTCTCTCAGTGTTTCTGTCTCTCAGTGTTTCTGCCTCTCAGTGTTTCTGTCTCAGTGTTTCTGCCTCTCAGTGTTTCTGCCTCTGTGTTTCTGCCTCTGTGTTTCTGCCTCTCAGTGTTTCTGCCTCTCTGTGTTTCTGTCTCTCAGTGTTTCTGCCTCTCAGTGTTTCTGTCTCAGTGTTTCTGCCTCTCAGTGTTTCTGCCTCTCAGTGTTTCTGTCTCTCAGTGTTTCTGTTTCTCAGTGTTTCTGCCTCTGTGTTTCTGCCTCTCAGTGTTTCCGCCTCTCAGTGTTTCCGCCTCTCAGTGTTTCTGTTTCTCAGTGTTTCTGTCTCTGTGTTTCTGCCTCTCAGTGTTTCTGTCTCTCAGTGTTTCTGCCTCTGTGTTTCTGTCTCTCAGTGTTTCCGCCTCTCAGTGTTTCTGTCTCTCAGTGTTTCTGTCTCTCAGTGTTTCTGTCTCTCAGTGTTTCTGTCTCTCAGTGTTTCTGTCTCTCAGTGTTTCTGTCTCTCAGTGTTTCTGCCTCTCAGTGTTTCTGCCTCTCAGTGTTTCTGTCTCTCAGTGTTTCTGTCTCTCAGTGTTTCTGTCTCTCAGTGTTTTTGTCTCTCAGTGTTTCTGTCTCTCAGTGTTTCTGTCTCTCAGTGTTTCTGTCTCTCAGTGTTTCCGCCTCTCAGTGTTTCCGCCTCTCAGTGTTTCCGCCTCTCAGTGTTTCTGCCTCTCAGTGTTTCTGCCTCTGTGTTTCTGTCTCTCAGTGTTTCCGCCTCTCAGTGTTTCTGTCTCTCAGTGTTTCTGCCTCTGTGTTTCTGTCTCTCAGTGTTTCCGCCTCTCAGTGTTTCTGTCTCTCAGTGTTTCTGTCTCTCAGTGTTTCCGCCTCTCAGTGTTTCTGCCTCTCAGTGTTTCTGTCTCTCAGTGTTTCTGTCTCTCAGTGTTTCTGCCTCTCAGTGTTTCTGTCTCTCAGTGTTTCTGCCTCTCAGTGTTTCTGCCTCTCTGTGTTTCTGTCTCTCAGTGTTTCTGCCTCTCAGTGTTTCTGTCTCTCAGTGTTTCTGTCTCTCAGTGTTTCTGCCTCTCAGTGTTTCTGTCTCTCAGTGTTTCTGCCTCTCTGTGTTTCTGTCTCTCAGTGTTTCTGCCTCTCAGTGTTTCTGTCTCTCAGTGTTTCTGTCTCTCAGTGTTTCTGCCTCTCAGTGTTTCTGTCTCTCAGTGTTTCTGCCTCTCTGTGTTTCTGACTCTCAGTGTTTCTGCCTCTCAGTGTTTCTGTCTCTCAGTGTTTCTGCCTCTCTGTGTTTCTGTCTCTCAGTGTTTCTGTCTCTCAGTGTTTCTGTCTCTCAGTGTTTCTGCCTCTCAGTGTTTCTGCCCCTCAGTGTTTCTGTCTCTCAGTGTTTCTGCCTCTCTGTGTTTCTGACTCTCAGTGTTTCTGCCTCTCAGTGTTTCTGTCTCTCAGTGTTTCTGCCTCTCTGTGTTTCTGCCTCTCAGTGTTTCTGCCTCTCAGTGTTTCTGCCGCTCAGTGTTTCTGTCTCTCAGTGTTTCTGTCTCTCAGTGTTTCTGCCTCTCAGTGTTTCTGCCTCTTTGTTTCTGTCTCTCAGTGTTTCTGCCTCTCAGTGTTTCTGTCTCTCAGTGTTTCTGCCTCTCAGTGTTTCTGCCTCTCAGTGTTTCTGTCTCTCAGTGTTTCTGTCTCTCAGTGTTTCTGCCCCTCAGTGTTTCTGCCTCTCAGTGTTTCTGCCCCTCAGTGTTTCTGCCCCTCAGTGTTTCTGCCTCTCAGTGTTTCTGCCTCTCAGTGTTTCTGTCTCAGTGTTTCTGACCCTCAGTGTTTCTGTCTCTCAGTGTTTCTGCCGCTCTGTTTCTTCCTCTCTGTGTTTCTTCCTCTCAGTGTTTCTGCCTCTCAGTGTTTCTGCCTCTCAGTGTTTCTGCCTCTCAGTTTTTCTGCCCCTCAGTGTTTCTGCCTCTCAGTGTTTCTGCCCCTCAGTGTTTCTGTCTCTCAGTGTTTCTGCCTCTCAGTGTTTCTGCCTCTCTGTGTTTCTGCCTCTCATTTTTTCTGCCTCTCTGTGTTTCTGCGCTCTGTTTCTTCCTCTCTGTGTTTCTGCCTCTCAGTGTTTCTGCCTCTCAGTGTTTCTGTCTCTCAGTGTTTCTGCCTCTCAGTGTTTCTGTCTCTCAGTGTTTCTGCCTCTCAGTGTTTCTGTCTCTCAGTGTTTCTGCCTCTGTGTTTCTGCCGCTCTGTTTCTTCCTCTCTGTGTTTCTGCCTCTCAGTGTTTCTGTCTCTCAGTGTTTCTGTCTCTCAGTGTTTCTGCCTCTCAGTGTTTCTGTCTCTCAGTGTTTCTGTCTCTCAGTGTTTCTGTCTCTCAGTGTTTCTGCCTCTCAGTGTTTCTGTCTCAGTGTTTCTGCCTCTCAGTGTTTCTGCCTCTGTGTTTCTGCCTCTGTGTTTCTGCCTCTCAGTGTTTCTGCCTCTCTGTGTTTCTGTCTCTCAGTGTTTCTGCCTCTCAGTGTTTCTGCCTCTCAGTGTTTCTGCCTCTCAGTGTTTCTGCCTCTCAGTGTTTCTGTCTCTCAGTGTTTCTGTTTCTCAGTGTTTCTGCCTCTGTGTTTCTGCCTCTCAGTGTTTCCGCCTCTCAGTGTTTCCGCCTCTCAGTGTTTCTGTTTCTCAGTGTTTCTGTCTCTGTGTTTCTGCCTCTCAGTGTTTCTGTCTCTCAGTGTTTCTGCCTCTGTGTTTCTGTCTCTCAGTGTTTCCGCCTCTCAGTGTTTCTGTCTCTCAGTGTTTCTGTCTCTCAGTGTTTCTGTCTCTCAGTGTTTCTGTCTCTCAGTGTTTCTGCCTCTCAGTGTTTCCGTCTCTCAGTGTTTCCGCCTCTCAGTGTTTCTGTCTCTCAGTGTTTCCGCCTCTCAGTGTTTCTGTCTCTCAGTGTTTCTGTCTCTCAGTGTTTCTGTCTCTCAGTGTTTCTGTCTCTCAGTGTTTCTGCCTCTCAGTGTTTCTGTCTCTCAGTGTTTCTGTCTCTCAGTGTTTCTGTCTCTCAGTGTTTCCGCCTCTCAGTGTTTCTGTCTCTCAGTGTTTCCGCCTCTCAGTGTTTCTGTCTCTCAGTGTTTCTGTCTCTCAGTGTTTCCGCCTCTCAGTGTTTCCGCCTCTCAGTGTTTCTGCCTCTCAGTGTTTCCGCCTCTCAGTGTTTCTGTCTCTCAGTGTTTCCGCCTCTCAGTGTTTCTGTCTCTCAGTGTTTCTGTCTCTCAGTGTTTCTGTCTCTCAGTGTTTCTGTCTCTCAGTGTTTCTGTCTCTCAGTGTTTCTGTCTCTCAGTGTTTCCGCCTCTCAGTGTTTCTGTCTCTCAGTGTTTCCGCCTCTCAGTGTTTCTGTCTCTCAGTGTTTCTGTCTCTCAGTGTTTCTGTCTCTCAGTGTTTCTGTCTCTCAGTGTTTCCGCCTCTCAGTGTTTCTGTCTCTCAGTGTTTCTGTCTCTCAGTGTTTCTGCCTCTCAGTGTTTCTGTCTCTCAGTGTTTCTGTCTCTCAGTGTTTCTGTCTCTCAGTGTTTTTGTCTCTCAGTGTTTCTGTCTCTCAGTGTTTCTGTCTCTCAGTGTTTCCATCTCTCAGTGTTTTCGCCTCTCAGTGTTTCCGCCTCTCAGTGTTTCCGCCTCTCAGTGTTTCCGCCTCTCAGTGTTTCTGCCTCTGTGTTTCTGTCTCTCAGTGTTTCCACCTCTCAGTGTTTCTGTCTCTCAGTGTTTCTGCCTCTGTGTTTCTGTCTCTCAGTGTTTCCGCCTCTCAGTGTTTCTGCCTCTCAGTGTTTCTGCCTCTCAGTGTTTCTGTCTCTCAGTGTTTCTGTCTCAGTGTTTCTGCCTCTCAGTGTTTCTGCCTCTCAGTGTTTCTGTCTCTCAGTGTTTCTGTCACTCAGTGTGTGTAACCGCAGTCACTCCAGCTGACGGTGACTGTATAAAAAGCTCCCGGAGAAAGAAGACTTCTATTGTGGGACTTTTATTTGTGGGATAGTTATTTTAAAGTGCGATTCCTGATGCTTCCAGTAGGAGTCATTATATATTCGTTTGGTGCCTGCTGCGTCAATATAGATTATTGAGAGAACGGCAGCTGCACACCTACAAGTTTTTTCCTGCCTGGTATTTGGATTTTGGTTGGCGTTTTGGTGTTGAAAGTATTAGTACATGACCATAAAACCAATATTCAATACACTTGGTAAGAAGCACCAGTCTCCTCATTCTTTGTGTGCTGACCGACACACAGGGGTGTATACAGTTAACAAGTAGAACTAGAGCCTAGCAGTATCCTTTCCTCTCCAACAGTGACGTCACACGCATATACCCTCTATTGATTGGATGGTTGTGGTTTTCTAGTGGTGGATCTCATGTTAGTGACAGGTTGGCCTGCCGTCATCATCAGAGAAGAGAAGAGATGCTGCTGATATTCTGATTCAAGATTACCAGGAACATGAATTTAACACAATAATGATGTGCACCGACCGATAAATCATTTATAATAAACACGGCAATATCCATAAAAGAGTGTCTCTCTCTCTCTCTCTCTCTCTCTCTCTCTCTCTCTCTCAGGCTGTCAGCTGAACGGGACGTCCTACAACAGTTCCCATCAATGGATCAGTCCTGTCAAACCCTGCGTCACATACAGCTGTCAGGTGCGTTGATCAGTCATACAACACTGATATACTGTAGTCCAGAACTAGAATAAACAGAACCAGATCACCAGGACCGGACAGAAGTATATCTGGAGTAATACAGCAGACTGACTGCTTTAAACAACTAGATTTAAATGAGAAGAAATAACATGAACCTGCTAGCTCACCGCACACACAATATGTGCTTTTTCATATTTAAGTCACTGTAACAAGAAACAAACGAGCTACAAACATCAACATCCTCTTCAATATTTACTCGCACATTTAAGTTTTAGTTGTTGTTTGTACAGGAAGGAGTCGTCACTGAAGCAGAGATGAGGTGCGTCATTCACTGTAAAAACCCCAGAATACACCCGAAGAGATGCTGCCCAACCTGCCCGGGTCAGTCAGTGTGTGTGTGTGTGTGTGTGTGTGTGTGTGTGTGTGTGTGTGTGTGTGTGTGTGTGTTTTCATATTCAGTGCATTTTTCAGAAAAAAAGAGACAGTGAAACCCTAGACAAATTATAAACAAGACTATTTAATCTGAATGTTATTAACAGCATTCTAGATATTAATATGCACAACATTTCCTCAATAATGTCACATGATTCAACTATCCACAAGGCTTTTTTGTCTAGAATATCTCTGCTAATCAGCCAGATTCTGATCACAGTGCTTGTTGATATTTTATATCTTCACAGGATGTATTTTCGAGGGGAATTTATATAAAGAAGACGAAGAATTTCATCCTGAAGGGAATCCGTGTATTAAATGCATCTGCACTGTGAGTTTATCTGCTAAACACTGTTCTCAGATCAGTCACAACAAAACACTGTCCAAACAATAATAGCCCTTCTCAACTTTCAAAATGGTAATAATAATAGTAAATGTAATTCCATGTTGAATATAAGCATCTGTTGCTTTCTCTCTCTGACATTAGCAGCTGTAGTTCAGTGAAGTGTGTGTGTGTGTGTGTGTGTGTGTGTGTGTGTGTGTGTGTGTGTGTGTGTGTGTGTGTGTTTCAGGGAGGTCACAGCATGTGTCAGAAGATTGTGTGTCCTGTCCTGTCCTGCCCGTCTCATCTCACACACACACCGGCGGGTCACTGCTGTCCCAGATGCCGTGGTGAGTTTCTCAACATTCACACACTTCCAGAACCTCAGTACACACTAACTCACGCCGTCCTCAATGACAGATATCACATACACACAGTATACTAGATATTTCCTCCCGCATCGCACATGCAACAAACCATCCAAATATTAAATGAAACTTCATATCAAATATTTAGTCATTCATCATTATGATGCATCCCAGACAGCAACATAGTATCGGCCCAGATCCGGCCCACATCTGGTACACCTGGATTCCACACGTGGGCCGGATCTGGGCCGACACTAAGTTGCTGTCTGGGATTGCAATGAATCAGAGATCAGAAATTGGATAAATAATTGCTGAGCAACTCCAACTCGAAACAAGCCATTTTAACTAATCAGTTCAGTAAAATGAGTCTGGCCTCCCAAAAAAGAAATACCTTCTAACAAAGGGCTTCACAAACTTTCTTTGTCAGCCGAACCCTTTAGATGTAGAATGTTCTGTCCACTACTGTACATAATGTCAGAGATAAATTATATGTTGGAAGAAAGTATCTATTAAAATTAGGGTTGGGTATCATTTGAATTTTAACAATTCCCATTCTGATTCTTATCGATTCCTAATTTCGATTCCAATAAAGTAAATAATAAAAAAAACTTTAGATATTATTCACATTTAGTCTTATTGCAAAACATTTAATTGTAGCTGAATATCATGAACAAATATCAACAGGCTAAAGAACACTTACACAAGGAACGTTTGTGTCAGGGATGAACGAGACGAATGCAATCGCAAATGCAGTAAGAAGAATTCATTAGATAGACACTAGTGTGACCAGCAGACACAGCCGGTTAGACACTGGTACAGAGAGTTGTGGGTACACAGGCAACAACAAGAGACGCAAACAGACAGTCCATAAACAAGATCCAAATTCATCAGAGTAGCAATCATCCAGACAGGAACAGGACTGAGACTGTGAGCTGGAACACACTGCACGATAAACACCAAACTTCTGACAACACAGAAAAGAAAGACATGCTAATAATGACTTGGAATCCAGATGTGTGCCGGATCTGTTGGCCTCTGTCTTCATGTCTCTGTGTAAGTGCGGCTGGTGTCTGTCTCCTGCAGGGCAGAGGAAGGTGTTCGACTTGTCTCCGGGCAGCTGTCTCTTCCACAGCGAGGTCTACGAGAACGGCTCCTCCGTCAGCTACGACGCCTGCACCGTCTGCAGGTGTGTGGACTCTACGGTGGCCTGCAGGAGGACATGCTCCCCGCCCGGCAGCTGTCGGGGCTCCGCCTGCTGTGAGGAGTGCCAGACTCACCTTAAGATGGAAGATGTGAAGTACTGCAGGGTGAAGAGCAAAATATATAGGGTGAGGCGTCCACGAGCATGGACTAATCCCGGACAGCAACAGAAGAGGCTTTCACACCGGGTAGTTATAGGAACTCTAGCCACCAGGGTGGATCCCCGAGAACTAATAGTTTTACTGGTTGCATTCGCACTGCCAGTAGGAACTCTGAATTGACGTAAGCAAAGCTTGTTGTTGTGACTTTTATTTTGACGGCGCGCCAGACCTTTATTTTGACAGCGCTGTGAACGCCAGAGCTCGCACTCTCGTGTTCATTAGTTCATGATCTGTCTAACAGTCCTGTCTAATACGTTATTAGATAGAACTGTTATGCATAGAAAGTAGACAGTAATGAAAAGTTATTAGCGTATGGCGTGTGGTTGATGTCCAGTGTCGCGGAGCAGAAATACATAATCATGTTTCTCTCGGTCCCTCAAAGTTGCATTGGATTTTTTCTCAGCTTAAAGATTAAGAGGTCCATCTTTCACTTTTTTACATGTTTGTCAAGTTAGTTTCTGTAGTAAATATATAGGCTATAGTATGTGTGTTTTCACAGCCTTTTTAAAAATGGTGGGTGCTGGTGTTTCGCGTGCGTTCAGCCAATCAGCGAACACTAACGTCACAGATAGTTCCTATAGCGCTGGTTTAGACGACTCTGAAGTAGGAGTAAATTAGTTCCTCCAAAAGAAATTCCTAGAACTAAAATCATTCCTAGTTCCTGCGGTGCGAACACGCCAAAATCTGGGAACTTCCGCCTATAATTCTAGGAATTATGAAAAGGTTCCTCCGATGTGAAAGCCCTTATAGTGTCGGCCCAGATCCGGCCCACATCCATTGAATCCACATGTACCAGATGTGGGCCGGATCTGGGCCGACACTATGTTGCTGTCTGGGATGCGTGTGGACAATATGATGAACTGGTTGATAAAGCCTGCAGATATCAAGAGAATGAGTGCGTGTGTCTTCGTTCTTAGGACGGGGACAGATGGTCGTCGGTGAACTGTTCTCTGTGCACGTGTGTTAAGGGGAGTATTGAGTGTCAGCCCAAGATCTGTGTTCCTATCACTAGCTGTCCCTCGGTAAGTCCTGTTTTACATGACGCATAAAGACACCTACAACCAGTCCTACTTTTAGTCATACTGTACTTTATAAATCACCGCTGTCGGGCAGAAACCTTGTACGTACAAAACTGCTCCTTTTCAGGAAATGGAAAAAAACACTATATATTTTTAAATAATTACAGTTGTCAAAGTTGATATTGTGGCGTTATATATGATCAGACACACACGTGTCATTATATTATTAATATTTTACGTTAATCAAGCTCAAATGGAGTTATGAGCGTTTTATCCGTCATTAGAACGACCTTGTCTGAGGCAGTAAGTGCATCGAGTTACATTTTCATCAACGTACAGCTTATAAAGTTTATTGCAGCTACACTGTTCAAGACCGTACTGACTGTGACTCGATGGCCAATGCTGGATTAAGAGAATCTTATCCGCTCCTCAAATACATAAAACATTAACCTTTACATATTTATAGTGTTTCTTGAGTAAAGAAAACGCTGTCGTTATTCAAAGAAGCAGTTCTTCTTTATCATTGCATTGCAAACAAGCAGAGACGCTTTAACTGTGTGCAACACTTCATGCATTATAGAGGTGGGCGGAGTTATGAGGTTTGGACTGACAGTCTAAGGAGCCAATTGAGTTACGAGACAAGCTGTTTCTTTTCATTGGTTAGATATATGTAAAACTCACAGACAGACATGAAGGGTGACCAATAGTAATGAACTTCAACTTCTTTCAAAAAACATTAAAAAATCTAAACAGTAGTGTACATACATAAGTCATAATTCATTTACAATTCAGACAGAGGCTTAACTCATTATTTTGTGACTAGTTACTCTTAACATTTCCTATGGATTTTTTCTGGATATTATAACCAAAGACTTTATATATAGAAAGACAGTGCACTCGATTTACTTACGATCGGGAGAAAGTGCAACGTGCAATATTGTGGAATAAGTCCCGCCTTTTAAATAAAAGAGCCAATCGATGATTGGTAAAGTTATCACAAATATGGCCGCCAAGTGAACAGACCTCCCTTGAAATGGACATTGTTATAGGCAATCTGTTTGATTTTCTCTGTCTCTAAATGCAAGTCTGTCTTTTTACAATGTTTTGACTTTCAGAATAAGATCCTGAATCGCACTGGCTGCTGTCCGGTCTGCACTGACAGTAAGATGACTTCTTTACACAATCATCCTGCTGTGAAGTGTAACAGAAGAAGACTTATAAATCTATTTAGAACATTCAAACGCAGTTTTTATAAAAGGACAAATTTTCTTTTAGAACTACAGTTTTTCTGTTTTACACCTGTCACACGCTCAACAGTGTATCTTTCAATTATAAATTATAAGTTCTATATGTTTGCACACAAATATGCATTCTTTATTTAACATACCACAGGGTTCGTACAAGGTGGTTGAAGTACTTGAATTTGACTTTTTAAAATTTAAGTCCTGGAAAACCCTTGAAAACAACCATATCTTTGAAGAGGTACTTGAAAAGTGCTTAAATTATTGATAATTTTTTAGAAAATTGTTTGACACAATTATGGCTGCAGCCCGTCTGAGATATAGAGCTATTTCGCATGGCTATGAGCATGATATTAAGTTTATGATAAGTATATAATACAACTTTCATTCTTCAGATCAATCATATATTCATGGGGAAAAAATCAGTTTGAATAAGGAAGGCGATTTCTTTTTCATAGGATCCTTTCAATGGTTAAGGGGATTCCAATGTCTGACAGCGCTGGTCAATGGATTGATCTCTATGAAGTGAAAAACATCAGATATCATATAGATGTAATTCGAGTAAAAAAACAAATAAAAATAATAAAGATATTGTTTGATAAGTGCTGATTGTTGTCCTTGAAATGAAAAAAAGTAGTGCTTGAAAAGTCCTTCAAAGTCCTGGAATTTCTTTTAACAGAATCTGTACGAACCCTGATACCAAGTAAATATTCCAGCAGCAAACTCAATCTTCATCCCTCTCTCCATCCCTCTCTCTAGAGCCAGGCGTGTGCACCGTGTTCGGAGACCCTCACTATAACACGTTTGACGGCCGCACTTTTAACTTCCAGGGCAGGTGTAAATACGTGCTCACTAAAGACTGCTCTCCAGCGGCCGGCTTCACAGTGCTGGTGAAGAACGACGCTCGCCGCACACGCTCCTTCTCATGGACCACATCAGTGGAGCTGCACACGGCAGGCCTGAGCATTAGCCTCCACCAACACCTGACCGTACGCCACAACGGCACACGCATCGCTCTCCCCTTCCACAGCACCGGGGTCCACATCGACCTGGACGGGTACCTGCTCAAGCTCACCACCATCGCAGGTGAGACCCAGTGCCATTTAAAGAGGATTCTGCTGTTTCTCATGTTCATCTGTGTTTAGTGTGTAATGTTGCTGTTTGATCATGATAAAGCTCCAGTTCTTCTCTATATCAGTGTCAGTGTTTCTGAACTCCTGAAACGCCTCCATTGTAGTCTTGAGTTTCTTCCAGGAACGAACACGTCACAATATTCCTTGGTAAGGTAACACCAAGTACCATTTAAAGAGGATTCTGCTGTTTACATTACATTTACGTTTACATTTATTCATTTAGCAGACGCTTTTATCCAAAGCGACTTACAAGTGAGAACAATAGAAGCAGTTAAACTAACAGTAGGACAACAATACGTAAGTGGTATAACCCCTCTGTTTAATTCAGTGCAGTTTTTATTTTATTTTATTTTTTTAAATAGTAGAATAGAAGAGAAGAGAAGAGAAGAGAAGAGAAGAGAAGAGAAAGTGTTAGTATTACTGAATCAAGTGCTGCTGAAAAAGATATGTCTTCAGCAGTTTCTTGAAAGTGGCTACTGACTCAGAAGCTCTGGTTGAGTTAGGTCAGGGGTAGGCAAGTTCGGTCCTAGAGAGCCGCCGTCCTGCAGAATTTAGTTCCAACCCTAATCAAACACACCTGAACAAGCTAATCAATGTCTTCAGGATTACTAAGGCTATAGGCAGGTGAGGTTTTTTTCAGTGTTGGAGCCCAACTCTGCAGGACAGCGGCTCTCTAGGACCGAACTTGCCTACCCCTGAGTTAGGCAGATCATTCCACCAACAGGGAACAGTCATGGTAAAGGTCCGAGAAAGAGATTTTGTGCCTCTTTGAGATGGTACCACAAGACGACATTCGCTAGCAGAGCGCAAGTTTCTGGATGGCACATAAGTCTGAAGTAATGAGTTTAGGTAAGAGGGAGCAGTGCCAGTGGTTGTTCTGTAGGCAAACGTCAATGCCTTGAATTTAATGCGAGCGGCAACTGGCAACCAGTGCAATTTTGTGAGGAGAGGAGTGACGTGTGCTCTCTTTGGCTCATTAAAGACTACTCTGGCTGCAGCATTCTGGATCAATTGTAGAGGTTTGACAGAGCAAGCTGGAAGACCAGCCAGGAGAGCATTACAATAGTCCAGTCTGGATAAAACAAGTGCTTGGACAAGGAGTTGTGTAGCATGCTCTGTAAGGAAGGGCCTGATCCTCCTAATGTTGTGCAAGGCAAATCTGCAGGACCGGGCAGTTCTAGCAATGTGGTCTGTGAATTTCAACTGATCATCAATTACAACCCCAAGGTTCCTAGCTGACCTTGATGGAGTTATGGATGATGAGCCTAGCTGAATGGAGAAGTTGTGATGAAGTGTTGGGTTGGCCGGTACCACAAGTAGCTCTGTTTTCACAAGGTTTAGTTGAAGGTGGTGGTCCTTCATCCAGCCAGAAATGTCTGTCAGGCAGGCTGAGATACGAGCAGCTACCGTTGGATCGTCAGGCTGGTATGAGAGGTAGAGTTGCGTGTCATCAGCGATGACAATGATAGTCAGCAATGATAGGAAAAGCCATGTTTCTGAATCACAGATCCTAGTGATGTCATGTAGATGGAGAAGAGGAGTGGTCCAAGCACTGAGCCCTGAGGCACCCCAGTAGCTAGATGTTGGGTCTTAGATGCCACACCTCTCCACGACACCCTAAAGGACCTACCTGAGAGGTAAGACTCGAACCATTGGAGTTCAGTTCCCGAGATGCCCTTCATCTTTAGGATCGACAGGAGGATCTGGTGGTTAACTGTGTCAAAAGCAGCAGACAGATCCAGCAGGATGAGAACTGAGGATTTGGAAGCTGCTCTTGCCAGTCTCAGAGCTTCAATTACTGAGAGCAGGGCAGTCTCAGTTGAGTGTCCGCTTTTGAAACCAGACTGATTGTTGTCCAAGAGGTTGTTCTGTGTAAGAAAGGAGGAGATCTGGTTGAAAACAACTCGTTCAAGTGTTTTCGCGACAAATGGAAGAAGAGATACCGGTCTGTAACTTGTTAGATGTGCTGGATTTAGATTGGGTTTCTTAAGCAGTGGGGTTACTCGAGCCTGCTTAAAAGCTGTGGGAAAGGTACTAGTGTGAAGAGAGGTGTTTATGATGTGCGTGTTTCCCATGTTCATCTGTCCTTATTACACGGCTCTGTGGAATACTTGATTCTGATTGGTCAATCGCGGTGTGTTCCCAGATAACAACCTCTGAAAACAGAAACACAGGCTCATGCTCGCATACGCTCGCTAGGAATGGTTTTTCTTCATGGAAGTTTTGCGTTTAGTGAGCTAATAAAATATTAAAACTCAGTCGAATCAATATTTTGTGTAGTTATTTAATAATGCCATCCAGTATCGTGGACTCAATCTCTCTCGTTTCACACAAACACAGCAGCAGCCATTTTGTGACTATTTTTTGTATACTGTTGGGAA
This sequence comes from Gila orcuttii, assembly GCA_026230005.1. Taxonomy (NCBI): domain Eukaryota; kingdom Metazoa; phylum Chordata; class Actinopteri; order Cypriniformes; family Leuciscidae; genus Gila; species Gila orcuttii. Next base: position 1,505,524 of record JAPDVR010000018.1, read on the forward strand.
TATGAGATACAAACAGGTATTTTAAAACAGTTTAAACTGAAATAAACATCTCTTATCCCTATAATTATTTATGTGGTGAAATGCTGTGTAATATGTGTATGACTGTAAACCGTATCTCTTAAATGTCCGTCTAGTTTGATCTCGCCACTGAAACTGCTCTCTCCGCGGAAGCTTTGCGTTTAAAGACCTGATAAAATATTTAGACTCAGATCAATATTTTGTGTCTAATTATTCAAGTGGCAAGTAGGCGTATAATAAATTACGGGATAAATTACATCCAGATGGTTGCTATCTCAGAATAAACCCCCTCAGGTGTGTGTGTGTGTGTGTGTGTGTGTTTGCATGTGTGTGTGTGTGTGTTTGCGTGCGTGTGTGTGTATGTTTGTGTCTGTGTATGTCTGTCTCTGTGTGTGTCTGTGTCTGTGTGTGTGTGTGTGATCTCAGAATAAACCCTCTTCAGGTGTGTGTGTGTGTGTGTGTATGTGTGATCTCAGACTAAACCCCCTTTAGGCTGATGGAAGACCTGATCCTGATCATCCTGTCGGGTTTATTCTGAGATAACCACCGGCTGGCTGTACATGATACTTTACATAGTGTGTAGTGTTGCTGTTTGATCATGAGAAAGCTCCAGTTCTTCTCTATATCAGTGTCAGTGTTTCTGAACTCCTGAAACGCCTCCATTGTATCTTGAGTTTCTTCCAGGAACGAACACGTCACAATATTCCTCATTATAATAATTTATACGCAGAATAAAGGGGCGGGGCCTGGTTGAGTTAGTTAGTAGTGTGTTAAACTGGTGGTTATGGAAAGGGGCGGGACATTTCCCAAACACACTCAAAGCGCTCGACCAATCACAACACACTGCTCCAGCCGACCAATCAGAGGACAGTGTGCTTTTCAGAAGGAGGGGCTTCATAGAGACAGGAAGTAAACAGAGCGTTACTGACAGACTGGGAAGAGAGTGTTGTAAACCTTTTTTCTTCTTAAGTGTAGGAGACTCAGAAGTGAAGAACCAGGAGACGTTGGTAGTATCTTCAGCAGGATTCTTTATTGAGAACACGAGCTGTCGGTAGCTGTAGTCACCAAGTCTAACTAAGGGAACTTTACATTGTAGTTTATATACATTTCAAGGGGGAGGGATTACATTGTGATGAACAAAGCATGTTAATGAGCTGAGACATGAGAACAGAATGGTGCAGGACTTCTCGCACTGAGACAAGAACTCCAAGACAAACGGTCTCAGTAATAAAATAGCAGGGGTTCAAACTTGCTCAGCATGAGTTTCACCCGGTGAGACACGAGAACAGGAAAGGCCTAGCCTCCTCGTATTGAGATGGGACAGTCAGGAATATCCTGCTGGGAACCTCTACCGTTTGTAGAGATTTCCTGGTCTCATCATTTATAACTTTCTCAATATAAAATACTATTGTATTGGAAATCTAAATTAAACATTTAAATAAAATTTGTAATCCTACATTTCCCCCTTTGAGAGTTCTAAATAACTCTCACAAAATACAAATTTAAACACTTAAAAGTTAATTCTTGTAACTTGATCATTACAGGCACATAATGCACTCTGTGTTTGCTTTTCTGTAATTGCATGCTGACACAGAAAACAAACATGCAATCAGGGTTTGTGAAGTTCTTACGGTTGGAACTGTGATTTTCTCGTGATCAATCAAGTTTCTGAACCATGAAGAATTATCTTCAGTCATCTTGGTGTAATTTTGCTGAAAGATCAAGAATGTCTTGTTGGACCACCATGTTTGTGCACAAGTGAGTCCTGGAATGCAGTCATCTTCGGATGTGACATGCACACTTTCATTTGTGACATATTCATCAGCTCTAAGAATATGTTGTTTCTGGAGTCCGGACTTTGCGATCTTCATGATGTGTAGTAGTAGGACAATCTTGACCATGTCGATGGATGACTGAAGGTTTCGTAGTCTCTGCGTTGTGTATATATTTTTTTTCTTTTCTTTATCCTTTTGTGATAGTTGGCTCGGAAGTCGTCTAGTTGTTTCTTGAGGTTATGTCTTCATACGCAGACGAGGAGGTCGGGGCGTATGGGTCTCGGGTCAGCAAGTGGTACCTGCACAGAGGAAGAGAGAAAACAAAAGACAGGAGAGCAGTATTTGTTCAAACACTAGGGTTGTAAACTTTTTCCCGTGTCTGCTATTTTTGTTCCTTCTTTCCCTATTCTCTGAATTATTTTGACACCTAAATAGAACCAGTGAGGTAAGGATGGGCTAGTGGATGGGGAAGGCTATGAGGGAGTCTTCGGCGCAAGGGTTGGCCCCCGACGCCTGTTGCAATCGGTTCTTCCCTGGGCTCCTCACTGTTCCGTGTCCTGTCATTTCCCTGTGGGAGGGGGAGCAACTTTTACAGTGTGACACAATGAGTCCAGTTTATCCTGACACAATACTGCAGCTGCTGTAATCAACATCACTTGATGTGGCCCATGCCACTTTGGTTCTAATGGAGGAACGTCTTTGTACAGATCAATTATTGATTCAGGAGGCATAATCTTCTTCTGTGCTGCACTACCTGAACACACTTGTACAGTTGCATAGAAACAAGCCTGTTTAGCTGCCATATCAGCAAGAGCATTACCTTTAGCTTCCGTAGTATTAGTTGTGAGATGTGCTTTCAATTTGATCACTGCCAATTTCTTTGGAAGTTTCATGGAAAACATTAGATCTTTCACTAATTCAGCATGCTTAATGGGGGATCCAACAGAAGTTAGAAACTGTCTGGTTTGCCAAATGACACCAAAATCATGAATTACCCCAAAAGCATATCTGGAATCTGTGTAGATATTAGCAACTGATCCTGAAGCTAGCGTGCATGCTCTTGTTAGGGCTACTAGTTCTGCAGCTTGAGCTGAAAAATGATCTGGAAGACGTCCTGAAGCTAACACTTCCGTGGTGGACGTTACTGCATAACCTGCTCATCTGTTACCTTCAATTACTTGAGCTGAACCGTCAACAAACAACTCAAATTCTGAATTCTCTATGGCAGTTTCTTTTACTTCACTCATAGGTGTATATGTAAGCGTAACACAATCGTGTGTCATTTCTCCTTCATCCTCTAACAAAACTTCAGTCATAGCAGACAGCATACATGAGGACAGATTCGTGACAGATGCACGCTGTAAGACAATATTCGGGGCTGTGGGGGTAGTTAACCAATTTCCCCAGCGAGAGGAAGTGACAGAAGTGACTTTTGCTTGATTCATTAATGCGGACATTACATTGAGGGCATTTTAAGTTTACAGCCTGACCCAGCTCATTACTAATGAAGGGCCTGTGCTGTAGACAACATTTAAGGCTGTGAGTCTACTTAACCATTGTCCCCACAAAGGAAAACTGAGACAGTCACTTTTCCTTTTGTTCTTTTAAACATAAGAATAAGTCTTTTATCTCTGTTGTAAGTTACTGGGGAAATTAAGCGCTCACAGCCCAAATGGTTAACACCTCAACAAGCTGCCCCACCCGTTTAATGACGTGGGGGGGGGGAAAGTTTTATGTGTTTATTAGCTGAGAATGAGCCGTTTCTGTCTACACACACCGCGGGCCCTTTACATCGACATGTTTCTACAGGAGCCCTAAACGGACAAACGCGTTTCGTCACTTATGTTGTTCTTCGTGCAAAGAAGCTGCTAAAGTCAGCGAATAAAACACTGACACAATGATGAACAAGTCACAATAATATTCGCGATAACATATCGTTTTACTGAATAATCAAGTAAACCTAATTTCTTAGTTTATCTTTGTAAAGAAACCTCATTGTTTAACTGGCTACTCTCTGCTGTCTCAGACGACGACATCACTTCCTGTCGGCCACCGTAACTTCTGTTGGGTGCAATTCACAATCTCACCTCTAGATGCCACTAAAATGTACACACTGCATCTTTAAATGAATGATTTAGCCAAACGCTGTTTGAAGTGGTTTTTAGATAGCCTGTCACACCCAGTGGTGTAGTCTACGTGATACGCAGGTATACGCCGTATACCCACTAGAAAATGTCAAGGATTTCCGTATGCCCACTAGGAAATGTCAAAGATCTCCGTATACCCACTTTAAAAAGCGTGAGGATTCATAACAACATCGTTTTGTGAAAGAACTTTCATTCATAAATTCACCCCACCGTGACGTCTGTGTTTGCGCAGCGACACGGATCGAATCCCGGAATCCAGCAACAAATGTAACTAATGGTGCGTTCACGTGCTGTGGTAATTATGGTAAATACCAAAAGCCGACGTGGAAAATGCACATGAACACCCCCTCATGTGGTATTTTCCACTGGGCAGCTTGTAGAATATTTTGATGCATGAGTTGCCGAGATGAGATAACCTTTGACCTTTTCAAAATGGCGGAGAGCAACCGCAGAGTCGTGAATGGTAAAAATATGTACTATTCATGATCTAGAAAATATACAGAATATTATTTACCGTTTGAGTTTTGATAAATCATCTTCTTGCTGTAGCAGATGACTTAAGCAATCTAAAATAGTTTTAGCTAAATAACAGGTCTGGATCTCCATCTTTTTACCACATTACGACAACAAAAGCACTTGAACGCAACACACTGGTAAATACCAGTTCACAAGTGTAAAATATCATATATTCCATAGCACGTGAATGCACCATTAGCCTACTGTAAAGCGGAACATCACGCAATTTAGCCATTTTTGAATAAATAAATCAAAAGTAATGATACAATGAATCAAATCTCGATATGTACTAAGTGTCTATGAATATTAAAGCTCAAAAAGACTGCTATTGAAATAAACTCTGAATGTTCTGCGTGTCTCTGTGAATGAGCGCTCAATGTGTGCTCTACTACACACTGACGCGCGCGTGACACTCGTGGTGTTTTCAGCGTCTATGAGGAGGACATGCACACATTTGAACTTCATTGCAGAGCTTTTATGAGAGTCACTTCACAAGAATTTTACCATTTCATTTGATAAAACTATCGTCATTCATTCGTATCATATACACACTCACAAACTTTACAGTCTTCATGACAACCTGTCAAAATCAAAGTTTTGTATAACTTGAAGAAAATATAACAGAAATATATTACTATTGCACAGTAGAGTATACTTCAAGTAGACCTAATAATAATAATAGTTTATTAAAACACACAGAAGCTCAAATGTCTTCAATTTACAACCCACCAAAATAAAAGTTTGTAGAGATAAATAAAGTAACTCGAGGGAATTATGAAAGAAATTGCATAGTAAGATGTACTTTTTAAAATAATAATAATCAAATCTATTAAAACATAATTTTAAAGGAATATCACACAAGTTTTTAAAAAGTAAATTTTTATTTGTGCTTATAATGTTTAAGTCTTTTAATTGTCAGCTGATATAACCTGTGCTTCAGGGACCATATTCATATAACATCTAAGGCTAAATGTAGCTCTTTACTGGCTGAGTTAGATGGCGATTAACACTAAACAGTAGAAAATGGGTGGTGGTGGCGGCGGGGGGTATGGTATATCACAGTATACTCACTACAAAAAACTAGACTACACCACTGGTCACACCATCAACATCTCAAACATATGCAAATGCATTATGTGTGTTTTCCTCACTCTTCCCCAGGCCTGGAGATCTCGTGGGACGGGGACAGTCTGGTGGAAGTGGTCGCGGCCCCGCATCTGAAGGAGCGTCTCTGCGGGCTGTGTGGAAACTACAACGGTCACAGGCGAGACGACATGCTCGGAGGAGACGGACAGTTTAAGTTTGACGTGGATGAGTTTGCTGAATCCTGGCGCGTTGAGGACAACGAGGTGTGTGAGGCTCCCAACCGCAAGCCCACGTCATTCCTCTGTCCCGGCTCAGTCAAAGTGAAGCTCCGCGCGCACAGAACCTGCCAAAAGCTCAAGTCCTGGGAGTTTCAGAAGTGCCATTCTGCTGTAGACTTTACCTCCTTCTACAAGTGAGTTCCCCACTCATCATTATCAAACTAAATAATAATAATAATACATTTTATTTATATTGCGCTTTTCTTGTACCTAAGCGCTACAAGTACAGTACAAAAATAAATACATTAAAAATTAAGTTACATTAACATACACCAATTAAGACACAAACACCTTCTTAAAAAAGATGGGTTTTTAACAGTTTCTTAAAACTCGTTAATGTTGTAGCATTCCTAACCGTTAAAGGAAGTGCATTCCACAACCTGGGGGCTACCACAGAGAAAGCTCTTTCACCCATCGTTTTCAGTCTGCAAGAAGGCTGTTTCAGTAGAAAAGAGTGGGCGGAGCGGAGACATCGAGAGGGCATATATGGCGTAATTAAATCACATATAAAGCTGTACATGAAACTACACCATCATATATATGTTAAAATAAGAGTTTTAAAATCAATACGGGCATGTACTGGAAGCCAATGCAGGTTCCTAAGCACACCAGAGATATGCTGACGAAAAGGAGTATGTGTAAGAACACGTGCAGCTGAGTTCTGTATGTGTTGCAGTCGCTTAATAGACTTTGCAGGTAGGCCAAGATAAAGGGCATTACAATAATCAAGCCTAGAGGTCACAAGTGCATGGACAAGCCTTTCAGCATCAGGTAATGAAAGAAAAGGCCTGATCCTGGCAATATTCCTTAAATGGAAGAATGCAGATTTTGAAATGCTCTTGATATGTGCTTCAAGTGTTAAGTGGGAATCAAAAATTACACCAAGGTTGCGAACTTGAGGTGATGCAGATAGTACATTATTTTCAATGTCCAAATTAAAATTTTTACCATTACAGGTAGCTGCAGAGGTACCAACTAAAAGAACCTCTGACTTTGTACCATTTAATTCAAGAAAATTGGACTTGACAGAGAAAAGGACTTGGAAAGGCTCTGAGGAAACAGCATTTGAATCTCTGAACCTCTTAACACCATTGTCAAGTCAAGTCACCTTCATTTATACAGCGCTTTCAACAATATAGATTGTTTCAATGCAGCTTTACAGTGATAATAGGAAATTAAAGTAACATAGATTGTTTTGGCTTTACAGCAGCTCTAGAATAAAGTTATTGTCCAGCTAAAGTTAGTTTTGTTTGTTATAATAGGTCTTAAGATGAGAGTTATAGATCTCAAATGTAGGAAAAGATCTGATGTCTTAAGATGAGAGTTATAGATCTCAAATGTAGGAAAAGATCTGATGTCTAGAGTGATATTAACCCAGATTTAAAGGTTAAGAATGTAAGGATGTATGTTAAAATAAATGTTCTTAACCCAGTTTATTGATCATTGGTTTACTAATAGTATGACTTTCATGGGTTTATCACCCCCAAAAGTGTTAACATTGAGCCTCACAGTGAGAGCGTCTGCTCAGATCTGTCAATCACTATCAGCTCGTCCTATAGCGAGAGTTTGGGGCGTGGCTACTGTATCAGGCTGAGGTCTAGGGACGTGACTACTGTATCAGGCTGAGGTCTAGGGGCGTGGCTACTGAATCAGGCTGAGGTCTAGGGACGTGACTACTGAATCAGGCTGAGGTCTAGGGACGTGACTACTGAATCAGGCTGAGGTCTAGGGACGTGACTACTGAATCAGGCTGAGGTCTAGGGACGTGGCTACTGAATCAGGCTGAGGTCTAGGGACGTGACTACTGAATCAGGCTGAGGTCTAGGGACGTGGCTACTGAATCAGGCTGAGGTCTAGGGGCGTGGCTACTGAATCAGGCTGAGGTCTAGGGGCGTGGCTACTGAATCAGGCTGAGGTCTAGGGACGTGGCTACTGAATCAGGCTGAGGTCTAGGGGCGTGGCTACTGAATCAGGCTGAGGTCTAGGGGCGTGGCTACTGAACCAGGCTGAGGTCTAGGGGCGTGGCTACTGAACCAGGCTGAGGTCTAGGGGCGTGGATACTGAATCAGGCTGAGGTCTAGGGGCGTGGCTACTGTATCAGGCTGAGGTCTAGGGGCGTGGCTACTGAATCAGGCTGAGGTCTAGGGGCGTGGCTACTGAATCAGGCTGAGGTCTAGGGACGTGACTACTGAATCAGGCTGAGGTCTAGGGGCGTGGCTACTGAATCAGGCTGAGGTCTAGGGACGTGACTACTGAATCAGGCTGAGGTCTAGGGGCGTGGCTACTGAATCAGGCTGAGGTCTAGGGACGTGGCTACTGAATCAGGCTGAGGTCTAGGGACGTGACTACTGAATCAGGCTGAGGTCTAGGGGCGTGGCTACTGAATCAGGCTGAGGTCTAGGGGCGTGGCTACTGAATCAGGCTGAGGTCTAGGGACGTGGCTACTGAATCAGGCTGAGGTCTAGGGACGTGGCTACTGAATCAGGCTGAGGTCTAGGGACGTGACTACTGAATCAGGCTGAGGTCTAGGGGCGTGGCTACTGTATCAGGCTGAGGTCTAGGGGCGTGGCTACTGAATCAGGCTGAGGTCTAGGGGCGTGGCTACTGAATCAGGCTGAGGTCTAGGGACGTGACTACTGAATCAGGCTGAGGTCTAGGGGCGTGGCTACTGAATCAGGCTGAGGTCTAGGGACGTGACTACTGAATCAGACTGAGGTCTAGGGGCGTGGCTACTGAATCAGGCTGAGGTCTAGGGACGTGGCTACTGAATCAGGCTGAGGTCTAGGGACGTGGCTACTGTATCAGGCTGAGGTCTAGGGACGTGACTACTGAATCAGGCTGAGGTCTAGGGGCGTGGCTACTGAATCAGGCTGAGGTCTAGGGGCGTGGCTACTGAATCAGGCTGAGCCAGTGGGAGCTGAGCTCCCATAGAGAGAGTATGAGCTCCCATGAAAGCAGTAAAATCCTACACCTGCGGGGGCTCTAAAAATCATCAGCACCATCATTTTAAATTACAAATAAAGCACTTTTTCCTTCAATAATCGAGGCATATTTGTTAACCCTTTCGCACGTACGTTCACAGCGGTGTGATTAGAACAGTCAGTGCATCACGTGATCAACTGCTAAATTCAAAAGTGCTTTCGCGCGTTGGCCGGTGCTGAGCCAGAGACAGATGCGCTCAATATATCACAACTATTCAGTGTTTTCAACCACATAATATTTATTTTAGGTTTCAGACATTTAAATACACAAAAGTAGCTACTAGCAAAAAAATGATTTGGGGGGACGCTAGGTAGGCCCCCACCAATATTTTAGCGAACTCCTTTCAGGGTTTTCCTGCATGTAATTACGAGGCAGCCGCCTCCGGCTCTCAACAAAACTTGGCCTGTGGCCATTCTCAAACCGTATAGTTTGCCGATAGTGCTGCGCGGGTCGGGCGAGACAAATAATAATAAAAAATTTGCCTACATTTAAATTAATCGAGGATGGATGACAGATAAATCATTATAATGTGTTGATTTTAATAAAGACACGGAACTCTTATCATGGTAAAACGCAATGAGCGTCACTCTTTTACTTTCGTTTTCAACAACGTAATTCTCTTTAGAGAAAACCAATCAAGGAAAACATATCAGGGCATTTACTACAGTTGTAATTTTTCAATGTAAATTATTTAATTTGATTGGTAACAGCCTACTGTCTTATTATTCTGATTTAATGTATTGATCAAATTAAGGAATATTTTAAAAGAAAGATCATAGGCTACATAAAATTAGAGGGAAAAATGCCCTATTTTAAAGGTAAAAAAATTATTCTGATAAGAGTGTTTGCCAACAGTGATGTAATGAAACATTGACAATTTAACTTTGAAGGGAGTAAAAAGCCTCTGTTTAGGATATTAAGGAAATGTAATTTTGGCCAAAGAATAACTTTTAATTTAAATAAATGTTAATTTTAAATCAGCCTACTTCAGTGTGATATTTTACCATATTATCATGCTTAACATTGAGAATTTGAAAAATTGTAATGATGATCAGATGCAGATCTAAATCAAAGAATATCATATGTTTGGGCGGTTGGATTATTTTTAACAGCGGATTCGGGTGACTCAAAGTGCACCAGATTATTGAATTTATCTTTAAAATGTACAAAATTTTCTTCCTGGGGGGGCATGCCCCCAGACCCCCCTAGAGGTAACGAACTCCACCCAAATATTCTCTACTCCTGTATTAATAAACGTACGTTGAACTCAAAATAATGAAGTGCAGTATTTTGCTATTTATTTGTCACATACACCACGCCTGCTCATGGGTTCCTTTTTTTTTCTTTTTTTAAAGAGACCCCCACAAAGATGAAATCATAATTCGAAGCCTGGTTAGGGGCGTGGCTACTGTATCAGGCTGAGGGTTAGGGGCGTGGCTACTGTATCAGGCTGAGGGTTAGGGGCGTGGCTACTGTATCAGGCTGAGGGTTAGGGGCGAGGCTACTGTATCAGGCTGAGGGTTAGGGGCGTGGCTACTGTATCAGGCTGAGGGTTAGGGGCGTGGCTACTGTATCAGGCTGAGGGTTAGGGGCGTGGCTACTGTATCAGGCTGAGGTCGAGGGACGTGACTACTGAATCAGGCTGAGGGTGAGGGGCGTGGCTACTGTAGCAGGCTGAGGGTTAGGGGCGAGGCTACTGTATCAGGCTGAGGGTTAGGGGCGTGGCTACTGTATCAGGCTGAGGGTTAGGGGCGTGGCTACTGTATCAGGCTGAGGGTTAGGGGCGTGGCTACTGTATCAGGCTGAGGTCGAGGGACGTGACTACTGAATCAGGCTGAGGGTGAGGGGCGTGGCTACTGTAGCAGGCTGAGGGTTAGGGGCGTGGCTACTTAATCAGGCTGAGGGTTAGGGGCGTGGCTACTGTAGCAGGCTGAGGGTTAGGGGCGTGGCTACTGTATCAGGCTGAGGGTTAGGGGCGTGGCTACTGTATCAGGCTGAGGGTTAGGGGCGTGGCTACTGTATCAGGCTGAGGGTTAGGGGCGTGGCTACTGTATCAGGCTGAGGGTTAGGGGCGAGGCTACTGTATCAGGCTGAGGGTTAGGGGCGAGGCTAGTGTATCAGGCTGAGGTCTAGGGACGTGACTACTGAATCAGGCTGAGGGTGAGGGGCGTGGCTACTGTATCTGGCTGAGGGTTAGGGGCGTGGCTACTGTATCAGGCTGAGGGTTAGGGCGTGGATACTGTATCAGGCTGAGGGTTAGGGGCGTGGATACTGTATCAGGCTGAGGGTTAGGGGCGTGGCTACTGTATCAGGCTGAGGGTTAGGGGCGTGGCTACTGTATCAGGCTGAGGGTTAGGGGCGTGGCTACTGTATCAGGCTGAGGGTTAGGGGCGTGGCTACTGTATCTGGCTGAGGGTTAGGGGCGTGGCTACTGTAGCAGGCTGCGGGTTAGGGGCGTGGCTACTCTATCAGGCTGAGGGTTGGGGGCGTGGCTACTGTATCAGGCTGAGGGTTAGGGGCGTGGCTACTCTATCAGGCTGAGGGTTGGGGGCGTGGCTACTGTATCAGGCTGAGGGTTAGGGGCGTGGCTACTTTATCAGGCTGAGGGTTAGGGGCAACCCAGCTAAAATTATTCCTAATAAGTTGGAGCTTTTATTGAATGTGGTCTACTGTAGCCTGCTGAGACGTGCCTTCACAAGCACTGGGTTTGTGATGTTTGAGTTGGGAGAGTAAGGGGTGTTTGCAAAATATGCTGTATTTCTGTAATTCTGCTGGCTGCCACTAGTGCCGCAGAAATTACATACTTAATAACAACAATAAAAAAGTGAGGTCACTATCAGATTTGACTGTCTGAGGGAAAAAGAGTAATATAGGCCAATTATTATAGCATGAGTATAGAGTATATATGAAAACAGATGGGGACCATCTGTTTTCCGTTGAATGGTTGATGGGCATTGAGAAAAAAGTCTGAAATTCTTAATTTTGGTATTCCTTTTTGGTGATGCAGGTATATTACACACTTTTTCAACGCTAATACTAAAGAAGTCAGTGAGATTAACTACTAAAGCTCATTCTACTGTATCTCTGTCTCTCCCCACGTCTTCCTCTCTTTAGGTCCTGTGTCACAGACATGTGTGAGTGTCCAGTGCATAAGAACTGTTACTGCGAGTCGTTCATAGCATACAGTCGAGCGTGTGAGAGAGAGGGCATCCAAGTGCACTGGAGACCGGAGCTCGCCTGCATCAGTACGTCACACCTGACACATTCATTGACAGCCGCCACTCAAACTCACTTTCA
>JAPDVR010000018.1:1522622-1717622 GCA_026230005.1 Gila orcuttii
TAATTAGGCGGCGGAGATCTGAAACCATTCATCTGAGCACAATTTCATTTATAAATTTCACATCTGGAAGAGATGCGTGTGTTTTTGTTTTCGGAATCACACATACACACATTTGAGAAATGATCGTAAGATCAAATGTAGGACAGATTCTACACAACATTTTAAAAATGAGGTGTCTGATAACTTTTAACAAACGTTAACGTTAACATTCCAATTGAACATTTTGGATTTCTTTTTCAATCAAAAAAGCCCCGTGCCTGGAGTCAGAGTCGTGTTAATGGGATACATGTGGCTTTAGAGGTAAATCTTCAGCAGAACAGTAACTACTGAGCTTAGAGACACACACTGTGTGACCAAAAGTTCACTCCTTGGTGCCATTTCAACACCGCTTTTGCTAATATCCATGTCTTTGTGGGATGAACCCCAAGTTGCAGTTATGGGATGGGTGGCTTCGTGATGTTTCCGCTTAATGTGTGTCTTTAAACTTCTGGAGTTCAGACTGAGCCTGCAGTGAGGACAGAGATCTCTCTGAACAAGCTCTGGATGAGCTGCTAACTCCAGTGGACGAGCTGCTAACTCCAGTGGACGAGCTGCTAACTCCAGTGGACGAGCTGCTAACTCCAGTGGATGAGCTGCTAACTCCAGTGGATGAGCTGCTAACTCCAGTGGACGAGCTGCTAACTCCAGTGGACGAGCTGCTAACTCCAGTGGACGAGCTGCTAACTCCAGTGGATGAGCTGCTAACTCCAGTGGAAGAACTCCAGTGGAAGAGCTGCTAACTCCAGTGGCCGAACTGCTAACTCCAGTGGATGAGCTGCTAACTCCAGTGGACGAGCTGCTAACTCCAGTGGAAGAGCTGCTAACTCCAGTGGACGAGCTGCTAACTCCAGTGGACGAGCTGCTAACTCCAGTGGATGAGCTGCTAACTCCAGTGGAAGAACTCCAGTGGAAGAGCTGCTAACTCCAGTGGACGAGCTGCTAACTCCAGTGGCCGAACTGCTAACTCCAGTGGAAGAGCTGCTAACTCCAGTGGATGAGCTGCTAACTCCAGTGGACGAGCTGCTAACTCCAGTGGACGAGCTGCTAACTCCAGTGGACGAGCTGCTAACTCCAGTGGATGAGCTGCTAACTCCAGTGGATGAGCTGCTAACTCCAGTGGAAGAACTCCAGTGGAAGAGCTGCTAACTCCAGTGGCCGAGCTGCTAACTCCAGTGGAAGAGCTGCTAACTCCAGTGGATGAGCTGCTAACTCCAGTGGACGAGCTGCTAACTCCAGTGGACGAGCTGCTAACTCCAGTGGACGAGCTGCTAACTCCAGTGGACGAGCTGCTAACTCCAGTGGACGAGCTGCTAACTCCAGTGGATGAGCTGCTAACTCCAGTGGACGAGCTGCTAACTCCAGTGGACGAGCTGCTAACTCCAGTGGACGAGCTGCTAACTCCAGTGGACGAGCTGCTAACTCCAGTGGACGAGCTGCTAACTCCAGTGGACGAGCTGCTAACTCCAGTGGACGAGCTGCTAACTCCAGTGGACGAGATGCTAACTCCAGTGGACGAGCTGCTAACTCCAGTGGACGAGCTGCTAACTCCAGTGGATGAGCTGCTAACTCCAGTGGACGAGCTGCTAACTCCAGTGGACGAGCTGCTAACTCCAGTGGACGAGCTGCTAACTCCAGTGGACGAGCTGCTAACTCCAGTGGACGAGCTGCTAACTCCAGTGGACGAGCTGCTAACTCCAGTGGAAGAGCTGCTAACTCCAGTGGACGAGCTGCTGGTTTCTGGGAAGAGTGTCTTGTAGGGGACGGCCTGCAGGCTGGGGTTCTGGAGGGCCAGTAGCTGTAGGGTGAGTGCTGTAAAGACACCTTCTTAGGGCACCTTGACTGAAGAAAGTCTGTGGACATTGGCAGCAGTGGACATGTCTGTGCTTTTCACCACAGCTGTATATAACATCCTCTAAAACAGGGTAAAAACAACAACAACGTAAGACATTTCCCATTATATGACTTTAACTGAAAAATTGTATCACTTTAGAATAAGCTTATAAACGGAAATGTTTTTTTCCCTCTGCACAGATGATAACGTTATCAAAACGATCTCCGTTCACACGGATCCGCGAAAACGACTAAAAACACTTTATTCTGCATGCCTGACCAGCAGTTGGTGATGTTACTGTGTAAAAAAGACTACTTTGCCGCGCACATACACACATACACACACACACACACACACACACACACATACACACACACATACACACACACACACATACCACACACACACATACCACACACACACACACATACACACACACACACACATACCACACACACACATACACACACACATACACACACACACACACACACATACCACACACACACATACCACACACACATACACACACACACACACACACACACACACACACACACACACACACACACACACACACACACACACATACACACACACACACACACACACACACACACACACACACACATACACACACACACACACATACCACACACACACACATACCACACACACACATACACACACACACACACACACACACATACACACACACACACACACACACATACACACACACACACATACACACACACACACACACACACACACACACACATACACACATACACACACACACACACACACACATACACACACACACACACACACACACACACACACACACACATACACACACACACACACACACACACATACACACACACACATACACACACACACACACACACACACACACACACACACACACACACACACACACACACACACACACACACACACACACACACACACACATACACACACACACACACACACACACACACATACACACACACACACACACACACACACACATACACACACACACACACACACATACACACACACACACACACACACATACCACACACCTATAGAATAAACACGTAGAACGCTTGTGCATTCTGTCACCGTTTTCACAGATTTACGTTTTTGAAGTTTACACTGAGATTATAATGGTAATTGTATAATAAAAGATGATAATAATATAATATAGCTATATATAATATGAACAGATTTTTACAATGGAAATGAATCAAAGCTGAACTTACTTAAAACTGGACAATGACTTTCTTCTAGAGCCAAAGCAATCTTTGTTGCATTATTTCCTGTTATTTCTGTAAAGCTGCTTAGAAACAATCTGTATTGTAAAAAGCGCTATATAAATAAAGATGATTTGACTTGACTACACACACGTGTCTGTTGAACTTATGAATGCAATGGTCAATCAGAGAAATTTCTGTCTGTGTTGCCAGAATATGACGTGCTGTTTCCCCAAATACAAAAATGTTTTTAATGTAGGCCTATTATATTAATCAATATTAATAATCATTATTACAATATGAAGAGCAATAATCAACACTAATGATTTTGTCATCATTTTGCAGCTTTACCCTGTAATGAATATCTTCATAATTTACATACTTTATGTAGGCTGTTTACATTGTGCAGTTGTTGTGTAATTACATGTAAGCCATGTTTGAGCAGCATTAAATAAACAAGTGCCATGTCAGAATAAAAGTCCCTAACATAAGGTAAAAAGAACCTCTGGAAATCAATGGAAAGTTAATTTATGACTGTCACAATCCCAGACTCAGTAAACTCCCTCTCTGGCCATCAGAGGGCGCCCTCGCCCGAATATTGACTTTTCCCTGTGCTCACTACATTTCCCAACAGCCCCAGTTCTGATTCTGATCACTATGCCCAGCTGTAGCTCATCTATCAGGCTTTATAGCTGCACTGCTCGCAGCCCTCTGTGCGAAGTTTTGCTATTGTGAACTTTAAGCGTTTATCCCTGTGACCGCCTGATCGTTTGTGATCCCATCTGTACCTGATATCTCCTTGTCTGCCGCCTGCCTACGTTACCTCTGCCTGGTTCCCGGACTCTGACTGTTATCTGCCCGCCCGACCTTCTGCCTGGTATTTGTATTCTGTTCTCGCCCTGTCTACACTGCTGTGTCGGCTGGTTTTGACCCTCGCCTGTTTAAGAAAGCTGCAAATGGATCTCTTGGACTCTGATGATTCACAACAATGACACTGCAATGAACAGTATTTCTTTTACAGAATATTTTAATCTTGATTAATGTTAGGTTATGAAAATAACTGCCTGTTGTTTCTTAGCTCATAACGGATCAAACAATGTTAACACACAGCAGTGGTTCTCAAACGTTTTTAGTCACACCCACTTTTAACCTTTTAATCTAATCTGGCGTGTATTAGTATAGCCTACTTTTAATTTAACATTAACCAAGATTAATACATGTTGTAAAAGTATTTTTCATTGTTAGTTCATAACATATGTTTACTACATTAACTATTACAACCTTATTATAAAGTGTTCCCAAAGACACTGTACGCTCACTCACTCACCTCCATATTCCACCGCCCTCAGTTTATGTCCAGCTATATGGGCCATTATCTGATGTACTGTCTTGGCTTACAGACGTCAGTTGAGCAGAAGGGGCAAGTGAATAAAGTAGCTTCTGCATGGCAGCGTCGAGGCCGAGGCTCTTGCCCTTTCTGCTTAGTTGTGATGTGCTTAATAGACAAGAAATACATCAGTTACTCTCAGTAGGGTTACGGAGACTCAGACAGGAAGATGTTATTGAAACCAAAACATGAACAGCACAGCACTGAGGAGAACTAGCAACAAGTGTGCAGGTGTGTAATATTTACGAAATGGCAAGTATACAAGTCTTTACGCAAGAGTTATGGCAAGCGGGTGAGTATGGCAGCTAAACAACAGTCTTTAGAAAGAATGGGAGTTACTTGAGGACCAGATCATTTATTATGTCCTAAAACATAAACCATAGAATTTAAAGAGAATGTACTTTCTTTTTCACATGACTGTAAGTAGAGTGCCAGGGAGGAGAGGATATGTGTCCACATAAGAGACAAACCAGAGACTATAGGGTGACCAAGGAGATCACTGGACACTGGAGAACAAGGAAGGCATTGGGAAACAGGAAAGTATTCCTCAGGTATAAGACTGCAGGAGTGTTGCACACCCTCTTTCAATTGGGACATTTACAACTTTATTGGAGTTTTGGGGCAATGTCTGGGCGAAAAAGTTCATCATGGGGGTGATAAGCTGATTTTTGTCAGCCAAAGTACTTTCCTCAATTCCATGTTTCCTTTTCAGATGCGCTGACAAGTTTGCAGAGCTCCAGACTGCGACCAATTGGTTGCATTTTGCGACCATTTTTCCTGCCGGTGCGACCAAATATTTATTTAGGTAGCGCTGGCGCAACCGCAATGTTGCTGAGCAGTGAATGCAAACAAAATGAAAGCGGAACTAAAATGCGCTACTCATTTATGCTTTACGGACCGTTTATTAGTTCGGACCAATAATAGACAGCGCAGCACCCCGAACTCGCCAGTCGTGAGCCGATCTCGATCACTCGACACTGTGACTAGCAGATCCAGACTCTGGAGATCCAGTGAAGAAATCCACTGAATTCGCCTCAGAATTAATAACATCATCACTGCGAGATCTAGTGAGAAACACTCTGATTCAGCGCAGAGTTCTGTTATAAACCATAGATATCAGATCAGCGCTGACGTGGAAACCAGGAGAAACACTTATAGAAGGCTTTCAGTCCACAGATCAGCAACATTCACCATGGGTTTATGCTAATGTAGCAACATAATTATGGTATTGTGACAGGAATAGTCAAACGCTTACAAGTACTACACATCTTTTTCCAATAACTTCAAAACTATAATATCATATATAAATGTTATTTTTAATGTGATGACCAACACATTTTTTGTTCATCCTTCAAAAATTTAGTCTGGGAGGCTTGCTTGAGTCGCTGGAAGGTGTGGGAGGCCTTGAGGTCGGGCTTGGCTTCTAGAAGAGCGGTGAGTGTAGCAATGATGGAGCTATAGTTCAGGATAAACCAGCGTTAGAAGTTGACAAAACCTAAAAAGTGTTGGAGCTCCTTAATGGCGTTTGGAGTGGGCCAGGAACGAACGGCTTCTACCTTCCCCTCATCCATTTGGATTTCCCAGGGACTCTTGCTATAGCCCAGAAAATGGATGGAAGTTTGATGAAATTCACACTTCTCCACCTTGTGGAATAGATGCAATCTCATCAGCCTTTCCAAAACCAGCGCACCATGATGACGATGTTTGAGGATGTCGAAGTAGATGATGAATCATTCATGAATCCTTGGAATATGGAAGGGCCATTGACCAGGACATACGGTATAACCGATACTCATAGTGGCCAGTAGGGGTCACAAACACAGTCTTCCATTCATCCCCCTTCCGTATTTGAATAAGACCAAATATTTATTTGATTTATTTCAAAGATTGATTAAATTGACCAATTAAATTGATAAAAATCTTTTTAGGATTTAATTTTTGAAAACATCCTGCTTAAAACTTTTCACAGTACTGCAGCTTCGCAGGTAGATTTCTCCAAGCATCCAGGAGAAGTTTACGCAGTTCTTATGGATATAGAAATGTAGTATCAGTACAGAGAACCTGATTTCACCAAGTGCAACATGTTCCTGGATTAACATTTCCAATCAACCAATCAGATTTGAGGGACAAGTTTACATTTTATGTCAAGTTTAGGCTTACAACCAGGGTTAGGTGCTTCTACAATATTCTATGTTATTCATCTATCATTTCCCTCTGACTGTAGGGGTTACTTATGGGTAGGGTTAGGTTTAGGAGTATGCATATGGTTATGATTTAATTTTCAGACATGAATGTTGTTCCAGGATCAACAAAATATGTTGTTAGAACACATCTAAAAATCAGGACATGCATCTCAGTTCACTCAATGACGGTGAGATCAGCTCTCTGTGTGGACCATAGAATATGTTGTCAGACTTCTTGTGCATATACAAATCTCACTGGATTTTTAGAATTAATGGCAAAAGTAAAAAGTTTGTAGGAATGAACCAATATTTCCAATTGGCATACTTTTTGGTGAAAAATCTAACATACTTTAACATGATTTATAAGCTGTTTTCCTCATGGGGACCGAAGAATTGGCCATAATAAAGGTTTACCAGGCACGCAAACGCACATGCACGCATGCACGCACGCACACACACACACACACGCACGCACGCACGCACGCACGCACGCACGCACGCGTTACATTTATTGATGTAAGTCTTGGGACACTGGCAGCAGTGAAAATGTCTGGCCATTTTGCCACAGCAAATGTTACAGCTGTATATAACATGATCTAAAACAGAGTGCATTTGTATTAGCACAACACAACCAAGAGTTATAGATCCAGTAAAAGTAGTTTTAGTTCATAACATACAGTTGTAATCAAAATTATTCAACCCCCATTGCAAATCAGGTTTACTGGCAACATTTACAGACTTTCAGCTGTTTGCAATGAACATATCAAACAAAAGTAAATGAAATAACTCAACACAACAAATGTTTGAAGTGGTTTCCTAAAATTCAACTTAAAATGCAACTTTTAATGACTTCTGCAGTCTCAAAATTATTCAACCCCCTGAATAAAATCCCTCACAACAGCACACATCTGCAAAACAGGTGTTGTCTCACTAATCAAGGGCTTCATTAGTTGCACCAGGTGTGCTTGAGCTAGAACACATGAAATATCTGAACTGGCGAGGTTTGTTGAGTGTCATGTTTGACTGCATGTTAGAAATATGGGCAAGTCAAAAGAATGGTCCAAAAGGTTAAGAGAAGATATCACAAACAAGCAACAGGATACAAAAAGAAAGTGAAGGCACTAAATGTTCCTAGAAACACAGTTGTTAAAGGAACAGTGGTTTCACTACCTGGACGGGGCAGAAAGAGGAAGCTATCAACGGCTGCAACCAGATTTCTGAGAAGGCAGGTTAAGAAAAACGCTCAAGTGACTGCAAAAGACCTGCAGCAAGACTTGGTAGCCAGAGGTTTCAGCTGCACAGTAAGGCGCGTACTAAACACATGCCAGAACTCCAAGACATACACCACTACTGACCCTATAGCACAAGAAAAGAGCTCAAAAACATAAATAAGCCTGTTCTGTGCAGCGATGAAACAAAACTGGATCTTTTCGGCCCTCTGAATCAGCGGTATGTCTGGAGGAAGAAGAATGAAGCATCAGCTGTAAAGAACACTCCGTCTACAGTTCAGCATGTGGAACTCGTGATGCTCTGCGGCTGATTTATATCCTCCGGCACTGGAAACCTGCAGCGTGTGGAAGGAGAGATGGATTCATTGAAGTATCAGGAAATCCGTCAGTGAGGAAGCTGAAGCTTGGACCTTCCAACATGACAGTGATCCCAAGCATTCCTCAAACTCCACCAAGGCTTGGTTACAGAAGAAGTCCTGGAAGATACAATGGCATCACAGTCACCTGACTTGAACCCCATAGAAAATCTCTGGTGGGATTTGAAGAAGGTGGTTGCAGCAGCAAACTCAAGAATATCCCTGAACTGGAGGCCATTGCTCATGAGAAATGGGCTCAGATTCCTCAGAAACGCTGCCAGAAGCTGGTGTCTGGTTATACATCTTGTTTGCAGCAGGTCTGAACAGCTAAAGGCTGTTCTAATAAGTGCTAAAGATGCTTGCCATGAAGGGGTTGAATAATTTTGAGACTACAGAAGTCATTAAAAGTTGCATTTTCAGTTGAATTTGGGGAAACCCATTTGTTGTGTTGAGTTATTTCAATTACTTTTGTTTGATTTGTTCATTGCAAACAGCTGAAAGCTGAACCTGATTTACAATGGGGGTTGAATGATTTTGATTAAAACTATGTTAACTACGTTAGTTACTATTTCAGTATTATTATAAAGTGTTCCCAAAGACACAAAGACAGCTGGACATAAAGTCTATAGCAAAGACTTTATGTCCAGCTATATGGGCCATTATCTGATGTACTGTCTTGGCTTACAGACGTCAGTTGAGCAGAAGGGGCAAGTGAATAAAGTAGCTTCTGCATGGCAGCGTCGAGGCCGAGGCTCTTTCCCTCTATGCTTAATTGTGATGTGCTGAATAGACAAGAAAACTCAAAGTGTCAGTTATGGGAAATAACTAAACTTCAACCTGAAATGTGTTTCCCCAATGTATAATACCATTAACCATGCGTATAATGTGGTGCATAAACAGGGCTCTCAAGTCTCACGCATTGGGCCTGAGACACACGCATTTCAACCCGTTCACACGCTCACACGCCACACCTTGTGTTTCTCACGCTGAGGGGTAAGGGAACTTGTCCCGCTATACAATTAATGGACGAGGCGCAGGCAAACGGAGGGAAGTTCTCTGCCGAGTTCATAGCATCTGTCTCGAGTTATACAGAGTTAAATGCTAGCTACCAGCCAATCAGAAATTAGAATTAGTTGTTTCCGGGTAAATTATGTGTTCCCGCTGCAAGCACGTTCGTTACTAGACAACACGCGCACACACGGAGTGGAAGTTGAAAGAGCACGATCTGATGAATGCGGTTTGCGGACATCTTCATTTATTTTTTTTTTTTTTTTAGCATTTTGATTTTACGATTCCTGGACGATATCTCTTGCCTGTGATCAAAGACAGTGAGAGCTGATGTTGAGGAGTATAGCCAAATTCGTGCTAAATTAATTTTGATGCATTCAAAAACTCTCCATCTGCTTTTAAACGGGTCATCGGATGCAAAATACACTTTTATATCGTATTTGCAAATAAATGTGTCTTTGCAGTGTGTGGACACAATCACCATGCAATAAAAATTTTTTTTTTTAATCCTCAAAAAGCCAAAAAGTTGTTGCTCATTATCATTTAAAGAGACATGCACCGAAACGGGTCACTGTGAACAGAGCTGTTTTTGAAGAGGTAAAAAGGGTGTTGTTTTACACAACCATTGAGAAATTTTAACCAAAGTATGTTACAAACTTTACATGAAGACCCAAAAGAATCATACCAACTTGTGGAAAATGGGCGTCCGATGACCCCTGTAAAGGTGACCGGTTTGGGTCTTGACATTCATGCTCAGTGCAAGTTGTTATGACAGAATGTTATGTACATTGAGCACTGATGTTCAGTTGGCTTGTTTGGGGTCAAATTTATTTTTATTTTTCAATATATTTGTATTTTTTAAATATAACTATTTATTTTACTTGGATGAATTTGTCTTTTTCTCAGATTTAACAATTGTTATAATTTCCATTTGTGCTGGTCAATTATGAACAATAGGCAAAATTGAACTGCTAGCAAAAATTGAAGCGAATTTGTTTGGGTCGAGGGACCGCTGCTGCAAATATTTGGGTGGCTCCTCCCCTAAATCTCACTCTAAACTTTTGATAAAACTTGATAGCCCTGCATAAATCTAATCTAGCAAGCTAAACTATTATTAGTTTTAAAAGCAATTATTTCAATGTGCCGTCTGGAAAGGGTTAAGAAAGCACTAACTAATTAAACTACTTCACGCGAGACAGTCGTGAACTTATTTTTAATAATTAACCGGGCAGCTATAGCTAACAAAGCACCATTTAACCAAACCGTAAAAACATTCTCCTCACACTCATTGGCAGGAAATCTCTCCTCATATTTCTTCGCTTTATGATTTAATAAAAATTAAATCATAAATTTAATTTATGAAATTTGTGTGTTCCACTTCTTTTATGCCCTATATATCCCTTCGTCTGCTACGCCATTGTTTATGCTGCACGAGTGGCCACTACTGGCAGAACACATACATCTATTCCCTTTTCTGTTGTTTCTTTTCTTTTTTTTCTTCTTCTTCCTCCTTTATAACTGAATATATTTTTCTTTAATATCTTAATGTTCATCAAATATAATGTCTGATGTTAAAAAAATGTATTAATGTTTTTATGATGTTATAGAATTCTTTAGAGCATTATGTGAAACATTTGTATCTTTCGAAAATGTGTTTATTTTGTTAGAATATGTTTTTTTAAATACTGCCAGAACTATGAAGGTATATTTGGTGCAAAAGAACTGAAAGCTTGTGACAGTGAAATGTTTAGTTGTAGAGAATATCCACACATGTGTAGCCTATCAGTAAATTTGAAGTCACAGAGAGAAATATTTTAAGAGTTGCAAACTTGTAGTTTTTTGTATTTTTGCTACAGTTGCTGCAGTGAATATGATGCAAAATGCATTCACACACCCGCATCAACACATGTGAAGTCACGGAGAAATTTTGCTCATCTGCAAATCAGTGTCTGAATTCATCCAATGAGAGTTGCACACTTGTGGAATATTTTCTCACAAATATCTTGTATATTTTTCTAGCACAAACACAAGTACATAACTACAGCTGCTTTAATCACAAACACTGTTTTTCGTTTTCAAGTGACACGTTTCGCGCGCTCTCCCTTTTGCGCCGTGAAATGTGGAGCAACCGTGAGTTGTGCATCTTTAGAAGCAGTGGGCGGAGCCTACATGAATATTCATGAGTTTCCCGGGCATGCGCGTGGAATTGCTCATTTTAGTTCGCTTCTCAGCAGGTAATGGATTATTTCCAAAAAGGTAAATATAGTTTCAGCGTGAACTTAAACTACAATTGTGTATCGTTTCGTAAACTTCATAATGTTTTTATTAATTTGCACGTTTTGTGCATTTGTTAATGACTGAATGATTGCTGGCATTCACTTCAGCTTGCTGACGATACCACAATCTTTTAAAAAAATGCAAGCCAGATACCTGTCGCCATTCAAGTAATTAACCAGTTTTCAGAGGACTCTGGTCTATGCCTAAATATTAATAAATGTGAGATTGTAATATACAAACTATTTGCAACATTCCAAGAAAAGAAAGAAGTTACGTACTTAGGTATTATTATCTCTAAAGATCAGAAAATGAGATGTCCATTAAACTTATCTCCAATCATTAAAAAAACTCAGAACAAACTGAACCAGTGGTTGAAAAGGGACTTATCTCTAAAGGCAGGAACACACCAAGCCGACGCCGACGAACTAGCGCTGATGAAAGCTGACTGTGTTGTCGCCTCTCGTCGGGGTAAAAAGCTGCACTTGAACACACCGAGAGAACTACAGCCGACTGTCAGCTAGAATGCGCGTTCTGCGCCTGCGTGTGAATGAGACAACTGTCTATTTCTGCAGATATATTAATCTATATTCGACATTCAAAAAGAGAAACCGACGCTGCAGATAACGTTACACAAACCATGAACAAAGCAGTGCGTGCTTACCGTTTTGAATATCAATCCTGTTAAACACTTTCTTTATTCCACTCCACTCATGTTAATATTCACATATTTGCCAATGAACACTCATGTAAGATGACGTAACATAACACCAGCCTTCTATCTGTACCGTTTTGACTTCTTTGCTCTCTGTTTTGCTATTATTCTACTGACTCGTTCACTAAGCTAAACAGCCAATCAGAGTTCTCTCTCTCACCGACGGCCCGACGCCGATTCAACATGTCGAATCGGCTGTTACAAAGCCGACGAGGACCAATTTCAGCCGACGGTGCGGAACACACTGAGAAAACTTAGTCGGCCGACGCACAAAAACTGCCTGACGGCCGACCGTCGGCTTGGTGTGTTCCTGCCTTAAAGCTCCAGTAGGTAGCTTTTGTAAACAAATATTTGTTAAAACTGTCATTATGTCCTCACAGTAGAATATGAGACAGATAATCTGTGGAAAAAATCGAGCTCCTCTGGCTCCTCCCTGTGGTCCTATTGCCATTTGCAGAAATACACCGCTCCCGGTCAGAAACAACCAATCAGAGCCAGGAGGAATGTCTTAGCAGTGTCAATCACGCTCGTGTACGCGCTGATCACCCCTCTCTTGCACAGCGCGAGCGCGTACCGTCGTTCGTGACTGTCCTGTTCGAACTCGTTCATCCAAATGAACGAATCTTTTTTCGAGTCATTTCGTTCATTCAACGAACGAAATGACTCGCAAAAAGATTCGTTCATTTCGAACGAGTCTTTTTCGGAGTCATTTCGTTCATTCAACGAACGAAATGATTCGAAAAAGATTTGTTCATTTTGATGAACGAGTTCAAACAGGAGAGTCACGAACGTGCATCACAGAACAGAGCAAGGCGAGCATTTGTGCTTATAAAACTTAAAGTTTTTTATTTATTTTTGAAATGACCGATCGTTTCGCTAGATAAGACCCTTATTCATCGTCTGGTATCGTTTAAAGCCCTTTGAAGCTGCACTGAAACTGTCATTTGGTCCTTGAAACGTTTGTGTCCTATTGAAGTCCATTATATGGAGAAAAAGCCTGGAATGTTTTCATCAAAAACCTTAAAATCTTTTCGACTGAAGAAAGAAAGACATGGACATCTTGGATGACATGGGGGTGAGTAAATTATCAGCAAAAGTTTTTTTTAAAAGTGAACTAATCCTTAAACGTTATCTTACTAGCTATTTATAACTTATAGAAAGAGTGCAACGTTATAAAGTTACATGTATTGCAAAATACATAATGATTTGAGGACCAAGTTTGTAGTCAAAGTATGGGCAGGCCATAGTCAATGTAAAGCATATTGTTGATGTTTCGTCCCTATTAGTGAATGTTCCATAACTGTTTATAATCTGCCGTCATCGGTGGTCCTGTTTACTAGCCTGCGCGTTCACGGCAGGCTCCGCTGTGGGGGAGGAGCTGTGGAGGGAGGGCTGTAGCGCAGCAGAGAGCAAGGGGGTTGGACTTGGAAGTTGTGCTTGTTCAAATTTTCAGGCTAAGTCAACATTTTCTCAAAACTCCCTACTGCAACTTTAAAGGCCATGTTGCAGGTTTAATTTTTCAACGAATTTGTGCAATTTGCTTGTTGGTAATAAACATTTAAACTGTTATCCATTGTATTTTATCTTGTTGGGTATCACAAAACGAAAAAAGTAGGTACTATCTTACAGCGGTTTGCAACGATTCTCCTTTCCCCCACAATGCATTGCATTACGTCACCTTGGGGAGAGAATTTACCAAAGCCGCTGCCCGCCTTGTTGAGAGCGACGAGTAGTAGACGAGAGTATTCAGATAGCGCAGATTTTAGATAAATACATAGATATAGAGAGATAGATAGACGAGATATATATATAGACTAGATATATAGACAGACTAGGTATATAGATAGTCAAGTATAGAGAGAGATAGGCAGACAGCATAACGTTAGCAGATATAGCTAACGTTAGCAGCTAGATAGAAATATATACAGTTGTAGGTTACAGTTTGACACGAGTTTTGAGTGTGACAGAAGCACAATGTTGTGTTTTATTGCGAGTGTACACAAATATAAGTAAACACTTTGCAGTTTGAACGATATCCTGTATGAACAAAATGTCCGCGCCTCTCTCTCTCACACTCACACACACTACGAATACATGTATAATTCCACCCCTAATAGCTAGCATGATGCTTTCTATTTCCAGATGACAAAGACAAACATTACCAGTACTACGACACTATGACAAAGGTTACCGGTACTTATCTGAACTAACGTCATGATCATATACTGCCACTAGATATAAAGAAAACGTTGATTTTTCACTCTGTGCTATTCAATGACCGTAAAAAAATATATGTGTCGTTATTGTGCACTGCTGCTCGTAAGTTAAAACGGCTTGCCATAGCTTGTAGACTAGCTCCAGTGTCCATTTCTGCGTTGCTAAATGATAGCAACTCACCGGGACACTTCACCAACTCTCCACTCATTCTCCTCGGACCATGCATTCAATTGGCTTTGATGGCCATCAGTTCTTGGCAATTCTTCATTTGCCCTCTCACGTCTAGCAGGTTCAAAATTATACGGCTGCGGGCCATAACACATGTTAGTTCTTCTTGCCAACTCTTCCTCATCCCAGTCAGTCGCCATAGTTCTAATACTAGGCTGAGGCACCCTTTCCTCCGCTTCTCCCCAACGTGACGTCATCACAGAGTTGCGTGAAAAAAAAAATTATACCAGAAACGTAAAAAAATGGTCTTTAAGACCATTTTTGAGACATTTTAAAAATGATACACATATCTTGAGTGATTTATGTACCCATTAATCAACAGTGGTGGTTAACCTGCAACATGGCCTTTAAAAGGCAGTGTTGCTTACCAAGGGATATCCCGGCTCACATACACAGCTCTCTCTTTACACCTGGACAGCACAATTTGTAAAGACATTGATAGAATGCTTTTTGACTTCATCTGGAAAAATCGTACCCATTATATTAAAAAAAGTGTTATGAATAATTATGAATCTGGTGGGCTCAACTTTTTGGACTTCAATACTCTAAATAATACCTTTAAGATTAATTGGGCTAAGCATTTTCTTAAAAACCCTGTCTCGATTAGGAATTTTATTCCCCACTATATATTCTCTCGCTTTGGTGGTCTGGGCTTTATTTTGAACTGTAACTACAATGTGGACAAACTCCCTGTAAAACTGTCAACTTTTCACAAGCAGGTCCTTTTAGCTTGGTCTCTAATTTATAGGCTAAGCATAATTTCTCACCTCACAGGTATCTAATTTGGAAAAACAGAGATATTTTATATAAGAACAAGTCACTCTTTTTTGAGAATTGGTTACTCAGTCAGACTGTGCGGGACCAGCTATTTAATGGAGAGGGGCGACTTTTCTCCTATAGAGATTTATTAACATATAACATTCCAGTTACGCCAAGAGAATTTGCAATTGTATTTGACGCCATTCCATCAGGCACAATCATGCTATTTAGGTAAACTGGCAGACTTCCACCTACTTCTGTCTCCCTCCCCGATGTGACTGAATCACCGGTTGGAAAAATCTGTTTTTCCCCAACTTCCTCAAAATAATAAGAACATCCGTGCATTATTTCAGAAAGAAATTGTTTCTATTCCAAATGTTACATTTTGTTGGAACCGTTTTGTAAATGACATTGACTGCAAAAAGGTTTGTGTGATTCCTCACAGATACTTGATAGTAAACAAGGTGAAAGAAATGTCGTTCAGAATAACTCACAGACATTACCCTGCTAATGAATGAATAAAGGTTTATTCGGTTACTAAACATGGAACAAAATATATATACAACAACTAATCATTACATGGTTAAATTTAAAAGAGACATCAATACAAACTTCTTTTTGAGAAGACCACCCAGAAACTGTTTTGCACCTCTTTTCGTATTGCTCACACACCAGAACATTTTGGCAAAACCTCAGCAGATTCATCATTGACCATATTTATAAAGACTTTGACTTCTGTAAAAGCAAAATACAACATTCTTCCACAATAAGGCAAAGTAAAGAAAATATGTACTTCATTATAAATGTATTAATTCTTTTGGAAAAATTTCACATTCATAAATGTAAATTCAGCGCTAAAAAAACTAATTTTGTACTTTTTCTCCATGAAGTTATACATTATATAAATCTGATTTCTGGCTCGAACAACAAAAAGGCAATTAAAACTGTCAACATATGGTCCTCTTTCTCTTTGTAATGGCCCATAAGCTTCCCCTGTATTGTAGCCTACTCTAGTTACGTTATAATCTTATATTGTTATGTATATTTTGGTTAGTCACTTGTGATATGTACCATTTTTTGAAATAAAGACGACTAATCAAGAAAAAAAAATGTGCAAAGAGGCTGTGGGTGGAGCTGAGGTGCTAATGCTATATGCTACTGGCATCGCGCTGAAGTGACAGCTGAATGTAGAAGTAAAGCCAATAGTTAAAGTTCATGTTTTTGCCCTTCGAAATACTATAATAAAAGACGTAACTAAAAGTGAGACTGTGTGTATCGTGATGCATTATTATTCTGCTAATTAAAAATGTATTCATGTAGTTACTTACAATATTGCTCTGAGCTTGTGTGTGTGATTCATGCGCATACATGTCAGTCAGCGCGGCATCGCCCGTCAAGTTCGTAAAGTATAGAAAGCATTTAGGGCCAAAAACACGTGAATTTTAACGCTATTTCACGCGTAAAATACACGTGAAATACGCGTTGATTATGTCACGCGTATTTCACGTGTATTTTACACGTGAAATACGTGTGAAATACGCGTTAAAAATCAGTATGAACTGCGTTCGGAATCGCATACTCAATGAGTAGGTACTTCATTTCAATGAGTACTTACTTAACGAGCGCTAAAAGAGTAGGTACTTAATGGCCAAATCTCGTTAAGTATGAATGCGATCCGGACATCATTCGCCATGTTGACGTTACATGTGACCTATGACGTTTTCACAAGCGCGACAGGTGCACTAACAGCTGATTGCATCAGTAACTCGACAACTTTACTAGAACGGTTTAGTTCAGCGTTTGAAATGGTTGGCATGTCTGCAATTGTTAGATTAAGGTGTGCACAAAGGAGATGTCGGGCATCTGCTCGACGATCTCGTCTTTGGAGAAGACTGATGATTTTATTCTCAAACAAAGCAAGTATTACTACTTAAACAATTAAGATTACCCCAGAAAGAATTTCATTACTAGCCCATCCCAACACTTATGCACAATAATTATGACAAATGCTGTGACCAACAGTTAATTATATAACATTATTATAATATATATATACATTATTAATTATGTAGTTTTGTAAAGCAAGCAAACTTTTGTATTATCATATGACATAGCTATGCATGAATACACGCTAGACAAATGCAGATGATGTAAATACATTTTTATTCATGAAATTCATATTTTATTTACTGACAACAAAATGAAACATGAATAAAAATAAGTGAATGAATAAAAGAAATCATCACAATAAATAAATACATATACAAGTCAATACCACATGAAACATTGTTTTTGATTGTTTTGTTCTAACAAACTATGATGTATTTATTGCAGGCAGTGAACCCCACATCATACTGCCATCTCAATAGAGCTGTTCCCATTTTGCGGCTTTATCTTGATGAGGCAGCTGACCACCGTGCCCACCTTCGCCTGTCTATGCCGTCCATCAGGTCCCTGATTGCTGCAGTCAGACCTGGATCTGACCTTGGATGGGAACGGGAGATTGAGGTCCTTGTGTTCCTGCACTGGCTGGCCCATGCAGCATCCTACAGGGTGGTGTCGCAGACCTTCGATATCCCAAAGACCTCTGTGCATGACATTGTGCACAGAGTGACCAAGGCCATCATGGGAATTTTGAGGAGGGTGATCTGCTTTCCGACCGGAGATGACCTGGAGGCAGTGGGAGCAGGATTTGCACAGCTGTCTGGGTCACCAGCTTTCAGCAGAGTAGTTGGTGCAATAGACGGCTGTCATATCCGTATCAAACCTCCAGCAAATAACTCCCACTGTTACTTCAACAGGAAGCTGTTTCACTCCATCCAACTCCAGGCCATCTCTGATCACCGGGGGAAATTCCTTGATGTCTTTGTGGGATATCCTGGGTCTGTGCACGATGCCAGGGTGCTGAGGAACAGCCCTGTGTATGCTGGCAACCTTTACCCACCTGCAGGCAAGTGCATCCTCGGGGATGGAGGCTATCCTTGCCTGAGTGCACCCATCTGCCTCATCACCCCTTACAGAGAGCCTGTACAGAACCCTGTGCAGGCTCGTTTCAACAGCAAGCACTCCCATGCCCGCAACATCGTGGAGAGAGCTTTTGGGATGCTGAAGACACGCTGGCGCTGCATTGTGCATGCTGTGTGTGTATATATATATATATATATATATATAGAGAGAGATTTCCATTTTTATTCACAAATTTAATTCACATCAACCCAAATGTGCAAAAGATTAGAAGATGTTTTTTGTCAAATAATTTATTTTTTGGCGAGCATCTGAAGAACAGAAAGGAACCTTTCATCCCTTTCGTTGGTTTCTCTTTCTCTCCTTTCCTCTCTCTCGACTGCCTCCCGGTGCCATCTCTCTTCTCTTTCTCTTACTTCTCTTTCTTGTCTTTCCTCTCTCTCTCGTCTCTCCGGTTCTCTTCTGTCCTCCTTCTCCTCCATTTCTCTCCACAGCCTCTCCTCCCTCTCAGCTGCCTTCCGCTCTCTCTCCTCTTCTCGCTCCTCCATGTCCCGGATCAGCTCCTCCACATCTATAGCCCTTTTCCTGGCTCTTGCTGGCTCTGGCCTCACTGAGGATGAAGAGACCACAGCAGCATCCGGCCCACATGAGGCAACGAGGGCAGGAGGAGAGATGGAGGGTCTGCCCCCAGTGTACCACTTCCAGGACGCTGCTGTGTCCTCTCCATCCTCAGTGCTCACCCCCGTCTGCGGACATTTCAGATCCTGCAAAAATGCACAAGCATGATACAAAAGCAGTCATTTTAACAGCACAATATTTAATCATTTAATGTATGTATTAGAAGTAACAAAATGATCTTACATTGTATTTTTGTTTCAGGTTTTCCCATTTTTTTTTAACAAACGCGGCCGTCACCCTGCCTTGCAGGCTCTGCTCCTCCACAAAAGATCTGCAGCAAGAGAGAAATCAAGAATGAAAAAGTTATATCTCTGTTTGAAAATACAATAATTGAAATGTACTGCAAATAAAGTATTCAATTTGATTTTTAAATATTTCTGTATACTCACTCAAAGCCTTTGATGGCAGCATTACGCTTCCCGGTGAAGAGCGCTTCATGAGCCACTCTCCACCGGATAAGCAGCCGCGTGTGCTCATCCGTCCCTGTAACATCCAGACAAGACTCACGTTACCTCTGTGATTTATGAGCTCAATACTACATTTACATGTTGAGGTTGTTGCTAATAAATAGCTTTTTATCCATCATAAATGTTCAACAATTTTTCAACAGTACTAATGGATAAATGAAATAGATTAACGTTACTTATGTTTAGTTACTTTATGTAAAATGCATTAAACTAATAAAAAGAGTGTTAACAACAGTGAATTCTCCTAAACAATAGTACACACACGTCACTCAGATGTCTATTTCATATCAGTTACACGTAGTAATCTTGCCAGATTTTGAATAAATATTTAGTAATGGTATTTCAGATGTATACGGAAATGTATGCAAATACAGTTTAAAGACGTATGTGTCCTTATGGAGCTCCTCTATCCAATAAAATGTGATTTACGGCAAAATCACAAATTTACCATATTATATAGCGTCTTTGCACCTTCAACAGTTCAACAATTTACTGTACAGAAAGTTAGTTCAACACATGCGATTTGGTTTGTATTTGTAATACTCACATTTGAAAACACTCTCGTCCACCCTTTCCGTCATGTTTGAGTATGAAATATCTACTTCTTCTTGTTCTTTTTTATATCGTATCCTCTCGCGTGGCCTCCTGGGATAGATGAGTACAAGCTGAAAAACACTCAAATGTCTGGGCGAAAGCAGGAGATCATCCGGGAACTTCTCGCCTACTCTTTTAGGAATACTGATGTTTCGAACGTACTGCTTCCCTCACGTACTGTTTTCGCCTACTATATAGTAGGAAAGTAGGCATATTCGAACGCACTATCGTCCAAATCTCGCGATAATTAGTACGTCAACCAGGTAATTCTCGCCTACTCTTTTATGAATACTGAGGATTCGAACGTACTTTTTCGCTCGCCTACTCTTTTCGCCTACTATATAGTAGGGAAGTATGCGATTCCGAACGCAGCCTATGTTGAAATGAGTGTTCCAAAGATACCCGGATGGTCTACTATTTCCGGTCAGAATCCGAAGTGCAGGTAACGGCTGAAAAGTGAAAAGTTAGTGAAAAGTGCTAAAAAACTACAGACATGGAGGACGCGCGAGTCCGGCGGTTATGTAGAGAGATTTAGATAAAGGGGTTTGAGTGATTAATTATCAGTATCTAACCTGACGAAAATGTATTTATTCAACGTTGTCTACATTATATTGCATCTGCAGCAGCATTGTGAACTTTTGTAAAGATACGTTTAGCCATTACCTTTTAAATGCATCATTATATTCAAATTGCAAACAGACGAGGAGAGTCTCCACATGAAAGACCCACGACTGCAGATAAACGTGCTTCAATATTTCTCTCCGAAACAGTAGGAAATAAAATTAGATTGAATGGAGGATTTTAACTGTGAGGAGATGATTGACAGGGAAGTTTACGGTGACAGGAACACGCAACAGAGCTTAAATATACATTCATATTTAAGGCATGAAATGGAAGTTGCAGTGGTATTATTAAGGTACTTTTGGTGCAAAAGAACTGAATGCCTGTGACAGTGAAATGTGTAGTTGTAGAGAATAGCCACACATGTGTATCAGTAAATTTGAAGTCACAGAGAGAAATGTTTTAAGAGTTGCAAACTTGTAGACTTTTTTTTCTCTCCCACAAACACAACAGTTACACCTTCTCTAATTCTTCATTGGAGGAGCACAAATCCTATTCTACAAATCACAAATTAAGAAACTCGTGCGCTGGCATTTTTGTTACTATTGCTGCAGTGAATATGATGCAAAATGCATTCACACACCCGCATCAACACATGTGAAGTCACGGAGAAATTTTGCTCATCTGCAAATCAGTGTGTGAATTCATCCAATGAGAGTTGCACACTTGTAGAATATTTTCTCACAAATATCTTGTATATTTTTCTAGCACAAACACAAGTACATAACTACAGCTGCTTTAATCACAAACACTGTTTTTCACTTTCAAGTGACAAGTTTTGCGCGCTCCCCCTTTTGCACCATATATCTCGTTAAATGTGGAGCAACAGTGAGTTGTGCATCTGTAGAGACAGTGGGCGGAGCCTACATGAATATTCATGAGTTTCCCGGGCATGCGCGTCGAACTGCTCATTTTATTTCACATTTAGAGGTTCACTCCTCGTTTCTCAGCAGGTTTTAATGGGTTATTTCAAAAAAGGTAAATATAGTTTCAGCGCAAACTTAAAATGTAGCCTATCGTTTCGTAAAGTTCATAATGTTTTTATTAATTTGCACGTTTTGTGCATTTGTCAATGAGTGAACGATTGCAGGCATTCGTGTAGGCCTAAAGTACAGCAAACTTTAACTCGTCGTATAAATTGCACCTTGCGAAGCTTTTAAACTGTGTCTTTTACTAATTGTTATCATTTGTTGATTCCAATAAATTAAATAAACCCTCATAAATGTTTCTGTGGGCTAACACTTTTTTTTTTTTACAAATATATCCTGGTGTGATTGTTCTTAAATTCTTGTTTATTTAAATAAGCCAAATAATTTAAGACCACACAGAAGCATGAATGTGTTGCTTTAATACTTAAGAACAATTTGGATTAAACAAAATTGTATGGACAAAAGTGGATAAATTACATTTGGTACAACTGGGTTACTGTAAATGAGGAAAAAACACTTAAAATTCGTTTACGGAATATAATAAGCAACCAATTTGATGTTCTAAAAGAATTATATATACAAATATACATACGGGCAAAATAATGTAACACTATTCTATTTTAATGTTTTTTAAAAATGTATTGTGATGGCAGAGCTCATTACTCTAGATTTCAGTGTCACACGAGCCTTCAGAAATCATTCTAATACTGATTTGCTGCTCAAGAAACATTTCAGATTATGATCAAGTGGTGCTGCTTAATGAAGTGTGGAAATCATTATGGAGCATATATTTCCAGGATTGTTTATGAATAGCAAGTACAAAAGAACTACATTTATTTAAAATTATAATTTTTTTGTAACATTATAAGCGTCTTTGCTGTCATTTGTGATCAATTTAAGGCATCCTTTATTTTTTTTAAATCATAGTGATTCCAAACTTTTGTCATGCAAATCTTAAGTGATGAGAATGTCATGTTTTAACATCGATCCAACAAAGTTCAAAGCCCCTCAAAGAGTTCAAGTCAGAAGTGCCTCTAATTGAAGCCCAATTAAAAACACACGTTTATAGAACTTAATGTTGAATGAGTGTTTGTTGTGCAACAAAATAGATCATGCATGTGTATCATTGCTCATCATTGTGTATCATCCAGGCACACAGTGCAACACATAAGCTCAACGAAATAACATGACAAAGAGAAACATCAGTGTAGGGTGCAAAATGTTTATTAGGACACTGATATGTTTGTGGAGTTATTTCCCAGAGATTATTGCCAGAGATGACATAGTTTTAAAGCTTCATAAGGTAAGGTATCAGAAGAGCTTAGCAATAAATAAATTAAATGGTAACGGTTAATGTATTTAGGAATATTCTATATCTGCTCTTCTGTTGGAAATAAGTCTTGCTGTAATCATTCAGGTGTTCTGGAATTTTTTGGTTTTACAGTAAAAGTGGAACCTGTGATATTTTTTTGTAAATTTATATTTTGTTTGTAAAAAATGTTAATATTTTTTTATTGCAGTGACATTCAACAAATGACAACAAAAGACAGTTTTAAAGTATTGCCATGTACAAAGGAAAAGCACAACGAAATGAACGAGTTGAAGTTTGCTGTAGTTTATATAGGCCGACACGAAGTGAATGCCTGCAATCATTCAGTCATTAACGAATGCAAAAACGTGCAAACTAATAAAAACATGATGAACTTTATGAAATTATGCACAATTGTAGTTTAAGTTTGCGCTGAAACTATATTTACCTTTCTTGAAATAACCCATTAAAACCTGCTGAGAAACGAGGAGTGAACCTCTAAATGTGAAATAAAATGAGCAGTTCGACGCGCATGCCCGGGAAACTCATGAATATTCATGTAGGCTCCGCCCACTGTCTCTACAGATGCACAACTCACTGTTGCTCCACATTTAACGAGATATATGGTGCAAAAGGGGGAGCACGCAAAACTTGTCACTTGAAAGCGAAAAACAGTGTTTGTGATTAAAGCAGCTGTAGTTATGTACTTGTGTTTGTGCTAGAAAAATATACAAGATATTTGTGAGAAAATATTCTACAAGTGTGCAACTCTCATTGGATGAATTCACACACTGATTTGCAGATGAGCAAAATTTCTCCGTGACTTCACATGTGTTGATGCGGGTGTGTGAATGCATTTTGCATCATATTCACTGCAGCAAAAATGTGAGCATATAAGTTTATTAATTTGTGATTTGTAGAATAGGATTTGTGCTCCTCCAATGAAGAATTAGAGAAGGTGTAACTGTTGTGTTTGTGAAAGAGAAAAAAAGTCTACAAGTTTGCAACTCTTAAAACATTTCTCTCTGACTTCAAATTTACTGATACACATGTGTGGCTATTCTCCACAACTACACATTTCACTGTCACAGGCATTCAGTTCTTTTGCACCAAAAATACCTTCATAGGTATATTCTTCTCCATTTCGCTGTATTTGTGAAACGCTTCTGGAAAAAGAACAAATGTGTCTCTTCTCGTCATCAGAGAAGAGATGCTGCAAGAGTAAGTAATTCTGATTCAAGATTATTAACATAAATGATATTCCATAAAATAAGAATCAGCCATTTTGATGGCACATTTCAAATGCCTAATAGTTCAAATCAAGCTTTTCCCAAACTTTAAACAAACACTCACCTTCAGTTATTGCCAACTTTGCATAAATCTTTGTCGTTCATTCATGCGTTATCTAATAGAGTCAAACACTCAGGAGAAAAATGCCTTTATTGCCTATACCTCAAAGGTGACCAGGAGGCTGTGCACATTTTAACACCGGAACTTGGATAATGTATGCTAAAACATTCTCACACACAATACATGAAACATGGCTTTGGAAGCAATTTATAGCATTGCTTTAATTTTGATCTGTGCATACTTACATGAAATACATAGTTCCATGAGAACTGTAACAGACTTTAAAAGTGCACAATTTTCAGAACGATCATGAGTTTGATGCGTCAGTCGGGATTTGCTGTTCACAACTTTTATTGCAAACACATATTTCCATATCAAAAATACTACAAACAATAATTGTACCAATATGCAAATTATGTGATGTATTTTCCTTTAGATACATGTTTTGAACCCAGATGCGTTTATTAAAATAGTTCATTATGATGAGAGGGCAGAACTTTAAAAAGGTCAAAGGTCGCATGTATGGCTTGTGAGGACAGATGAAGGCCGGCCTCAGCGCGGGAATTATCCACGAATCCTGGAACTGAGTCTGTGTCCATTACAAGATCTTCTGAAGTATGGAATTAGGCACTTCAAGTGTTTCATCCCTCACTAGGACAATATCATAAGAGTCCATGAACTTTTCCAGCCGCTCCTCTACCTGTGAAACACAACATGATCCTCATCGATCAGTGAAATCACCTGAGACAGTCAAGAGAAGTCAAGTCTCCTTCATTTATACAGCGCTTTTAACAATATACACTGTTTCACAGCAGCTTTACAGTGATAATTGGAGATTACAGTAACAGAGATTGTTTTGGCTTTACAGCAGATCTAGAATAAAGTTATTGACCAGCTAAAGTTAGTTTTGATTGATTCACTTCCGTTGCAAAGATCATTAGTTATTAAAGGGTTAGTTCACCCAAAAATGAAAATTATGTCATTAATGACTCACCCTCATGTCGTCCCAAGCCCGTAAGACCTCCGTTCATCTTTGGAACACAGTTTAAGATATTTTAGATTTAGTCCGAGAGCTTTTTGTCCCTCCATTGAAAATGTACGTACGGCACACACTCTTTGTCCAGAATGGAAATAAAGACATTATCAAAGTAGTCCATGTGACATCAGTGGGTTAGTTAGAATGTTTGGAAGCATCGAAAATACATTTTGGTCCAAACATAACAAAAACTACGACTTTATTCAGCATTGTATTGTCTTCCGGTTCTGTTGTTGATCCGCGTTCACGATTCCGCAGTGACCCTGCTGACGTAAGACGCTGATGACGTGTTA
This sequence comes from Gila orcuttii, assembly GCA_026230005.1. Classification (NCBI taxonomy): domain Eukaryota; kingdom Metazoa; phylum Chordata; class Actinopteri; order Cypriniformes; family Leuciscidae; genus Gila; species Gila orcuttii. Next base: position 1,548,358 of record JAPDVR010000018.1, read on the forward strand.
TCTGGAGATTAGGACATCCGCGACATGCACACCTACGCACCATTTTAAAAAAAAATATAGCAATACAAAAATACAAACAATGTAGAATAGCTTGAATACAGCGCCCGTCTCCCTCAAACTGTAAACGAAGCTCGGGCGCACCAGATAACACGTCATCAGCGTCTTACGTCAGCAGGGTCACTGCGGAATCGTGAACGCGGATCAACAACAGAACCGGAAGACAATACAATGCTGAATAAAGTCGTAGTTTTTGTTATGTTTGGACCAAAATGTATTTTCGATGCTTCCAAACATTCTAACTAACCCACTGATGTCACATGGACTACTTTGATAATGTCTTTATTTCCATTCTGGACAAAGAGTGTGTGCCGTACGTACATTTTCAATGGAGGGACAAAAAGCTCTCGGACTAAATCTAAAATATCTTAAACTGTGTTCCAAAGATGAACGGAGGTCTTACGGGCTTGGGACGACATGAGGGTGAATCATTAATGACATAATTTTCATTTTTGGGTGAACTAACCCTTTAACTTAGCGGCCGCTAACAAGACACCGTTCTAACAGAAAACTTTAAATGTGTTCTGGCTGTTTATTTGCACAAGAACAGTGTTTGGCGGCTCGAGAACGCAAACTTTGAAATAGGTTCCAAGGTGCAAGTTTTTAATTTTTTTTAAAAACATTATATATTCAAAAAAGTGAATACTAAAGGAATCGTACACACCTTGTCATTGAGAAAGCCGATCTTGAGGATGTTCTCCACATTGGGAACGCCGTCCGCCATGTTGAGATCCCCGAGCGAGTCTCCCAGCAGGATAATGTTCCCGTTCTCCTTCAGTTGTTTGAAATACTCCGTGTTCCTCAGGGCACCGTCGTGCTTGTTGTAAACATGGATCAGCTCTCCTTTAAAGCCTTTCAGAAGCCCCTGCAGGACAACAGCAGATCCAGATCACCACACGATCATCCCAGCGGATAATCTGAACCAAGGGTATTAATCTGAACCCGGGGTATTAATCTGAACCTAGAGTATTAATCTGAACCCGGGATATTAATCTGAACTCAGGGTATTAATCTGAACCCCGGGGTATTAATCTGAACCCAGGGTATTAATCTGAACCCAGGGTATTAATCTGAACCCGGGGTATTAATCTGAACCCGGGGTATTCATCTGAACCTAGAGTATTAATCTGAACCCGGGATATTAATCTGAACCCAGGGTATTAATCTGAACCCCGGGGTATTAATCTGAACCCAGGGTATTAATCTGAACCCAGGGTATTAATCTGAACCCAGGGTATTAATCTGAACCCGGGGTATTCATCTGAACCTAGAGTATTAATCTGAACCCGGGATATTAATCTGAACCCAGGGTATTAATCTGAACCCCGGGGTATTAATCTGAACCCAGGGTATTAATCTGAACCCAGGGTATTAATCTGAACCCAGGGTATTAATCTGAACCCAGGGTATTAATCTGAACCCGGGGTATTAATCTGAACCCGGGATATTAATCTGAACCCAGGGTATTAATCTGAACCCCGGGGTATTAATCTGAACCCAGGGTATTAATCTGAACCCAGGGTATTAATCTGAACCCAGGGTATTAATCTGAACCCGGGGTATTAATCTGAACCCGGGGTATTAATCTGAACCCGGGGTATTAATCTGAACCCGGGGTATTAATCTGAACCTAGAGTATTAATCTGAACCCGGGATATTAATCTGAACCCAGGGTATTAATCTGAACCCCGGGGTATTAATCTGAACCCCGGGTATTAATCTGAACCCAGGGTATTAATCTGAACCCAGGGTATTAATCTGAACCCAGGGTATTAATCTGAACCCGGGGTATTAATCTGAACCCGGGGTATTAATCTGAACCCAGGGTATTAATCTGAACCCGGGGTATTAATCTGAACCCGGGGTATTAATCTGAACCTAGAGTATTAATCTGAACCCGGGATATTAATCTGAACCCAGGGTATTAATCTGAACCCGGGGTATTAATCTGAACCTAGAGTATTAATCTGAACCTAGGATATTAATCTGAACCCAGGGTATTAATCTGAACCCCGGGGTATTAATCTGAACCCAGGGTATTAATCTGAACCCAGGGTATTAAGCTGAACCCAGGGTATTAATCTGATCCCAGGGTATTAATCTGAACCTAGAGTATTAATCTGAACCCGGGATATTAATCTGAACCCGGGATATTAATCTGAACCCAGGGTATTAATCTGAACCCAGGGTATTAATCTGAACCCAGGGTATTAATCTGATCCCAGGGTATTAATCTGAACCTAGGGTATTAATCTGAACCCGGGATATTAATCTGAACCCAGGGTATTAATCTGATCCCAGGGTATTAATCTGAACCTAGGGTATTAATCTGAACCCAGGCTATTAATCTGATCCCAGGGTATTAATCTGAACCCAGGGTATTAATCTGAACCCGGGATATTAATCTGAACCCGGGATATTAATCTGAACCCAGGGTATTAATCTGATCCCAGGGTATTAATCTGAACCTAGGGTATTAATCTGAACCCGGGATATTAATCTGAACCCAGGGTATTAATCTGAACCCAGGGTATTAATCTGAACCCAGGGTATTAATCTGAACCCAGGGTATTAATCTGAACCCAGGGTATTAATCTGAACCCAGGGTATTAATCTGAACCCAGGGTATTAATCTGATCCCAGGGTATTAATCTGAACCTAGGGTATTAATCTGAACCTGGGATATTAATCTGAACCCAGGGTATTAATCTGAACCCAGGGTATTAATCTGAACCCAGGGTATTAATCTGAACCCAGGGTATTAATCTGAACCCAGGGTATTAATCTGATCCCAGGGTATTAATCTGAACCTAGGGTATTAATCTGAACCCGGGATATTAATCTGAACCCAGGGTATTAATCTGAATCCAGGGTATTAATCTGATCCCAGGGTATTAATCTGATCCCGGGGTATTAATCTGAACCCAGGGTATTAATCTGAATCCAGGGTATTAATCTGATCCCAGGGTATTAATCTGATCCCGGGGTATTAATCTGAACCCAAGATATTAATCTGAACCCAGAGTATAAATCTGAATCCAGGGTATTAATCTGATCCCAGGGTATTAATCTGAACCCAAGATATTAATCTGAACCCAGAGTATAAATCTGAATCCAGGGTATTAATCTGAACCCGGGGTATTAATCTGAACCCGGGGTATTAATCTGAACCCGGGGTATTAATCTGATCCCAGGCTATTAATCTGATCCCGGGATATTAATCTGAACCCAGGGTATTAATCTGAACCCGGGATAATAATCTGAACCCAGGATTTTAATTTTAACCCAGGATATTTATAAAGGCCCAGAGACTCACGTTCTCATCAAACTCCATGAAGTTGGACACGACTTTGACGTTGTTGTGGTAGACGCCGGCCTGTCGGATGATTTCCTCCAGAATGTCTCCCAGACCCGCGGAGAAGATGAAGACGGGTACGCTGTGCTGGAGCAGCCGGTCGAAGAACTGCTCGTACCCGTCCCTGTCAAACACATACTGAAGATCAACATCGCGACAGCATCGAGCTTTAGAGTAAAGGTCCTTGCACACTGAACCTGAAATTTTAGTCCGAAATTTTCGCACGTTAAAAAATAAATACAACCTCGTTGTGTCAATCCCGTTTACACACTGCCTGCAAAAATTCGGACTGGGTTCGATTTTCTGCGTCTTTCGCATCCGTATCAAGCATTTTGAGAGTTGGTTCGACAATTCAGAGCCATGAATGACTAATATGAAAAAACGCATATGAAAATTTCGGACTCAGTGTGCAAGGATCTTAAGAGCGGCGGTGGACAGTAGTTTTTTTTATTTGGGAAATGTTTACTTTTAATTCACTACAATTCAAAGCATTATATCGTACTATTTACTCCTTTGCATTTCATAAAACATCTGGTTATTCATTATTTCCAGCTGAAGAAATCCCCCCTTCTGAGATTTGAGAACGATTTTGCTGAACTGATATACGAATCACACTGAACATATTTTAATAATGTATCTGTACACTATACGTAACATTTAAATTAAAGCCCCCCTGTGGTAAAAAATGAAGTTTTTAATGTTGTTTATATGTCTATGTGGTGTTTTTAATATGCTTTAAGGCAAACCATGTGTAAATTCATAAGTCGACAGCATTGCTGAGTATTTTCTCCTTCAAACTGCAGTGAACCAAAGACAGTCTCAAAAACACGGTTTGAAATCGCTGGTGTTTCTGACGTCACAAACTACCTTGTAACCAATCAGATCAACGTGTGATCGTCAACGAGTGGATCTCTGAGTGAGTGAGTGAGTGAGTGGAGGCGGGGCTCATTTACCTGCATGTTATTGCATCTATAATTACTCAGTTGACCTTCTCTTGCCCATTAACCCATGCTTAACCCTACCCATATCAGCAAACCTGTCCCTACACAGACAGCAACATATCTTCGGCCCAGATCCGGCCGACACTATGTTGCTGTCTGGGTAAACTTACCCGTATCCACATCAATAGCAGCACAAGGGTTTTACAAAACAACATCAACACAATAAGTTTATTGTACCCAACTTGTTTTTTTTTTATGCAAGTATATAAGTTAAAGACACCTAGTATAAGTATAAAGTGGGAGCAAAGCTTGTGAAACCATCATGATGATGATGTTTGTACCTTAGACAGACGTCCGACTCTCTCACGACCTCTGGGAGTTTGTCCTTCTCCAATCTCTGTTCTACCAATAACGTGTGAGACTTAAAATACCTGAGGAAAAAAGACCACTTTATTTAATTATAGAGTCTTGTTGTTGTTTTCAGGCTCTACTAGAACAGGTTTTCCTGCTTGAATGTTGATTATTTCCTCATATTCTCCATTGTTGCGGCTCCTCTCTTCCCAGTCTGTCAGTAACGCTCTGTTTACTTCCTGTCTCTATGAAGCCCCTCCTTCTGAAAAGCACACTGTGCTCTGATTGGACGGCTGGAGCAGTGTGTTGTGATTGGTCGAACGCTTCGAGTGTGTTTGGGAAATGTCCCGCCCCTTACCATAACCGCCAGTTTAACACACTACTAACTAACTCAACCAGGCCCCGCCCCTTTATTCTGCGTATTAATTATTATAATGAGGAATATTGTGACGTGTTCGTTCCCGGAAGAAACTCAAGATACAATGGAGGCGTTTCAGGAGTTCAGAAACACTGACACTGATAGAGAGAAGAACTGGAGCTTTCTCATGATCAAACAGCAACATTACACACTAAACACAGATGAACACTACACACTAAACACAGATGAACACTACACACTAAACACAGATGAACACTACACACTAAACACAGATGAACACTACACACTAAACACAGATGAACACTACACACTAAACACAGATGAACATTACACACTAAACACAGATGAACACTACACACTAAACACAGATGAACACTACACACTAAACACAGATGAACACTACACACTAAACACAGATGAACACTACACACTAAACACAGATGAACACTACACACTAAACACAGATGAACATTACACACTAAACACAGATGAACACTACACACTAAACACAGATGAACACTACACACTAAACACAGATGAACACTACACACTAAACACAGATGAACACTACACACTAAACACAGATGAACACTACACACTAAACACAGATGAACATTACACACTAAACACTGATGAACATTACACACTAAACACAGATGAACACTACACACTAAACACAGATGAACACTACACACTAAACACTGATGAACATTACACACTAAACACTGATGAACATTACACACTAAACACAGATGAACACTACACACTAAACACAGATGAACACTACACACTAAACACTGATGAACACTACACACTAAACACAGATGAACACTACACACTAAACACAGATGAACACTACACACTAAACACTGATGAACACTACACACTAAACACAGATGAACATTACACACTAAACACAGATGAACACTACACACTAAACACTGATGAACACTACACACTAAACACAGATGAACACTACACACTAAACACTGATGAACACTACACACTAAACACTGATGAACATTACACACTAAACACAGATGAACATTACACACTAAACACAGATGAACATTACACACTAAACACAGATGAACATTACACACTAAACACTGATGAACACTACACACTAAACACAGATGAACACTACACACTAAACACAGATGAACACTACACACTAAACACAGATGAACACTACACACTAAACACAGATGAACACTACACACTAAACACAGATGAACACTACACACTAAACACTACACACTAAACACTACACACTAAACACAGATGAACACTACACACTAAACACAGATGAACACTACACACTAAACACTACACACTAAACACTACACACTAAACACAGATGAACACTACACACTAAACACAGATGAACACTACACACTAAACACAGATGAACACTACACACTAAACACTACACACTAAACACTACACACTAAACACAGATGAACACTACACACTAAACACAGATTAACACTACACACTAAACACTACACACTAAACACAGATTAACACTACACACTAAACACTGATGAACACTACACACTAAACACAGATGAACATTACACACTAAACACAGATGAACACTACACACTAAACGTAGATGAACACTACACACTAAACACAGATGAACACTACACACTAAACACAGATGAACACTACACACTAAACACAGATGAACACTACACACTAAACACTACACACTAAACACTACACACTAAACACAGATGAACACTACACACTAAACACAGATGAACACTACACACTAAACACTACACACTAAACACTACACACTAAACACAGATGAACACTACACACTAAACACAGATGAACACTACACACTAAACACAGATGAACACTACACACTAAACACTACACACTAAACACTACACACTAAACACAGATGAACACTACACACTAAACACAGATGAACACTACACACTAAACACAGATGAACACTACACACTAAACACTACACACTAAACACTACACACTAAACACAGATGAACACTACACACTAAACACAGATGAACACTACACACTAAACACAGATGAACACTACACACTAAACACTACACACTAAACACTACACACTAAACACAGATGAACACTACACACTAAACACAGATTAACACTACACACTAAACACAGATGGAAACTGCAGAATAGCTGCTCTGTAAGCTCTGTGAAAGATGATTTCCTGCAGGTTATTATGGCGTGTGTATCTGAACTCACCACTCCACCATAAATGGATATTTCTCCTCCATGGTCAGGTGAGGGTCTATCTCTATAGGATAATACGTCTCCTTTAGCTGGAGCAGCTGGAAAACATCACATTTTTTCCATGTAAATATACTTTCACAAACTTGAAACGCTCACGTGATAGAAGAATAAAGCTCTCCATTTTGCATACCTTCTTCCTACAATCATCTGTCACCAACTTGCAGTTATCAATGATATCTGTGAAAGCAACACGTATAGATCACTGCACCTCGAAGACTTTAAATATATCCGTCAATTCAATGTCATCAAAATGTATATTAAGACAGAAAGGGTTATTCTTTAAACAGGTTTTTGGAATAAATTCAGTAAAATAATGTTATTACCTAGTAAATTATGAACTTGCACAGTTTAAGGACAATATTTCAACTTTTTAATTGATTTATAAACAATTATCCACTTTTTTTTTTTTGGAATTGTCTAACTTATCTAAAATTGAAAGAAGTGGTTCATCCCCAAATTTCTGCATACTTTGGTGAAAACAGACCCTTTAAATTCTTATATTACTATTCCATGTGAAATTTTATATTCATAAATGTAATTTTTTCATTTCAATGAAATATATTCTTTATATTTCCAAGAAAGATGTTGACATATAGTTGACAAGTCCATTGTTTTACTCACTATGACATGATGGGCAACGTTTTCCATTGACAGCAAACCTGCTTAACGTCATATCAAAGTCTGTGATGACCTGAGGAACAGAAGGAGTGTGTGTCACAGATAAAGACTGTGTGTCAGGGTGTGTGTGTTTCAGTGTTCCTGTACCTGCAGTTTAGACGCTCCACCTTTAATGAGACTACAGATGATCTGCTCCACTCGCTCCGGGTCTCTGATGTGAACCGTGCTCTTCTCAAACTCAGGCATCTGCACACACACACACAGCCAATGAGACCAAACATGCGGTGGCCCCGCCCCCTCTGATGATGTCACCGCAGAGAGGGAGGAGCCAGACGAAGAAAAACACACTGGCTCGAGTCTTCAGGAGGAAATCCACTGAGGACTGTGATATATCACAGGTAAACAGCCTTCAGACACAATTCTGTAATAACCCAAACAAAATTCACTATTTAAATGCATTCTAATATTTCTAAAACACTTTGTATCATATTTACTGTCTTCATGCTTAGGCTGCAATATAAATATTAGATATTAGAGAAGTTTTATTAATGTTGTGATATATTTTAAGCTTTCATGTAATATTTAGTTCCATTTTTAGTAATGCCGTGTGCTTTTTTAAAATATTACTATTTAGGTTTAATTAGTTAAGTGTTTATTTATTTACAGTTAATACTTTTAGTGCTTCAACAAACATTTCTATTTTTGGTTGTTATTTTAATTAACATTATTGTTTTTTGGTAACACTTTACAATAAGGTTCATTAGTTAACATTAGTTAATGTATTAACTAACACGAACTAACAATGAGCAATACATTTGTTACCGTATTTATTAAGATTAATACATGCTGTAGAAGTATTGTTCATTCTTAGTTCATGTTAACTAATGAGCATTATTGTAAAGTGTTACCATGTTTTTAATAGTTTTAGTTATAATAACCCCGTGTTAGAGACTGGTTTCAGTGTACTGGGAAACAGATTAGGGTTTACTGTAATTCAGACAGTGTTGACATGTGAAGGTCGAGTCTCTATTCCAAAAATACAGTGAACAACAACATACCTGATACACCCCCCCCCCAACACACACACACACACACACACACACACACACACACACACACACACGGTAAACAGATCCAAGTCTTCACGAGAGACAGATCGAGCGGTTCTGAAACTAATCTTCAGTCTACCAGATGAGAACTTATTAATCATAAATCACTGAAGTGCTACAGCAAGCATTTACACTCGACCACATGCGAAACGTCAATAAAGCAGTTCTGTTTGCATGCAAGCAATTGCAAAAACACCAATACGATTTATGACATATCATATAATGCTGGCATGGTAAAGTAAACGTGTAATAACTGGTGTGTAAACAGCATACCTCGTCCTCTGGCAGGCGTCGTGTCAAACACAGAAGAAAATGTTTCTTGTGTGACACACGCTTATATTGTCCCGACACACAGGGGGCGTTCCCTTGAAACTGACTACACCCCATAATCTAAACCCCCACAGGGAGTCACATGACACAAACACCCTTCTTAAAGACACACACACACACTTAAAGCATGCAACACAACATTAAAACACTACAGCGGTGAAGCTCAAGATAAATCAACATGACCCTTTGATTAATAAAGGATTGTGCTGAGGTCGTGTCTGATTGTGTGGATCAATAAGCTCAGGGTTCGAGTGCTCTATCATGCGTTGGGTTATTTCTGCACGTCAGGATCTGAATGATAAGTTGAGCTGACGGAACATGCACAACGGGATTATGGACTCCTTATAGCTCATGTATTGGAGAGTCTGTTTCTGATAATACACACTCCAGCGGTGAAGTTATTCTTTACTCGTCACACACTGATTGTTTCAGTGCATGAACATTATCTCTCGAACACTGTAGTTCTGACCCAGGCTGCCTATCAAAGGTCAGAAGTCAAATATGCTCACTGATACTGAACATTAACACACACTGCGTCAAGAAAGCACTGTTTGCTGTTAGATTATTAGATGTGATCTGTTCCTGTTCATCATCAAGTGATTGAGTCAGAATCCTTATGGATTACGTTTACCAATATCTTTATGATCAGGTTTTAAAGGAGTAGTTCACTTCAGAAATAAAATTCCATGATAATTTACTCTCCTCCACGTCATCCAAGATGTTCATGTCTTTCTTTCTTCAGCGGAAAAGAAATGAAGGTTTTTGAGGAAAACACTCCAAGATTTTCTCCATATAGTGACTTCAATGGAGTCCAACGATCCAGCCGAGGAATAAGAGTCTGATCTAGACAAACCAGCGCACATTTATAACAAAATAAACATTTATATACTTTTAACCACTAATGCTGGTCTTGCACGAGCTGTGATGCGACACACATTACATAATCAGGGTGAAAGGTCATACAATTTGGACCTTCGACCCGTTGGACTCCATTGAAGTCACTATATGGAGGAAAAAGTGTTTTCCTCAAAAACCTTCATTTCTTTTTCACTGAAGAAAGAAAGACATGAACATCTTGGATGACGTGGAGGAGAGTAAATTATCAGGACATTTTCATTCTGAAGTGAACGACTCCATTAATGGACAGAAATATCTTCATCACCTCTTTTTGGCTGAACTAACCCTTTATTTCAAGAATAAGGAAATTATGTTTTTGTTAACATATGTTGTTTTTTGCAGAGCTACTTAGTATATCATGTTTATTGTTGACACAAAACAAAAAGAGGCTTTGTTTTCTTCACTAAGCTTGTAAAAGTCACATATACACTATAACTAACTAAATAAAGCATGTCTGGTCTGAAAAAAAACAGAGGTAAAAGATCTTAAAGAGGTCTTATTCTTCAAGTCTTCTTGGTGTTGTTTTGGGCTCTACTAGAGCAGGTTTTCATGCTTGTATGTTAAAAACACGTTATTGTCTCCATATTCTCATTGTTGCAGCTCCTCTCTTCCCAGGCGAGGTTGTTTACGGATGCTATACGCCTGTATTACAGCTGTTAGTCTGCATTGTTTCAACTTATTTCTTAAATAATCATGCTTAACAGCAGAATTCCAGGTAAAAACTACATTACCCATGATTCTGAAAAAATCTCCACCAATCAGAGAATCAAAACAAGCAAATAGCTCTTTAGCTCCGCCCACTCCCATGAAGCACTGCGAATGACATAATCAAGCCTCTCTCCCTACGCTCTTAAATGTTTGCGTACATATATGCATATTTTGCAATAAACGTTAAATATATTGTCTCGATTTGCATAACATCTTTAAAGGTACAATATGTAAGATTTTTGTAATAAAATATTCAAAAACCACTTGCACAGTGTGATATATTACATTATCCCAAAAGTTCCCAAGGATTTGTAAATAGAATTACGCGAGCCGTTGATAAAATGTACAACCCGTTTAAATTCTATTGAGAATGTAGTAAAACGCTGTGGAGAACGTCAAACATGATCTAAAAACAGCCACTAAACGACTGATGAAACGAGGAAACATCCTCCTGCACGCTTTATACACTTCATGACCACCTTTACTACCATTTATCAAGTTCTGTTGGTTTATTGTGGTACGCTACATTTTAACTAACTTGTTGTAGAATTTATAATAAATAATCTATTAAGGGAATAGACTTTTAAAAAAAGAAAGAAAAAGCTTAAATGTGAGTCATCAATGGTCTACCTGTAATTATATCCTTATTGTAACAAATGCTGCTATACTAAACAATTACAAGAACTACTTTTTCATAAGGCCGAGTACAAGTTAGAATCAAGAGCTTTAAAGTACGCACCTTCTGATATTGACTAAACAATTGGTTTTCCTCGTGTGTAAAATGTGTTCTGCTAATATGACAGATATGCCTATTGGAAAAATAGGAAACTAACATTTAAAAAAAAAAATGTAAGCATTGATAATTTGACTTCCCATGGCACTTTGTAAACAAGTGATTGTTTTCAACCAACTTTGCATCCGTGGGCCATTTTGCAAAAATAAAGCAAAAAACAAATAAATAAACCTCACGAGGGACCATTTCCTGGTCCCCGTTATACGCTTCACACTTTAACAATGTTCAAACCCAAACTACAGCTTTACAACCGAGAGAGACAACCAGTTCCCCATCGCAAACAGAAGTGACCAAAGTAGAGCAAATCACCTTTTTAAAGTAACTCGATGCTTCACATAAAGATTGTATCGATTACATCGTTACACCAGTAGGTGGAGACAAGAGACTGTTAAAAATGTACTTGTCATTGAATCATTCATTCAAAAGATTTGTTCAAAAACGCTGATTCATCCAGTAATGATGAAACGAAGGAGGAGGAGAACAACTCATTAATAAGATACTCTTTCAATTCTGGAGGGGAAAACATTGAATTAGCAGTTGAAATTATTTCAGAGAATTAAATTAGAATAGAACAACATGTTTAGGTAGCAACATTTGAAAAAAACTTCATGTTGCCATTATTATTGTCTGTGTTTGCGAAACTTGCATCACTAAGCCAGTAGGTGGCGACAAGTGACTCTTCATGAGTGAACAATAGAAACATTAAATTAACAGATTAGTCCAAAAATATCGATTAATTTAGGAAAGAGAAAGTAGGCTAGCTGAAGCTGATCTGTGATGCTCACACTAATCGCTCATGCCTCTGGACACTGAAGGATTGCATTGGCATTTGATTGAAATGTAACAAATGGGGGGTAAGATCACTTTCGGGACCTCAATGTGATAAATATCATTGTTTAAGAAAAACCATGTTTTATCCAAAAAGGTTTCTCCGAATTATTTTGCAGTTTAGAAAGCACATCAGCCTCCCTTAAAACTGGATTCACCTTTAAATGTTTCATAATTGTTGATTTTAAGTCTGATTTTAAGAAGCTGCCATCCAAAATATTCCTCAGTTTTCTTTAGCACGAGGACAAATGTATTTAAAAGGTTTGAGTGACCCGTTCAATTCTGTATGCTCCACATATGCAGATTCCAAGACAAATTATCTTTAATTTGGCCAAAATCAAACTGGTAATTTTCTCCAAGCAGAGTCCTCCCAGGGATTCTTGGCCATTTCCAGCACTGCTTACATATGTTTACACGCCTGCTTAGATATTAAGACAATAACCTATACATTTATGCAAAGATAAATATTTGAGAGGCGAACACGTGGGTGTTCGACTGCAAGTGACACTAAAATGAGCATTTATTCTGACTGAATAGATCCAGAGGAATGACCTCTACAGCCCATCTACGCGGATCGTGACGTCAGAGGCGCGCGCGGGACCCCTGATGATGGCAGAAGCTTCACGCGACCATCATCATCATCATCATCTTCATCATCATCATCATCGCATACATTCACATTCAGCGACAGACAGATGTCAACTTCCGGCTCGTGGCAGCCTGGTGTTACGCCCCGCTCGCTCCCGCGGTGTGAAAGCCATTACACAGAGAGATACATATAGATGTGTATATGCTCACCATTTCTATGATCTTGGTTTTCTTCCCTGCTCTCTGCTTTTTGCTGAGCATGTACTGCGCGAGCACGACTCCTCCGAAGAGCGCGCACACAGTAGCGCTCGCCACCGCGCCGACTTTCACCACCGCACTCCTGTCCATCTTGAAGAAGCTCGTCGCACACACACTGCGTTCACGGGCTGTAGTGTGTGAACTGTCAGCATGCTCTGAAGACCCGGATGACGCACTACAGACGTCCACATGTGAAGTATGCAACCAGAGCACACTACAGTCCGTCACATCACACTGCAGTGCGCACAGTGACCAGCAGGGGGCGAGCGGCCTCTTCATTCAAATATTATTACAAATGAGTTGAAGATGTTAGTCGATTGTTTTATTTGTGATAATAACGCAATGAAACATGATAAAAGATTGTCATCAGGGAGACGCTATAGGCAACCACGAGCGACAAGGAAAGTTGACCAATTATCCCATGTTCCCAGTGCTGTAAATATTTTAAATGTTAGTGACTGGTTTTTATAAAAAAAAATTATATTGCATGTTTTTATTATGTGTATTTATGTGGTGATGTATATGTATTGTGAAGCCAGGGACAATTTTCCACAGCGTGGATGATAATAAAGTAAACTGTGCGACATTATTTTTGTCCAGACTGTCATACAAAAAAATGACAATTATGAGAACCAATCAAATATTAATCACTGATTGTGTTGTAGTCAATGTTTGCTTTTTTTCATAGTAAAATAAAACCTGTAGATGTTTGTACTCTGTTTGCACACTAGTATTTGTATATTCATTTTTTACTTCAGTTTATTCCAAGTTTTATATTAATAGATATTCACCCCTATACGTATGACATAAAATGACTTTGTTTCAGCCTCATTTATAGCCTAGTTCTACAAACCGAACAGATTAAATGGGTTTCTGAATAAAACAGTTAACATTCATGCATAACATTTTATCATCAAAATAAGATTAAATACATTTAATTTTCCATGTTTTCTCCTAATTAGGATGAGAAACTTAATTAAGTTAAATAACCTAACTTGATTTTTTTTTAATAAATTAAACTCATAGCATCCAACCATTTAATAAACACAATATAAGCATCAACATATATTGTTACACATTCAATCAATCATTTTCCAAAAGCAATAGTGTTGTTTGTTTCATGTCTTCGAAATCTCTCTCTCTCTCTCTCTCTCTCTCTCTCTCACACACACACACACACACACACACACACACACACACACACACACACACACACACACACACACACACACAGATAGTGATGGGCAGGCTTCGTGAAACACTGAAACTGTTGAATAAAATGTGTCATATTGTACCGAGGCTTCGAAACAATCCGACACCCGTCTCCACGGTGACCCCTAGTGGTCAGAACAGTGAACACCCGTCTCCACGGTGACCCCTAGTGGTCAGAACAGTGAACACCCGTCTCCACGGTGACCCCTAGTGGTCAGAACAGTGAACACCCGTCTCCACGGTGACCCCTAGTGGTCAGAACAGTGAACACCCGTCTCCACGGTGACCCCTAGTGGTCAGAACAGTGTAAATGCAACAAAAACCCGGGTCAAACATGCAAGAAAAACACCTTTTAAAATCGATTGCAAATTTTTTACTAAAGGTAAAATCTCTCAAATACAATCATCTAATAAGATTATCATGTAAACGTGTTATTTTATCAATTGTTAGGGTTTGTTTTGTTTGTCCTATGAATGGCTCAGCTAAACAGACAAATAACACTATTTACTACCCCATTTTAATTATACTCATGTCTATTTAAAACGTCTACAAATGTATAAAACTGATCAGATATCAGGTAAACCCACAGACACTTGTTCATTGTTGCTCATGAATCATGATTGCTGCTCATTGCACATGCTCATTGCAGCGGTGAACCATTGAAATTTCGAAGTGTTTCGAAACAGTGATGACGTAATGAAGCCTTGTTCACTGAAATCACGTGACTCTGGCAGTTTGATACACGCTCCGATTCGGAACAAAAGATTCGTTAGGCTTCGAAGCTTCATGAAGCAGTTACCCAGGGGGCAAAACACCTGTTTTTTAGGAAATCAGACATGGGCTGCTGTAAAAGGTTGTCATATAAAAATGAAATCTATGATGTCTGAGGATCACAACCTGGGTGGACAACCCGGTCAACAAGCTGCTGGAAACTTGTAATTAGGGTCAAAACAATGCTACCTCAAATTCTGCTCCCCGGAATCACCCAATAGTGCAGTAATTTTATGAAAAAAAAAACCCAAATTGGAACAGAAGCAAACTCAACTGATTTTGTATCCTCAATATGTCCTGAGTAAGGAAAAAAAAGCCCCGAAGAATCCCATTGGGGAAACTTTTGAAAAAGACCCAAATATAGTCTATTCATTCGCCTATTCATTATTTTTCTCACGTGAATAGGGTAAAAATTTTAACCTTTAAATATCACCATGAAAATTACTGAGTTGATTACTTACATCAAGACAAACAAAAAATGTATTACAAGTTTTTGGAAATTGTTTGTTAACATGGACAAACGGTGCATAATCTAATTACATATGTGCTAATTTGCATAAATACCACAACAAATCTATAGCAGGTGAAAATGTCTTGTTGAATCTTGTTGACATATAACAGAAAAAGACTTAATGTTAAGGTCTGAATGGAACCCATTACCCATGAACATTAATACATAGAGGCAGGAAGAAGTACTTTAAACCAGCCTTTATTAATTATTATTGCAGAGATGGGGTTTGGGCATTGAGTGCATTGTGTACGTAACTAGATTTTTTGATCGAGACACTTTTTATTTTACCTATCTTTTGTCTTCTGCATTCTCCGAGTCCTTATCCATGTCTCCTGTTCTTCCCTCAGATTTATCCCCCAGAAACAGTCCCACTGACCCAGCCCCAAACCCCATCTAATAATAATTAATAAAGTCATAAAATTACTGCACTATTGGGTGATTCCGGGGAGCAGAATTTGAGGTAGCATTGTTTTGACCCTAATTACAAGTTTCCAGCAGCTTGTTGACCGGGTTGTCCACCCAGGTTGTGATCCTCAGACATCATAGATTTCATTTTTATATGACAACCTTTTACAGCAGCCCATGTCTGATAAACCCCCTTTGTCCACGGGTAAGTGTTTTGAAATTGCCATCACTACACACAGATCCTCCCATCACGGAAGAAGGCGGAGACACACACACACACACACACACACACACACACACACACACACACACACAGATCCTCCATCACGGAAGAGGGCGGAGACACACACACACACACACACACACACACACACACACAGATCCTCCATCACGGAAGAAGGCGGAGACACACACACACACACACACACACAGATCCTCCCATCACGGAAGAAGGCGGAGACACACACACACACACACACACAGATCCTCCATCACGGAAGAGGGCTGAGACTGAGATCTGCACTTTCGCTGTAACTTCACACCGGACTCGTCTATTCTCCAGGAGAAATCTCGCTATCAGGATGAATTTCCAGGGATATGGAGCTCCAGCTGCGGGAGGGGTAATTTACGAGATTAATAACCAGTGTGTGTTGATGATGTGATTCATGTTGATCTGGGAAGCTCGATGCTGCGGATTGAAACACAGTCAGACCGAAAGCTCGGTAACGCAGTTTCTGGATGATCTGTTAGTTCTGGATATATTCCTGATGGAAAGGGAAATTGTTCAGTTTAATGGCGTTTAAAGGGCAGATTCGACATGAGTGTTGCTGGTCGCCCACCTCCGGTTTACTACTAAACACACACCCCCCCCCCCCCCCACACACACACACACACACACACACACACACACACACACACACACCTCAGTGTTAATACAGTGACCCTTGACTGGGTGTGTCGTTTAGGCTAACGTTACTCATGTTTGTAGTGTTGTAGATCATGGATTCAGTCCAGGACTGCACATGTTCAATGGTCCCAGTCCAATCCAGTTCTGATGGTCTGAAGTGTTGTTTATAAATGGTGAAATCAAGAAAGCTCAAAGTAACAAATGTTTATCATGTGTGAAAAAATAGGTTTGCATGTACATAATTCCCTTTTGTATATCAGTCCCTCTCAATATCTTTTGTTACGCTCACATAATCGTAGTTCCTATAAGTCGGTTGTTAAAGTCCCCCTGTGGTGAAAATCCAGCTTTTAATGTTGTTTATACGTCTATGTGGTGTTTTTAATATGCTTTAAGACAAACCATGTGTAAATTCATAAGTCGACAGCATTGCTGAGTATTTTCTCCTTAAAACTGCAGTGAACCAAAGACAGTCTCAAAAACACGCTTTGAAATCGCTGGTGTTTCTGACGTCACAAACCTTTAACCAATCAGATCAACGTGTGATCGTCAAGGAGTGGATCTCTGAGTGAGTGAGTGAGTGGAGGCGGGGCTCCGCTCATACTAATGAGGCAAGAGTGTCAAGTTACAGATATTTTAAGGCACAAAGACAATAAAATGTAATTAAATATGTAATTTGGGTGATCAAAGATGAGTTTTAGGGGATACAATTATTGACTATAGGGGCACTTTAAATAAAAAGTCTAGTCTTGCTCAAGGACACAGAAGTAATGGATGACTTCAAATGTTTTAACCCTACAACCTTTCAGATTCGAGTCCAGATCTTCAACCTCTTGTGAAAGAGGTTAACCCAAACCCAGACCCTAACCTTGAAAAGACACATTTCCTGTTTTCACGTTTCAGTTCTATTCGGTTCCTCTTTATAAATAATGGAAGTACAATTTTAAAGTATTCTTTTATGAACTTCTTGAAATGATATATTGTTAATATACCAATTTTCTTGAACTACTAAAGTCAGCTTTTTACCTTTCAAATATACTGATAACCACTGCGATAATACAGATGTTGAAAATGACAGGCATATGAAGTTTGAAGATAGACAAAACACCATCACAACATACATGACAATAAACAATGCAATAAACATTAATAATAATAATAATTCATTACATTTATTTAGCGACACTTTTTCTCGACACTCAAAGCGCTTTACATTGAAGGAGGAATCTCCTCAACCACCACCAATGTACTAATGTACAATTAAGTAAAAAACATAATATGTAACACAAAACACCTAAAGTGCACTGATAACAAAAATAAGAAACAAAATGAAATTATTATAAATTGAGTCTATTCACACCAAATGCGAATTAGTGCTGTGAAACGATTAATCGCATCTAAAATAAAAGTTTGGGTTTACATAATACTGTGTACTGTGCTGTGTATAATTATTTCACACATGCATGTATATATTTAAGAAAAATTTGCATGCATAGCCTATATAATTCATTTTATATATAAATAACAAAATTTTCTTAAATATCATGCATGTGTGTTTATTTATATATACAAAATAATTATACACAGTAAAGACAGCAAATCAACCGCCTTGTTGTCAGAGGCTGTTTACAGTAGCTCCGCCCACCAGTGTTTGATTGACAGACAGAATTACAGAAGAAACCTGTCTGATAACAGGATCAGTGTGTGGAGAGTGTGAATCCAAACTCATTCTTCTCCCTTTTCCCATCACATATCAGCTCAGAGAGATTTATTACAAAAATAAGATTGGAAAAGTGGAAATAAAGTGGCGAACAGTAATTTAATAGTGGGAGTTAAGTGTTTATCAGGAAGGGATAGGACAAGTAATTTCCCAATAAAACAGCATTCATTTATGATGTTAAAAAAAAACAATCATCTACACTGAATATGTTGTTATTATTGTGTACTGTTTTATTACATCCTACAATACACTGAGATGTACAGCTAGTATTAATAGCATATAACAACTACTTGCACTTAGTGCAAAGAAAATACTTTTTATTGCTGTTTATTTAGACTATCACTATTTAGCGCAAATAGCCACCGCCTTATACAAAATATAATCATATGTGACGACATTGAGATATCATTTTACTGTAAATTATACAGTAAGTGTTTACTTGAAAATAAATAAATTTTACAGTATTGTACAGTACAGTCATATATAATGCGCTGTTAGACCATTCATGGTGTGTCACCGTATATGGTAAGGTAACTTACAGTCAACAGTTTTTTTTTACCGTTCTGTCTGTAAAATGTGCATTTTATTTGCACGTGCATGCTGTTTTATTTATTTTTATTTTTTCTCCATTCAGTCACTGATGGAGTTTTGGTTCCTTCACTGTCGCCTTTCTTCACCTTTGGCTTTTGGCTTGCTTAGTTGGGGACATTTCCTTTTATATTTAACAATATTATTACAACATTATTTTCCTGATGTCTCTGTAAAGCTGCTTTGAAACAATCTGTATTGTAAAAAGCTCTATATAAATAAAGGTGACTTGACTTGACATTTAAAATGTACGGTATCTTTTTTCTGTGGAAAAATGCCACACAATCCTCTTGCCCTCAAACCTTCTCTGTAATGAAAGCCTTCTCCCTGTTTCCCTGCAGTTTCCCGGAGGATTCCCCGGACAGCAACAGGATCCTCTGTACGGATACTTCACTACAGTCGCAGGACAAGTACGAGCTTGACTCCACTCTTCTGCTCCACTCTGATATTCCCTGGAAATTGATGTGGATATGCAAATCTTTCTCATAGAAAGTTTAAATCCATTACATAATTAGCTGCTTCTCATTTTATTCTGCTGAACAGCGCCTGTATTTTTTCTGATATGAATATTATGTATTAGGATGCACGATATATCGGCCACCACATCCGCATCGGCCGATAAATGTTCATTTTTCATGTTATCGTTATCGGTCCGATAATAAGATTTTTTGTCAAAATATTTAAAAGCTGATAAATAATGTATGTTTCCTTCAGCTGAGACTCTTCAGATGCGCTCTGTTCAACATGATGGATTTGAATTGCTTGAAATATGATTGAAAATCACTTAAAAAAGGAAAATAAAGTTCAGTGCAACATGTGCAGCGCAAGTCTGTCAGATCAGCTACATAACATTATAATGAGAACATCATAATTGTGTGTTTGGGACGTGGCTGTTAATGGTGAGAACTTTTGTTTTCTTAATCAGGCTCTCAAAAATGATATAACAATTCGGATTTAGATTTATCGGCCAATATATCGGTTATCGGCTTTCAAATATAAAGAATTATCGGTTATCGGTATCGACCAAAACGGTCATATCGGTGCATCCCTAATTATGTGACTATAAATGTTATCAATATTATAATATGTGATTTGTTTTTGTTTAGGATGGCCAGATTTCTGCAGAAGAACTGCAGGCGTGTTTGACTCAGGCCAACTTCTCTGGTGGATACAGACGTAAGAACGTTTAACTTCATTTAATAGAGGAGCAGAATTTCATATAGTTGTAAACTGAAAGTATTTGCAGATTCATAACTTATTTGTAACACATTCTTTGTCTTGCAGCTTTCAACATTGAGACGTGTAGACTGATGATCAGCATGCTGGACGTATCCTTCTCGCTCACACACACACACACACACACACACTCTGAAGGGTTTCACACCCGTTACGCATGAGACTTGACTTGACCTGATTGTGAGTTTCCCGTAACTGCGCTGTTCATCAGAGAGACATGTCTTGCTCTATGGGCTTCACCGAGTTCAAGGAGCTGTGGGCGGTTCTGAGCGGCTGGAAGCAGCACTTCATGAGCATCGACCGGGACATGAGCGGCACCGTCGACCCGCAGGAGATGACCCAGGCCATTACCTCTATGGGTAACACACTCTGCACACCTTCAGTGTCTATAGAGCTGGTGATTTAGGATTCAGTTCAAACACTCACGTGATCTTATTCCTAAATGACAGTGATTCGGCTCTGTCGAATCATAAATAAACCTTTGACGATCTCAGCGAACACTCAGATCTGTGTTCTGATCCAGAGAGAGCCGTTGTCATGTATAGATATAAAACAGCTTCACTAACAGTCTTTTCAACACACAGTATCATTATTTCTGTCTTACAATCATTCAGATTATCACAGAAGTACTTGGAGAAAAGTTTATAGTTCAGATATAAATACAGTAAATCACCTTTTGAAAGTATTTTGACTCTTCAAAAAACGAGTGTATGAATTACATCGTTACACCAGTAGGAGGAGACAAGCGACGGTTATTCAAGAGATTCGTTCAAAAACGCTGATTCATCCAGTAATGAAACAAGTAGTGAAGTCTTTATGAGTGAGTCATTGAATCATTCATTCAACTGAATTAAAAAAAACATAATTCATTCAATTATATATATATTTTTAAATAAACTGCAGCAAATAATATTTTGTCAGATGGCAGCTTCCAGTGAATTACTAGAAGTCATATAGCCAACATTGTGCAAAGTGCAATATTTCCCATCTCCTAAATCTGTCAGTTTAAAATTTTCTGGAAAACCCCCAAATAAAGCTGTGAAAGGGTTGGGTCAGTTACTGTGGCAGAAATCACCGTCAGTTCTGTGACGTCGGCTTGGTGTGTCCAAGAATCATCTGGAAATATACTTGATTGCATATACACTTCAATTCATATTCCCTATATCTGAACAGTGATAATGCAGACAAACCCGGAGAGATCAAACACTTCCAGTGCTTCAGTGATCAGAGAAAATCAATGGTAGAGTTGTTTGTGAAGAATTTCTGGTGCTTTAGTTGAAGAGTAATGAAGTTGTGATCTCTGGATACATCATCAGCCCGATGTTTAAATACAGCTGCTAAAGTCTTCCTTTGAATCAAAAGCTACAGAATATCAGTAGAGGTTTTATTTCTGCTTCTTGGTGACGCAAATCAGGGACAAAAACAGTGTTGATGCAGTTGGAATTGATGATGTTGACGTGTGTGTGTGTGTGTGTGTGTGTGTGTGTGTGTTCAGGGTACAGGCTGAGTCCTCAGGCCACTAACTCCATCATTAAGCGCTACAGCTCTAATGGAAAGATCTCGTTTGATGATTATGTGGCTTGCTGTGTCAAACTCAGGAGCTTGACTGGTAAGTATGGAGAATTATCCTGGTTTTCTATTTTTTTTGGACTCGCAAACAGAATTTGTCTTAAATTCTGATTGCGAATTGAATCTGATTTCCATTTAGTAAAATCTAGGGTGAATTATGCCTGTTCCACATACACAATATCCCAGAAATCAGGGCTTTCACAATAGTGATGTCAACTAAACTCGAGCCGATATCACACACATTTGCTGTTGTTCAAATGTCTATAAATGCTTTAACCCTTGAACGATATGATGCATGAATGAGTGTAAACTAGAGTGATCACGGCTCAAACTGTCCGCTATACCGTGGTATTATGTGGAACAGGCTTCACTGTCATTTGGGACAATTTTTTTTACACTTTTGAATATTACACTTATTGACTATATTGATTTGTAATGGTTTAAAGTGATCAATATTAATGTCTTGACTGTGAAACTGTCTCATGATCAGATGCGTTCAGAAAGCGGGATCAGGCTCAACAGGGAGTGGCCACATTTCAATATGATGATGTAAGTATTAAAAACATTACAGAACATATTAATATCATGAACAAACTTACTTTTGTCTTACTTTAGGGCAAGAGGATGTATTTAAAAAAAAAAATAAAAAAAATTTCAGTACAATGTAACCTGTAAATCAACTTGTGATAGACCAGAAGATATGCAAGAAAGGCTATTTTGATAATGATATTATCTATATAATTATATAACCTCTAATGAAAGCCGAAGTGCTCCGGGTTTCTGGTGTTGATGTCATATTGATTTCATAAATTCAGGCATTTGTGATTGTTTGCTTACCAAGTGGCCAGAAATTAGGCTTTTTGATATTTTTTCCTGAGGCTTTTGTAAGAGTCATTAAATATAAAAATATAGCATTGTATTTCAATTTTTATTTTACTCACCCAGTCCTGTTTAACCATGTCCTTATAGTCATGTGACCCTCGGATCCAAATTATGCTGCTATACCAAATGACTTGAATAGGAATCGTTTGATTTATGAATATATTATTGAACATTGGTGTCTTTGTCCTATTGCAGTTGTCATTGTTTTATAAAACATTCTTCTAAAGCGAATGACTTTAATAAGTAGCTAATGTAAATGATTCTCAAGCTTTGGCTGGTTCTTTAGATGATATTAATGATATTAATGTCTCTCGTCTCTCAGTTCATCCAGTCCACCATGAGCATCTGAGAAGAAGCTTCTGGATTCATGCTTACATCCAAAAAAATGGATTCCTTTTTATAATATGCATTTTTAAACAATTGACTTACATGTGCTTTCATACAACATTGTAGTACTTACAATATAAAACGTACATTTAAACAATATTGTTTGCATTATGCACCATTATTAATAAGTAGTGCCTATACACCAATGATATTTACAATCTATGCACTAATTTCAATGTGTATCATAATCCTATAGTATATATATATATGAATGCCAGCCAGTGCCATAACTAGCATCTGAAACGCTGTCAGCATGTTTGTTCTTCCAGTGCATTTGTTTGCAAGTCTTCATTTGACATGGCCAGTTATGAGAACAGAAGGGCCAAACTTCAGTGTCAGTGCTGCTATATGGACATACGGTGTAGAAGTAAAACGTTATATTATGTATAACCACAGATTCATGTCTCTGTGTTTTGCTCTGCTCATTGGCTGTGTGAAATGTGTGTTAGGTTTATGAATATATATGTTCACTAATAACAGCAGTTATGAGATTGTGTTTGACTTCATAATGACAGCATGACGACTTCTTTCAGTAGTTACTGTACATACATCTTGTGTGACAACTTGATCACACAGAATTGCTGCGATATGAGTGTCAATCTGATCATTCCTGTGTATTAAAATGAGTTATGTGCATTTCTTAACACTGAGCACACTTTCACAAAACCATTGTACGGATGCTTTCGCAACATTTCAAAAATTAAATGCAAATAAAAGAGTCTGATTGTACTGTGAAGTTGAGTGGTTTTTGTGTGTGTGTGTGTGTGTGTGTGTGTGTGTGTGTGTGTGTGGTGGTGGGAGTTTGAGGACAAGGTGTGTGCAGTGTGTGTGAAGTGGAAAACTGGTTCACACTTTAGTACACTCGTGCACACACACACACACACACACACACACACACACACTGCTGTAGGCCTACATGGGATGAAGTTGTAATACCTTTAATAAAATAGTGGAAAATGTGCATAACGGCACAAAACTGATTTGTCAAAGATTGCAAATAAGTCAGCAATCCCATTATTTAAAGCAGTCACCTTCATTTTTACAGCGCTTTTAACAATATATTTAACAAAACATTTTAACAAAATATTTGAACAATTTCACGGAGTCTGATTGCAGTGTGTTTTGTCCCATATCAACAATAAGAGGCTCTTGCTGTCGGGAGAACAGCAGTTCTTCACCCTGATGCGAGTCCTGCAATTCTACACAATATAAAAAACAAACATACACATGTAGTAAAAATAGTAATGGAAAATACATATAATGTTGTGTTAGGAGAACTTTTCTTTATTTTCCCAGTATATTGACAAAGCGAATTACTCATAGAAATGATGAAAATACAGTGTAGAATAAATGTTCTCTTCTCTGAAGGTTTGATGGTTCACAGAGAATCATGTTGAGCTCATGATCACTCCGTGGAGAAGAACATGGACAATCACAGCAGCTCTAATTCAGTGCGAGGAACTAGTTTTGCAAAACACTAAACACAGGAAAGCAAAGGTTAAGTGAAACTGGAACACAGCTGTCATCATTTACACACCACGATTCAAAATAGTTTACACTTTTTTTCAAATTATGCACCACACTGCACCACACCACCTCTACACACACTCCACCACCTCTACACACACTCCACCACTCGTACTCACACTCCACCACCTCAACACACACTCCGCCACCTCTACACACACTCCACCACCTCTACACACACTCCACCACCTCTACACACACTCCACCACTCGTACTCACACTCCACCACCTCAACACACACTCCGCCACCTCTACACACACTCCACCACTCGTACACATATCTAGGTTGCCTTTTATTTCTAAACTTATAGAGAGAGTCGTGCATTGCCAGTTGAATACTTCTCTCAGTACATCTAATATTTCTGATACTTTTCAGTCTGGTTTTAGATCTATGCACAGTACAGAAACTGCTTTGTTGAAGGTCAACAATGACCTTCTGCAAATCCTCGACACTGGATCGCACGCAGTGCTTGTCTTACTAGATTTAAGCGTAGCTTTTGATACGATCGACCATAGTATCTTGTTGCATCGGTTGTAAAAAGTGGTGGGCATTCAGGGTGTCGCCTTACAGTGGTTGGCCTCGTATCTCAAAGACAGAACCTTCTCAGTAAATATGGGGAAATTTACTTCTGCATCTGTTCCCCTACTCTGTGGTGTGCCCCAAGGGTCCATTTTAAGCCCGCTCCTCTTTTCACTCTATATGTTGCCAGTGGGTGCCATATTTGAGAAACATAGGATATCCTACCACTGTCACGCTGACGACACACAGTTTTATCTACCGGCAAAAACTGATATGTCTTATTCCCTGGAAGCCCTGTGTGACTGTTTTGAGGAGATCAAATGCTGGATGGCAAATCATTTCCTACAACTAAATGAAAGTAAGAGCGAAATTTTGATTGTAGGCCCATCTATCTCCTCATTTACTTTTAATTTCGGTTCCTTCCCTGTCAGTGTTCGACCTCATGTAAGGAATCTCGGATTTACATTGGATTCGGTACTTAATTTTGAAAAATAAGTCAGCTCAGTGGTAAAAGGCAGTTTCTTTCAACTGAGATCGATTGCAAAAGTAAAGCAGTTCTTGTCCCCAAAAGATTTAGAGACTGTAATCCACGCCTTTGTTACATCACGGCTGTACTACTGTAACTTCCTGTACTGTGGTCTGCCTCAAACTACAATCTCTCGCCTGCAAGTTGTTCAAAATGCTGCAGCGAGACTTCTGACTGGTACAAAAAAGAGAGATCACATTTCTCCTATCCTAGAAATTTTACATTGGCTTCCGGTTAAGTTCAGAATCAATTTTAAAATTGCAGTTTTTGTGTACAAGGCGCTATCCGGTGCTGCACCAAAATACATATGTGACCTCCTGACTACACTCCCCAAAGAACTCTTAGGTCTTGTAATCAGCTTCTTTTAACTGTCCCACGCTTTCGCTGTAAAACCAAGGGTGATCGGGCCTTCTCAGCCGCAGCACTTAAACTCTGGAACAGTCTGCCCTTCGCTGTGAGGTCTGCTCCGGCATTATCTATTTTTAAATCGGCTCTTAAAACTTATTTATTCTCTCCTGCTTTTAATTAAGTTGCTTTGATTGATTTTATATGAATCTATTAAATGGATTGTGTCGAGTGTAATATGTCTATAACTGTCTTCTGCCTTGTCTACTTCGATGCTTTTCACACTCCACCACTCGTACAAACACTCCACCACCTCGTACACACACTCCACCACTCGTACACACTCCACCACTCGTACTCACACTCCACCACCTCGTACACACACTCCACCACTCGTACACACTCCACCACTCGTAAACACACTCCACCACTTGTACACACACTCCACCACTCGTACACACTCCACCACTCGTAAACACACTCCACCACTTGTACACACACTCCACCACTCGTACACACTCAACCACTCGTACCTACCTACCTTTTGGTGCAGATGAGAACAAATCTGATTTGCTCGCGGTTCAGTCTGAATTAGAAGCTGTAGAAAAGCAGATCCGTGACCTTCTAGAGGGACAAGCTGAGCTGAGAGACCAGCGTTTAGCTCTTGAAACATCACGCGCTGATGCACACGGATCAGTGATTAACGTTAGTAACCCGCTGACGCTGACCTCGTCTACTCCGTGCGTTTCTCAGCATTGGTCCCGAGCGTCCAGGTCACGATCAGCCATGATTTCATTCACTCCGGCTACAACACACCACCACGAAGCCTGGGTGGTTCCGCGGAAGCTGCGAGCCAGGACAAGAATCTTTTCGCCCCTCCTGGTTTTCGAGATCTCCACTCAGAACCGCTTCTCCCATCTTTGCGAACGGAACGCGATGCTGTGATCATCGGCGATTCCACCGTCCGACACGTCCACGCTACGTTAGGTAAAAGTAAGGTGCACAGTCACTGCTTTCCTGGTGCTTGTGTTCTCGATATCACTGCGCGGGTAACTGAGATCTTGAACGGTGACGAGCGCGTCGGAGCTGTTGTGCTGCACGCGGGAGCTAACGACATTAGGCTGCGACAGACGGAGGTTCTGAAGAAAGACTTCAGGAGCCTTATCGATACGGTACGCAGCACATCGCCTGAAACATCAATTATTGTGTCTGGACCGCTTCCTACGTACCGACGAGGGCATGAAAAGTTCAGTAGATTATTCGCGCTAAATGAATGGTTATTGTCATGGTGCAATGAGCAGATACTGATTTTTGTAAATGGAATCTGTTTTGGCAGCGACCAAGGCTCTTCCGCGCTGATGGCTTACACCCAAGTAGAATCGGGGCAGATCTTCTGTCGGATAACATCTCCAAGATGTTAAATACCATTTGACTAGTAACCAAAAATCCAAATCACAGTCTCTACTGCACCAATTTAATTGATATTAATACTAGCGTAGAACATTGCATAGAAACTTTGTCTATTCCTCGTTTACTAAGATCAAATAATAAATCTACTGCGGGATCTAGAAAAAATCTAATTGTTATTAAAACAAAAAATCTCGCTATTAGTGAACAAAAACAATTTCTAAAGCTAGGTCTTCTAAACATTAGATCGCTCACACCTAAGGCGGTTATTGTAAATGAAATGGTCACAGATAATAATTTCGATGTTCTGTGCCTTACCTAAACCTGGCTTAAACCAAATGATTATTTCGGTCTAAATGAGTCTACTCCACCAGGATACTGTTATAAGCATGAGCCCCGTCTGATCGGTCGTGGCGGCGGTGTTGCAACAATCTACAGAGATATCCTTAATGTTACTCAGAAAACTCGTCATAGGTTTAATTCGTTTGAAGTGCTTGTGCTAAATGTTACGCTCTTAGATGTAAGAAAAAAATCCCTATTATCTCTAGCATTGGCTACCGTATATAGACCTCCAGGGCCTTACGGCAATTTCCTAAAAGAGTTTGCTGACTTTCTATCAGATCTTTTGGTCAACGTCGATAAAGCATTAATTGTTGGAGATTTTAACATACACGTAGATAATTTAAATGATGCGTTAGGGGCTGCGTTTACAGATTTATTAAGCTCCTTCGGGGTCAAGCAAACCGTCACCGGACCAACTCATCGTCTTAATCATACACTCGATTTAATTATATCATATGGAACCGATCCAACCGATATAGATATCATTCCACAAAGTGATGATGTCACTGACCACTACTTGGTAACTTGCATATTACGCAATGCTGTAATATGTCATGCTGCACCACGTTATCGACCAGGTAGAACAATTCGTCCATCCACCATAGATCATTTCTCGAATAGCTTATCTGATCTGTCTCAGCTGCTGCCTGAACCCAAACAAACAGATGAATTAGACGAACTAACTAGCACTATGAGCACCATTCTCTCTAGAACATTGGATATTGTTGCACCCATTAGATTAAAAAAGGTCAGAGAAAAAAGTATAGCACCATGGTACAATAATACTACGTATGTTTTAAAGAGAGAAACCCGTAATTTAGAGCGTAAATGGAAAAAAACTAATTTAGAGGTCGTTAGAATCGCGTGGAAAGACAGTATGTCACTCTATAAAAAGGCACTTAAAACGGCCAGGGCTGAGCACCTCAGCAAATTAATAGAAAACAACCGAAATAATCCAAGGTTTTTATTTAATACCGTGGCTAGACTAACAAATAAACAGACGTCGTCTGAACAAAATACCTCGTTACAGTTTAGTAGTAATGATTTCATGAATTTCTTCACCGAGAAAATTGAAAGCATCAGAATCAAAATCGTAAACGTTCAATCTTTGCTCGCGCCTTATAATTCAGCCGCAATTATCACCCCGCAAGAACAATTACAATGCTTTAAAACCATAGAACAAAAGGAGTTAAATAAACTTATCACTTCATCTAAAAAAACAACATGTTTATTAGATCCAATACCCACTGAACTACTGAAAGAAGTGTTACCTATAGTGGAAGAGCCTCTTCTCAATATTATTAACTCATCTTTATCTTTAGGTCATGTTCCAAGAACATTCAAGCTGGCAGTTATAAAACCTCTTATTAAGAAACCACAATTAGATCCAAATAACCTAGCAAATTACAGACCCATTTCGAATCTTCCATTTATGTCAAAAATATTAGAAAAAGTTGTGTCCGCTCAACTCGGCTCTTTCTTGCAAGAAAACGACATCTATGAAAAGTTTCAGTCTGGATTCAGGCCACATCATAGCACTGAAACTGCGCTTGTTAGAATCACAAATGATTTACTTTTAGCTTCGGACCAAGGCTGTATCTCAGTACTAGTTTTACTTGATCTTAGTGCTGCGTTCGACACTATAGATCACACAATACTCTTAGATCGACTACAAAATTACACTGGTGTTCAAGGACAAGCATTAAGCTGGTTCAGGTCATACTTATCTGACCGCTACCATTTCGTCTACTTAAATGGAGAAAAATCGATCATAACTTCGGCAAACTATGGAGTGCCGCAGGGATCGGTGTTAGGCCCTTTATTATTCTCAATATATATGCTGCCACTTGGTAATATTCAAAGGAAACATGGAATTAGTTTCCATTGTTATGCTGATGACACTCAAATATATATTTCATCACGGCCAGATGAATACGCTAAATTATCCAAATTGACAGATTGTGTTAAAGATATAAAAGATTGGATGACGCGTAATTTTCTTTTATTAAATCCAGACAAGACAGAGGTAATACTTATCGGTTCTAAAAACCGTCCACAAAACCTTTCACAGCACGACTTTAACATAGTAGGATGCCCTGTTACTTTATCCGCTACAGTAAAAGACCTGGGTGTTACATTAGACTGCAACCTGTCTTTTGAAAAGCATATTTCATATGTTACAAAAACAGCCTTATTCCACCTTAGAAACATTGCTAAACTACATAATATGCTATCAGTCTCTGATGCAGAAAAGTTAGTTCATGCATTCATGACCTCGAGACTAGATTACTGTAATGCTTTATTAGCTGGTTGTCCTGCATCTTCAATAAACAAGCTACAGTTAGTCCAAAATGCAGCCGCTAGAGTTCTTACTAGATCAAGAAAATATGATCATATAACACCGATTTTATCATCACTTCATTGGTTACCTATAAAGTTCCATATTAGTTACAAGATATTGCTTTTGACTTATAAAGCTCTAAATGGTTTAGCTCCAGTCTATTTAACGGATCTTCTATCGCCTTACAATCCATCGCGCTCTTTAAGATCACTTAATTTGAGGCTTCTGGTCATTCCTAGCATATCCAGATCCACCAAAGGAGGCAGAGCATTTTCACATTTAGCTCCGAAGCTCTGGAATAGCCTTCCTGATATTGTTCGTTGCTCAGACTCGCTCTCCCAGTTTAAAACTAGACTGAAGACGCATCTATTTAGCCAGGCATTCATATAAATTTTTATCTTACAGTTACTGTAAATTCGGCCTCTAGTTCATAAACGCCAGAGGAGAACTGGCCCCCGACTGAGCCTGGGTTCTCCCAAGGTATTTTTTTTCTCCATTGGGTCATCTGATGGAGTTTTAGGACACCATTAGGTCACTGGATGGAGTTTTTCGGTTCCTTGCCACTGTTGCCTTTGGCTTGCTCAGTTGGGGATATTCAAATTAATTAACCAATCATACCATTGATCAGCTCTACCAAACCAAATATGTATGTATATATGTGCCCGTACATATTTGTACCGCTTCCGATTGCATCTGGTAATCTGAATCTCTTTGATGGACATGAACAGTGTTCGTAATGCAACTCTTGACTGTTAACACTGCAGTGCTTTCACAAATTTTCTCTCTCTTGAGTATTTTTATTGGTATGTACTTGGATGTCTTTTTTCCAGTAATAAACAAACATTGTTAAGTTATTTTGATTGATACTGTGAAGCAGCTTTGACACAATCTGTATTGTGAAAAGCGCTATATAAATATATTTGACTTGACTTGACTTGACACTCCACCACTCATACACACACTCCACCACTCGTACACACACTCCACCACTCGTACACACACTCCACCACTCGTACACACACTCCACCACCTCGAACACACACTCCACCACTCGTACACACTCCACCACTCGTACGCACACTCCACCACCTCGTACACACTCCACCACTCGTACACACTCCACCACTTGTACACACACTCCACCACTCGTACACACACTCCACCACTCGTACACACACTCCACCACTCGTACACACACTCCACCACTCGTACACACACTCCACCACTCGTACACACTCCACCACTCATACACATACTCCACCACTCATACACACACTCCACCACTCGTACACACTCCACCACTCGTACACACACTCCACCACCTCTACACACACTCCACCACTCGTACACACTCCACCACTCATACACACACTCCAACACCTCTACACACACTCCACCACTCGTACACACACTCCACCACTCACTCCACCACTCGTACACACACTCCACCACTCGTACACACACCACCACCTCTACACACACTCCACCACTCGTACACACACTCCACCACCTCTACACACACTCCACCACTCGTACACACACTCCACCACTCGTACACACACTCCACCACCTCGCACACACACTCCACCACTCGTACACACACTCCAACACCTCGTACACACACTCCACCACTCGTACACACACTCCTCCACCTCTACACACACTCCACCACCTCGAAACACACTCTCCACCACCTCTACACACACTCCACCACTCGTACACACACTCCACCACCTCTACACACACTCCACCACTCGTACACACACTCCACCACTCATACACACACTCAACCACCTCATACACACACTCCACCACCTCTACACACACTCCACCACCTCTACACACACTCCACCACTCGTACACACACTCCACCACTCGTACACACACTCCACCACTCGTACACACTCCACCACTCGTACACACACGCCACCACTCGTACACACACTCCACCACCTCCTACACACACTCCACCACTCGTACACACTCCACCACTCGTACACACTCCACCACTCGTACACACACTCCACCACTCGTACACACACTCCACTACCTCGTACACACACTCCACCACTCGTACACACTCCACCACTCGTACACACACTCCACCACTCGTACACACACTCCACCACTCGTACACACTCCACCACTCATACACACACTCCACCACTCATACACACACTCCACCACTCGTACACACACTCCACCACCTCGTACACACACTCCACCACTCGTACACACTCCACCACTCGTACACACACTCCACCACCTCGTACACACACTCCACCACTCGTACAACCACTCCACCACCTCGTACACACACTCCACCACTCGTACACACTCCACCACTCGTACACACACTCCACCACTCGTACTCACACTCCACCACTCGTACACACACTCCACCACTCGTACACACACTCCACCACTCGTACACACTCCACCACTCGTACACATACTCCACCACTCGTACTCACACTAAACCACTCGTACACACACTCCACCACTCGTACACACTCCACCACTCGTACACACACTCCACCACTCGTACACACACTCCACCACTCGTACACACTCCACCACTCATACACACACTCCACCACCTCTACACACACTCCACCACTCGTACACACACTCCACCACTCGTACACACACCACCACCTCTACACACACTCCACCACTCGTACACACACTCCACCACTCGTACACACACTCCACCACTCGTACACACACTCCACCACCTCGTACACACACTCCACCACTCGTACACACTCCACCACTCGTACACACACTCCACCACTCGTACACACACTCCACCACTCGTACACACACTCCACCACTCGTACACACACTCCACCACTCGTACACACTCCACCACTCGTACACACACTCCACCACTCGTACTCACACTCCACCACTCGTACACACACTCCACCACTCGTACACACTCCACCACTCATACACACACTCCACCACTCGTACACACACTCCACCACTCGTACACACTCCACCACTCGTACACACACTCCACCACCTCTACACACACCCCACCACTCGTACACACTCCACCACTCGTACACACACTCCACCACCTCTACACACACTCCACCACTCGTACACACACTCCACCACTCATACACACACTCCACCACTCGTACACACACCACCACCTCTACACACACTCCACCACTCGTACACACACTCCACCACCTCTACACACACTCCACCACTCGTACACACACTCCACCACTCGTACACACACTCCACCACCTCGTACACACACTCCACCACTCGTACACACACTCCAACACCTCGTACACACACTCCACCACTCGTACACACACTCCTCCACCTCTACACACACTCCACCACTCGTACACACACTCCACCACCTCGAAACACACTCTCCACCACCTCTACACACACTCCACCACTCGTACACACACTCCACCACCTCTACACACACTCCACCACTCGTACACACACTCCACCACTCGTACACACACTCCACCACTCGTACACACATCACCACCTCTACACACACTCCACCACTCGTACACACTCCAGCACTTGTACACACACTCCACCACTCGTACACACACTCCACCACTCGTACACACTCCACCACTCGTACACACACTCCACCACCTCTACACACTCTCCACCACTCGTACACACTCCACCACTCGTACACACACTCCACCACCTCTACACACACTCCACCACTCGTACACACACTCCACCACTCGTACACACACTCCACCACTCGTACACACATCACCACCTCTACACACACTCCACCACTCGTACACACACTCCACCACTCGTACACACACTCCACCACTCGTACACACACTCCACCACTCGTACACACACTCCACCACCTCTACACGCACTCCACCACCTCGTACACACACACTCCAACACTCGTACACACACTTCACCACTCGTACACACACTCCACCACTCGTACACACACTCCACCACCTCTACACACACTCCACCACCTCATACACACACACTCCACCACTCGTACACACACTCCACCACTCGTACACACACTCCTACACACACTCCACCACCTCGTACACACACTCCACCACTCGTACACACACTCCACCACTCGTACACACACTTCACCACCTCTGCACACACTCCACCACCTCTACACACACTCCACCACCTCTACACACACTCCACCACCTCGTACACACACTCCACCACTCGTACACACACTCCACCACTCGTACTCACACTCCACCACTCGTACACACACTCCACCACCTCTACACACACTCCACCACCTCATACACACACTCCACCACCTCATACACACACTTCACCACTCGTACACACACTCCACCACCTCTACACACACTCCACCACCTCTACACACACTCCACCACCTCTACACACACTCCACCACTCGTACACACACTCCACCACTTGTACACACACTCCACAACCTCTGCACACACTCCAGCACTCGTACACACACTCAGCCACCTTATACACACACTCCACCACTCGTACACACACTCCACCACTCGTACACACACTACAACACTCGTACACACGCTCCACCACTCGTACACACACTCCACCACCTCTACACACACTCCACCACTCATACACACACTCCACCACTCGTACACACACTACAACACTCGTACACACACTCCACCACTCGTACACACACTCCACCACTCGTACACACACTCCACCACTCGTACACACACTCCACCACCTCTACACGCACTCCACCACCTCATACACACACACTCCACCACTCGTACACACACTTCACCACTCGTACACACACTCCACCACTCGTACACACACTCCACCACCTCTACACACACTCCACCACCTCATACACACACACTCCACCACTCGTACACACACTCCACCACTCGTACACACACTCCTACACACACTCCACCACCTCGTACACACACTCCACCACTCGTACACACACTCCACCACTCGTACACACACTTCACCACCTCTGCACACACTCCACCACCTCTACACACACTCCACCACCTCTACACACACTCCACCACCTCGTACACACACTCCACCACTCGTACACACACTCCACCACTCGTACTCACACTCCACCACTCGTACACACACTCCACCACCTCATACACACACTCCACCACCTCATACACACACTTCACCACTCGTACACACACTCCACCACCTCTACACACACTCCACCACCTCTACACACACTCCACCACCTCTACACACACTCCACCACCTCGTACACACACTCCACCACTCGTACACACACTCCACAAACTCGTACACACACTCTTCCTCTGCCTTTCGTATTGATATATCCACTGCTGATGGACTCGAGTATCTGGAACTGGCTTATATTGTGTCCCTTCTGATCACATAATCAGAAAAAAGTGTAAACTATTTTGAATCGTTGTGTGTAAACGATGACAGCTGTGTTCCAGTTTCACTTAACTTTTGCTTCCTGTGTTTAGTGTTTTACAAAACTAGTTCCTCGCACTGCAAATTGTGTTTTAGTGGGGAGAATGAATTTAGAGATTTACAAACAGTGTCAAGGTGTTTAAGGTTTTGCAGAAAGAGGTATTTATTTGAAGGCGATTGAGACTTTGGTTCAGAGAATGAGGTTTAGTGTTTTAGCAGTTCAGAAAAACTGTACTAGAGAAAGACATTCTTGGGCTGTAGTTGCAGAAAATACCAGCAGGGGGACATAAAGTCATTTAAACAGAAACCCTGTTCTTCTTCTCCACGTGAGGACTGAATCAGTGATGTCAGCTATGATCTTTACCATCTCTATCTAGACTCATTATTTGATTGGACACAGCAACACTGTGTATAGATTACTTTATCCAAAAACACTATGATAAACCCATAAGCAAGATTTATGTTTTAGATCTGTGGGAACAAATATCAAAAACACACTAATCAAGTTCAGGCTAATATCAGCTAATAATCCTGGCCAAATACTCCAAACTGCACATTCACATTCTGTGAAACTGTTTGCTCAACTTAACAGAGTGGATGTTTTAAGTTATAAAGCTTATAGCTAAGAAAGAACATGCTAGCAGAAGATTTACATTTAATAAGAATTTTAATAGACATAAAACATTTATTTAAAAAATAAACAAATGTTTTCATCACCAGTATAAAGTGGACATGCATGATTTATGCTATACGTCTTCTAAAAATGAGGAAAAGAGAAAAGTTTATAAAAGATACTTTGTTCTTGGAGTTGCTTTCCCTCCAAAGAAATGATGTCACTTAGCAAGTCATGTGATTTAGGGCAGACGCTTAAGATTTTAAAGGGCAAGTAGCACCAATGGAACAGTTTGAGGGGCATAAACTAATTTAATGGATTTACACATTCAAAAAACGTTTAATTATCCGTATTGTACTAGACGTTATGAGGTTGTTTTAATAAGAATACATATACATCTATGTATGAAAAACCATGTGACATAAAAGTTTATTAACATTGTATGTATTGTTTCATGGGGACATAAAATCCATTCAACTGTAGTAATGACCCTAATGAAGTAATGCGATATGAAGTAATATTGTTTTAAATGTTTAGCAGCACACAATGAGTTTCACGTTATTCTGCAGTACACCACATGAAGCCTTCACAAATATTGCAAAAGATAGTAAAAATGACTTACGAGTTAAAAACACAGAATATAAAGGGAATTAGAGAGCTCAGGGGGCTTGGGAGTTTTCTGATCTCCATCAGACAGATGTTGTGTTGGGCGACAGGATTCGGTGTTCATTTCTTCTGTTTTATGAGCTATGATGGTGTGGTTTAAAGAGAGGCATTTATTTTTGCCAATTTATTAATCCCTTTAAGCGAAAAACCCTATTCAGAAATGCAAATTTGAATCAATTTTATTTTTCAGACTTTTCAAGTGGGATTTAATTAGAAGCCAGAGCTCACAGTTTTAATGAGAGAAAGAGAGGACGAGGAGAAAAAAGAGAGAGAGAGAGGAGGAGGAGAAAAAAGAGAGAGAGAGAGGAGGAGGAGAAGAAAGAGAGAGAGAGAGAGAAGGAGGAGAAGAAAGAGAGTGAGAGAGAGAGCAGGAGAAGAAGAGAGAGAGAGAGAGAGAGAGAGAGAGAGAGAAGGAGGAGAAGAAAGAGAGTGAGAGAGAGAGCAGGAGAAGAAAGAGATAGAGAGAGTGAGAGAGAGAGAGAGAGGAGGAGGAGAAGAAAGAGAGTGAGAGAGTGAGAGAGAGAGAGATAGAGAGGAGGAGGAGAAGAAAGAGAGAGAGAGAGAGAGAGAGAGAGAGAGAGAGGAGAAAAAAAAGAGAGAGAGAGAGAGAGAGAGAGAGAGGAGGAGAAGAAAGAGAGAGAGAGAAGGAGGAGAAGAAAGAGTGAGAGAGAGAGAGAGAAGGAGAAGAAAGAGAGAGAGAGAAGAGGAGAAGAAAGAGTGAGAGAGAGTGAGAGAGAGAGTGAGAAAGAGCGAGAGAGAGAGAGAGAGAGGAGGAGGAGAAGAAAGAGAGAGAGAGAGAGAGAGAGAGAGGAGGAGGAGGAGGAGAAAAAAGAGAGAGAGAGAGAGAGAGAGAGGAGGAGAAAAAGAGAGAGAGAGAGGAGGAGGAGAAGAAAGAGAGAGAGAGAGAGAGAAAAAGGAGAAGAAAGAGAGTGAGAGAGAGAGAGCAGGAGAAGAAAGAGAGAGAGAGAGAGAGAGAGAGAGAGAGAAGGAGGAGAAGAAAGAGAGTGAGAGAGAGAGCAGGAGAAGAAAGAGAGAGAGAGAGTGAGAGAGAGAGAGAGAGAGAGAGAGAGGAGGAGGAGAAGAAAGAGAGTGAGAGAGTGAGAGAGAGAGATAGAGAGGAGGAGGAGAAGAAAGAGAGAGAGAGAGAGAGAGAGAGAGAGAGGAGGAG
Organism: Gila orcuttii; assembly: GCA_026230005.1. Lineage (NCBI taxonomy): Eukaryota > Metazoa > Chordata > Actinopteri > Cypriniformes > Leuciscidae > Gila > Gila orcuttii. Next base: position 1,586,956 of record JAPDVR010000018.1, read on the forward strand.
AAAAAAGAGAGAGAGAGAGAGAGAGGAGGAGGAGAAGAAAGAGAGAGAGAAGGAGGAGAAGAAAGAGTGAGAGAGAGAGAAGGAGAAGAAAAAGAGAGAGAGAAGAGGAGAAGAAAGAGAGTGAGAGAGAGTGAGAGAGAGAGTGAGAAAGAGCGAGAGAGAGAGTAACTCAACATATCAAGCTAACTGCTAGCCAAGCTAACATTCCGTGGCAGTTAATTCAGTTGAGAACAACATGGGCCTACCTAAAGCAGAGGCATTTTTTAAAAATGAAGAGGAGCTGGAGATAATATATCCAGCAGAAGTTAAATCTACCAAAGAAAAGAAAAGGATGAAAGAGATTATCCTGAGAGAGAACCCAGAGTTACTGCTGTCTGACTACAGTGGACCAGAAGACAATAGAGTCCGGTGTAACCTGCTGTTCTTCACTGAACACCCATCAGCCTGGCACACCATCCTCAGCTCTGCCATGACATGAAGAAGAAAAGGAGGCATCAGCAAAGGCAGACAACTCACTCTGGAAGGAGACAACGACACAAAGCTGATTGTGAACCTCTATCATAACGGAACAGTCATGGTCCAGGGACCAGAAACCAGCCTCAATGAATTCCAGAGGAACTTCAAAAACCTTAAAGTGGAGGTTCAGAAGATTAAGAAAGATCCTGAAGTGAAGAGAAGCGCAGAGGAGGGACTCAGCAACACAACAGACACAAACACGGACCCAGGCTCAAGAACTCCTCTGACAGACAGACATATCAGCACTCCTGCGTCTCCCAAGATAAAGGCCTTGAGAGACAACATCGCAGAGCTGGAGCAGGACTACTACTTGTTTAAAGAGGAAACTACCAACAACATCCACCATCTCCTGAATATGACCAGCCATCACAGCATTCAACAACTACAACAGCTCTGCTCGGCCGTTAAACATCTGGAGGAGGCCAATCAGGAGCTGCGACAGGAGCTGAGGAGGGTGAGAGAGGAGCTGGGTAGAAGAGAACAACACGGCCACACACTGGAGAGACTGCTGGAAGAGACCAGAAACCAGCTGCACACAAAACAACATCAGCAGTGTGTCAGCACTCAAACACACAGCGCCTCCACCCCGGAACGCATCCCATCATCAGCAGTGTCAGCACACACAAAAAAGAGCTCCTTCACTCTTGAACATCAGCAGTGTGTCAGTACACCATCACTGAGCTCCTTCACTCCTGCAACCCCACAATCTCATCAAGCCCCTCAGAGGAAAGTCAGCAGCAGCATCACACCATACCGTCCACCAACTACAACACCATCCACGAGCACCGGCAGAGATCAGGCGAGTAAAGACAACATCGTCATCCTCTGTGACTCCAACGGCCACCATCTTGACCACAGACGTCTGTTTCCGGGCAGATCGGTGAAGAAGTTCTGGTGTCCCACCTCACACTCTGCTCTGAGACTGCTGCGAGAGGGAGTGTTGGGCGCACCGTCACACATCATTCTTCACACCGGAACAAACGACCTCAGTGCAAGGGTGGACGTCACAAAAGCCCTGTCCAACGTGGTGAAAACAGCCAGCAGCATCTACCCCGGAGCCAAGGTCATCATCTCAACCCTTCTACCTCGCAGAGACGTCCCTCAAAGGATCATCAACACAATCAACGCGGAGATAGCCAACATCTGTGCTTCAATGCCGAGCGTTCACATAGCCAACCATCAGCGCATCACCCATGAGCATCTATATGACCGTATCCACATCCATAGCGAGGGCATGAGACTGTTCGCAAAAACCATCAAGGAGTCAGCCCTGAAACGCCCTCAGAAAACACCCCCTGAGCGCGAGTCAGTCAGACAGACGGACAGCTACGCCGCTGTAGTGGCAGGAACAGGTAGAGCTGACACCACTGACCTGATCCAGATCAAACACATGCTGCAAATTATATGTGACAATATGTTAGCTTAAATACTCATAGTGTGTCTGTCAAGAATGATCATTATTTCTTAATCACTTTTTTATTTTTATTTTTTATTTTATTTTATAATTTATTTTTTTTTTATTTTTTATTCAATGTGTAAAATTGACCGACTCACCATACTTCGATATATCCTCTATATTACCTTTCTAATTGATTAATCTATATTTTAAAACATGATTGGGTCATGAATTTCATACATTTTTCTGGTAAATCCAATATTTGTCAATGTCATCGTTTAAAATAACATGCTATAACATTCAGGGGATGTTCTCTTCTGCTTTTGGGGAGAAAACTACTAACCCTGATTTTGTAAATATTGTACATAGTTCAGACATAATTATATTACTTGAGACATGGTGTCGTTTAGACTCCAAAATCTGCACTCCTCCAAACTACAGAGAGCTACGAATCCCTTCAATCAAACAGCCTAACATTAAAAACGGAAGAGATTCAGGAGGAATCATAGTTTGGTTTAAATACCATCTGTGGCATTATATTCAGCCTGTGAAAAAAGGGAAAACACATATTTGGTTAAAACTTCAAAAAGAGCTTTTGTGTTTAGATGAGGACATGTACCTGTGTGCCACATACATCCCCCCATATGAGTCTCCTTATTATAATGAAGACATCTTCCCAACCCTACAGTCAGAGACCGTTTACTTTCAATCTCTAGGATCAGTTCTGTTAATGGGGGATCTGAACGCTAGAACGGGGAAGGAAGCGGATTACATTACCTCAGATGGAGACAAATATATTAACAACTCACATATATATCAACGGAAACACTTTACGAAGGCACGTCAGAATTATGACAACACGATAAACAGGCACGGAAAACAAGTCCTGCGGCTCTGCAAAAGCCTGGGTCTGTATATAGTTAACGGCAGGACAAAGGGAGATTCTCTGGGTCGGTTCACCTACTGCTCATATCTCGGCAGCAGCGCAGTAGATTACGCCATCACTGATGTAGACCACAGTAAACTTAACTATTTCACAGTAATGCCACAGCTGCCGTTATCAGACCACAGTCACACAGTCCTCAGTCTGAACAGATCCGTGAATCTCCGGCCTTCAGACCCGAAGGTTAAACTGCACCCCCTCCCCTCCACGTTTATATGGGGTAAAGACAGTCCTGCCCAGTACGAAGCCCAGCTCCACAGCACTCGGGTCCAGAACATGATAGATTCATTTCTATCTACTTCATTTAGTGAAGAGAAGAGAACTATCAATTTAGCAACTCATCAATTAAACGAAATATTCTCTACAGTGGTCAGAAAAGCCCTGAGAAAAAGAAAAAATTATAGATGTAAGAAAGAAATTGCTAAAGATGGTTGGTTTGATAAAGAGTGCCAAAAATTAAGAAAAGAATTAAGATCATTATCTAATATAAAACACAGAGACCCTGCAAACCAACAAACACGAGACAAATATCAGCAAACCCTCAAAACATACAAGTCAATACTAATACAGAAAAAAGTGGATCACATGAAATCAAAGCTTAATAAGATTGAGGAGGCAGTAGATCAGAATTCTTTTTGGGAATTATGGAATAAATTAGATAAATCGAAAGAACCTAAACACATTCCCATCTATGACCCAAACATCTGGACCGAACATTTTGGAAAACTCTATTCCCAAAACGAACCAACTCTCACCCAAAAACACCTGACCTCCCAACTCTATAACCTGGAACGCACTGTAAAAGACCAGATAAACCATTTAGACCAGCCCATATTACTAATTGAACTAACAGACAAGATAAAATCCCTAAAAAATAAAAAATCCTGTGGCATGGATTTAATATCAAATGAGATGCTGAAACACAGCAGCCCCAAACTGAAAGATGCAATTCTCAAATTATTCAATCTTTTATTAAAAGCAGGACACTTTCCTGAGATATGGAAAGAAAGTTTGATTACACCAATCTTTAAACAGGGCGAGAAGTACGACCCAAATAATTACAGGGGCATCGCAGTGAGCAGCAACCTGGGCAAACTCTTCTGCTCCATCATCAACGACAGGCTAGTTCAGTTCCTGCAAGAACACAAGATTCTTAACAATTCTCAGATTGGATTTATGCCTAAACAGAGAACATCAAATCACATTTACACACTCCACACACTCATACAAAAACACGTCCAACAAACAAAACAAGGGAAAATATTTGGCTGCTTCATTGACTTTAAAAAAGCCTTTGATTCGGTATGGCATAATGGACTTTTCCTAAAACTAATCCAAAGTGGAATAGGAGGAAGGACATATGACATTATAAAGGATATATACAACGGGAACAAGTGCGGGGTGAAGATTAATGACAAACGTACTGATTATTTCAGTCAAACTAAAGGAGTCCGTCAAGGCTGCAGCCTCAGCCCGACTCTCTTTAATATCTATATTAATGAATTGGCATCAGCACTTGAGAAGTCCTCTTGTCCCGGTCTGACCCTCGACGACAGAGAAATCAAAAGCCTCCTGTACGCTGATGATCTTCTGCTGCTGTCTCCTCATGAAGAGGGTCTGCACCAAAGCCTCTCGCTTCTGGACCAGTACAGCAGCGACTGGGCCTTACCCATCAACATGGACAAGTCCAAAATCATGATCTTTCAGAAAAAACCTCGCCTTACTGACAAAAAATACAAATTTACACTTGGGGGAACGATTCTTAATCATGTCACCTGTTATAATTATTTGGGTCTGACAATCTCAGCTTCTGGAAAATTTGACACTGCAATAAAAGATCTGACTGATAAAGCACGTAGGGCTTATTACAGTATAAGAAAACCCCTGTTCAAATTTAACCCACCCATTAAACTGTGGCTGAAAATCTTTGATAGCATCATCAAACCCATCCTTCTGTACGGCTGTGAAATCTGGGGCCCCAAATTTAAATTAAATTATGAATCCTGGGACAAAACTCCCGCTGAAATTTTCCACCTTGAGTTCTGCAAGAACATCCTGGGAACTCACAGAAATGCTCCAAGTCTGGGTTGCCGGGCAGAATTAGGCAGATTCCCTCTCCTATCCGAAATCCAGAAGAGAGCCGTAAAGTTCTGGTTTCATCTATCAGACGCGCAGACAGAGAGTTACCATCACTGCGCTCTCAGATACAGGGCAGGACACACAGAGAGCGACCCCATGCTACATTTAGTGGAAAAACACCAACTCAATTCATCAATTCAATTTAGACACTCAAAAGTAAAAGAAATAGGGAAAATAACCAAAGAAGAATACATACACGATTGGCAGATAAAGGTCACACAATTAAATAAATTACAATATTTCCACAAAATAAAGTCAGATTATAAATTGGCACCATACCTGACTGATATCAGGAACTATGGTCAGAGAAAACTCTTGACAAAGTATCGCATTAGTGACCACAGTCTGTGTGTGGAGACGGGCCGACACAAGCAGAGCTGGAGAGAGAGAGAGCTCAGACTGTGTCCACACTGCACTGATGGAGAGAGAGAGAGAGAGAGAGAGAGAGAGAGAGAGAGAGAGAGCTCAGACTGTGTCCACACTGCACTGATGGAGTCGTAGAGGACGAACTGCACTTCCTCACCGAGTGCAGCAAGTACAAAAACATCAGATACGCTTATTTTACACAAATAGCACAGATTATACCTCAGTTCCAACAAGAGAGCCTTATAAACAAACTGTCTTATATTTTGGGAGAGAAAGAAGAGTGTATTCAGCTGGCAGCGCAGTGTGTGTCTTCCTGCCATCATATGAGGGAGAAGGGCTGAACCCTCTTTTCCATTAAACTGCTCTCTGTACTTATTTTTGTTATTGTATATATTTGTGTTATTTTATTTATTGTGATATTTTTATTTTTATTTTTTTTTTTATTGTTCACTTTTATGTATCAACATATATGTTTATATATTACTATTGCTTTGGCAATATTGTGCTATTTTACACAGTCATGCCAATAAAGCTCAATTGAAATTGAAATTGAAATTGAGAAAGAGAGAGAGGAGGAGGAGAAGAAAGAGAGAGAGAGAGAGAGAGGATGAGGAGAAAAAAGAGAAAGAGAGAAGGAGGAGAAGAAAGAGAGAGAGAGAGAGAGAGAGAGAGAGAGAGAGAGAGAGAGGAGGAGAAGAAAGAGAGAGAGAGAGAGAGAGAGAGAGGAGGAGGAGAAAAAAGAGAGAGAGAGAAGGAGGAGAAGAAAGAGAGAGAGAGAGAGAGAGAGAGAGAGAGGAGGAGAAGAAAAAGAGAGAGAGAGAGAGAAGAAGGAGAAGAAAGAGAGAGAGAGAGAGAGAGAGAGAGAGAGAGAGAGGAGGAGAAAGAGAGAGAGAGAGAGAGAGAGAGAGAGAGAGAGGAGGAGAAAGAGAGAGAGAGAGAGAGAGAGAGAGAGAGAGGAGGAGGAGAAAAAAGAGAGAGAGAGAAGGAGGAGAAGAAAGAGAGAGAGAGAGAGAGAGAGAGAGAGAGGAGGAGGAGAAGAAAGAGAGAGAGAGAGAGAGAGAGAGAGAGAGAGGAGGAGGAGAAAAAAGAGAGAGAGAGAAGGAGGAGAAGAAAGAGAGAGAGAGAGAGAGAGAGAGAGAGAGAGAGAGAGAGAGAGAGAGAGAGAGAGGAGGAGAAGAAAGAGAGAGAGAGAGAGAGAAGGAGAAGAAAGAGAGAGAGAGAGAGAGAGAGAGGAGAAGAAGAAAAAGAGAGAGAGAGAGAGAGAAGGAGAAGAAAGAGAGAGAGAGAGAGAGAGAGAGAGAGAGGAGGAGGAGAAAGAGAGAGAGAGAGAGAGGAGGAGGAGAAAGAGAGAGAGAGAGAAAGAGAGAGATTCCGTTCAGCAGCAGCAGCAAGAAAATGAGCTCCTGATTTTTTGCTTTTTAAATGTTGTTTTAAGACAAGACAGACAATCAGTTTTTATAAAACTTTATAAAATAAGACCTTCTGCAACATATGAACTACAAAAGGACATTGAACTGATCAAGAAAATTCAGCAGAAGACAACTAGCTGACAACCAACAGACAGAAGGCTGACAGAACTAAGGCTTAAAGGCCCCACAACTGCCACGAGAGAGAGGAAAAGAGAAACTCAGAGTGAGTACAGAAAATATCTACAATCAACCACCTTTGTTTTGGAGAAAGATTTGCCCAAAAACTGTGATTTAATTAAGTTACAATATAAGGGCTAACTCCAGTAGATATAAACATTCATAAAACAACAACAACAACAACAACAACAACAAACTGCCAGCAACTGTCAGAATATTTGAAAAATGACAGAATCAGTCCCTATAACATACCCATCAAAAGCTACCAATGAGATCCTAAAGAAAAAACATAAAGAAAAGCTCCTCAAGGACAACCCAGAAACCCTGTACTCAGACTTGTACAGGAATGGAGAGGTCAGTAACACAATATTCTACACAGAAGACCCCGAAGCCTGGCACTCAGCGATCAGACATCATTACCCCACAGTAATCAGAAAGGGCATCAGTAATGGATGGAAACTGCAGATTAAAGAAGGGGAGGATTCGATTCAGATGTCACGATAACAGCAAACCTATATAAAAATGGGACTGTAATGATTCAGGGGAAGCTGAAACAATTTGAAAAGGATTTCCTGCAAATTAAAGAAAAAGCCCAGCTGAACAAGATCAGCCCTAATACACAGAAGCATGCAGATGACCCCTCGACCTCCAGCCATCAGTCCACAACTGAGCAGTCCCGGGACGACAGTGAGGAGATCTCCCTTCTACACAGCATCATCAGCGACATGAAGGAGAAGTTCAGAGAGATGGAGCTGGAGCTGGTGCAGCTGAGAGAGGAGATGCATAGAGTAGTGAAGGAGACTGATCCAACAAAGAAAGAAGAGGATTACAGGAAAGAAATCGAAATGCTTAAGAAAGAAACTCAAGAAATGAAAAAACAGGGAGAGGAGTACAGCAATCAGCTGTCTGTAATGAGGGAAGAGTTGAGAAAGCTGAGAGAGGACAGAGAGTCCCACATAATACAGCTGTCAGCCGTGGAGAAGCAGCCGACACAGAGAGGAGAACAGCAGAGCTCAGAGGAGACTCCTTCTCCAGCGAGCACAGAGACCCGGCCCAGCAGCCCTCCTGCATCTGACTCCTACAGCCAGTCACAGCCTCAGATTATACTCCTCATGGACTCCAATGGCAAGTTTATCGATGAAAAGAGACTGTTTCCGAGAAAAAATGTCAAAAAAATATGGTGCTCAAACACACAGAAGGCCCTGGAGCTGTTGTGTGAAGAGCAGCTGGGTTCCCCTAGCCACATCATCATCCACACCGGCACCAACGACCTCAGAGCTCAGCGAGAGAGAGTAGCTACAGCTCTCATAAACGTGACTGAGAAGGCATCCTCCAACTTCCCCAACTCCAAAATCATCCTCTCCACCCTGCTACTGCGCTCGGACTTCCACCCAGACACCATCAGGCATATAAATGCTAGAGTATCCAGAGACAACCTTGTATTATTTAAAAAAAAATATATATGTGTGTGTATGTATGTATATATATATATATATATATATATATATATGTGTGTGTGTGTGTATGGTATGTGTGTGTGTGTATGTATATGTATATATAGCCTATATATATATATATATATATATATATATATATGTATATATATAATATGAATATGATATCTTTTTAATATTTATTTGACCTAATTTATACATTTAACTTAATTTCTTGGATCATAATATTTTATATAATATTCTTCTTGATTTGTCAATTCAATATACTGATGTCTGTCTTGTTTTGAAATAACAAATGTGATTATTTAATGAGCTCATATTCCCTGAAAGTCACATGTTGGAATATTCAAGGACTGAGGTCCTCTGTTTTTGGTATCAAGAGCCAACATTCGGACAGAAATTCTGAATTCTGACATTATAATACTACAGGGAACATGGGATGTAAGAGATTTGTCCACTGGCTGCCCAATTGGATTTAGGGAAATAGTTTTACCATCAACGAAATTAAGAGGGGTGACTCAGGGCAGGGAGTCAGGGGGAATGCTGATATGGTATAGAGCACAACTCATAGACTCAATCACAGCTATACAAAACGGAAAAAATAACATCTGGTTAAAAATCCACAAAGACATTGTCTCCGCAGACCGTCACATATTCTTGTGTGCTATATACCTTCCCCCAGCTGAGTCTCCCTATTATAATGAAGAAACCTTCTCCATCCTGCAGGATGAGATCAGCCATTTCCAGACAAAAAGGAATGTTTTAATGTGTAAAGAACTGGAAATGAACCAGACTTTGTCAATACACAGGGAGACAAATATATCACAAACACCAGCCACTCTCTGCCCTCATATCACCTCAGAAACAATTATGACAAGTACACAAACAGAAGTGGGAAAAGCCTCCTAGAGCTCTGTCGATCACTGGGCCTGTATATAGTGAACGGTTGTATACGGGGAGACTCTTTTGGTTGTTACACTTTTAATTCTTTCCTGGGTAACAGTACTGTAGATTACTTCATCACAGACATTGACCCAGTGCATCTCAGGGCATTCACAGTCAGTCCTCAAACACCTCTGTCAGACCACTGCAAAATTACACTGTTTTTAAGACAAACTCATAGCAATGAATCACACAGACAGCCCTCTCATTTACTGAAGCTGCAAACACCCTACAAGTGGACAAATAACAGCACAGAAAATTACCAAAATGCAATAGAAAGTCAAACGATCAAATTATTATTGGACAAATTCATAATGAACACATATTCACAAAATAAATTAGGCATAAATCTGGCACTTAGTGACATTATCAAAATATTCAACCAATCAGCATCCATGTGCAATTTGAAAAATAAATCATCAAAAAGGAAACCAAAAAACACCAAAGAAATGTGGTTTGACAGTGAGTGCAAAAATATCCGAACAGCGGTACGAAATCTTTCAAATCAAAAACACAGAGATCCTGACAATGAAGAACTCCGCCATCAATATCACGAAACCCTTAGACTGTACAAACAAACTCTAAGAGTAAAAAAGGAAGAACACACAGAACGTCTACGGTTACGTATGTAACCCTCGTTCCCTGAGTAGGGAACGGAGACGTTACGTCGGATGACGACGAATGGGGTTTCGCTTAGAAAGCCTACCAACTTCGAGTATTACAAAACGAGCCAATGGCAAAGAAATGCCATGGGTCTGCGGAATTTGCATGACGTAACTCCGCCCCACCTCGTGGGTATAAAAGGAGGAAGTCCGCAACAGCAGTTTATGTTTCTTCGCTGAGGAGCCAAGACTGAGCTCAGGCGATCCCCGCGGTAAAGTGGAAAGTGGCAGACAGACGTAACGTCTCCATTCCCTACTCAGGGAACGAGGGTTACATACGTAACCGTAGACGTTCCCTTTCGTTGTCACTCCGAGTTACGTCGGATGACGACGAATGGGGTTACCAGTCTAATCACGCCACCTTCTCAGCTGTCTTCCAGTGCCCTGCGTAAATCAAGATCCCTGTCATAGACTGGACGAAGGACTCCATTTAACACAGGAATACCAAGGTACACTGGGAAGCATATCCCAAGCTAGGGGAAGTATGCAATTAATGCCAACCCAGAGGGGGGGGACTTAGAGAATACACATATGACCCGAAGGAAACATGGAGAACACTGGGGTGTCCAGCCGCAGGTGGAATATTTCAACCCCAGGGGTGGCAAGGTGGCTTGCCAAGGGAAAGACACATGCTCAGAGAGGCTTACAGTGGAAATACACATGTGGGGGTCGCTCAGGGGAGGGACCATGCACACGGGAGGCACCTAGCCGACGCGCAGGCAAGAGACACTGGCGCCGACGTCAGGAGTGCTGGAGGAGCTCAGGGCTTTCGGGGAAGCTCACCTGAGGAGAATATCCCACGTATCCAGTCCGTGGAGTGGAATGGCGAGCAAGCGAAGACACCTGAGCGGGTCCGGTACTAGCTAGTTGAAGCGAGTACATGAGAGGACACTGGCTCCACTCGGAGATTATAGAATCTGGCGAATGTGTTAGGTGTCGCCCAGCCTGCAGCTCTGCATATGTCTGTTAGCGAGGCGCCATGCGCTAGAGCCCAAGAGGATGCCACACTCCGGGTGGAGTGGGCCGTCACACCAAGGGGGCACGGTCGGCCTTGCTGCTGGTATGCCAAAGCAATGGCGTCCACTATCCAGTGAGACAACCTTTGCTTGGAGAGAGCCTTTCCCTTCAGCTTCCCACCATAACAGACAAAGAGCTGGTCTGAGGTCCTGAAACACTGCGTCCTGTCTACATAGGCGCGAAGAGCGCGTACTGGACAGAGCAGTGCCAAGGCTGGGTCTGCCTCCTCCGGGGGCAGCGCTTGCAGGTTCACCACCTGGTCCCGAAAGGGAGTGGTAGGAACCTTGGGCACATATCCGGGCCGGGGTCTCAGGATCACGTGAGAGAAAGCCGGTCCGAATTCCAGGCACGCTTCGTCGACGGAGAATGCGTGCAGGTCCCCTACCCTCTTGATGGAGGCCAGTGCAACCAGGAGCGCTGTCTTCATAGACAGGAACTTAAGCTCAACTGATTGCAGAGGCTCAAAGGGAGCACTCTTCAGGGCAGTTAGAACCACTGAGAGGTCCCAAGAGGGAACGAGAGGAGGGCGAGGAGGATATAGTCTCCTCGCTCCTCTCAGGAATCTGATGACCAGGTCGTGCTTCCCTACCGACTTACCTTCGACGGGGTCATGATGTGCGGCAATGGCGGCAACATAGACCTTAAGGGTGGAGGGAGACAGCCTTCGCTCCAACCCTTGCTGAAGGAAGGAAAGCACAACGCTGATCGAGCATCTCCGGGGGTCTTCTCGGTGAGAAGAGCACCAGTCGACGAAGAGGTTCCACTTCAACGCATAGACGTGTCTCGTGGACGACGCCCTAGCGGAAGTGATGGTAGCCGCCACCGCTGGTGGAAGGGTACTCAAACCTACCTCGAGCCATCCAGGAGCCACACGTGGAGGCTCCAGAGATCGGGGCGAGGGTGCCACAGGGTGCCCCGTCCCTGAGAAAGAAGGTCCTTCCTCAGAGGAATGGGACAGGGAGGTGCTGTCGCGAGGAGTACAAGTTCGGGGAACCAGGTCCGGTTGGGCCAATACGGCGCGACCAGAATGACCTGCTCCTTGTCCTCCCTGACCTTGCGCAAGGTCTGCGCAAGAAGGCTCGCTGGGGGAAACACATATTTGCGGCCCGGCGGCCAGCTGTGCGCCAGTGCATCCGTGCCGAGCGTGCCCTCGGTCAGGGAAAAATACAGGGCGCAATGGGTCGAGTCGTGAGAGGCAAACAGATCTATCTGTGCGTCCCCGAACTGGTCCCAAATCAGCTGAACCGACTGGGGATGGAGTCGCCATTCTCCAGGGAGGGGCTGAAGCCGTGAGAGCTCGTCGGCTGCACAGTTCAGCGCTCCGGGAATGAAAATGGCTCGAAGCGACCTCAGATGCTTCTGACTCCATAGGAGGAGGTGGCGGGCGAGTTGTGACATACGGCGGGAGCGTAGACCACCTTGATGGTTGATGTACGCTACAGTGGCGGTATTGTCTGAACGGACTAGCACGTGTTGACCCCGGAGCAACGCCCGGAAGCGGTGCAGGGCAAGACGTACTGCCAACAACTCGAGGCAATTGACATGCCATAGCCGCTGGGGTCCTGTCCAGGAGCCTGCAGCAGCATGTCCATTGCACATGGCGCCCCAGCCCGTGGTGGAGGCATCTGTTGGGACAACAACATGCCGGGAAGCTCGTTCCAGGGGGACACCCGCCCTGAGAAAACTGAGGTTTGACCACGGGGTGAGGAACTGACGGCAGGTCGGAGTAACTGGTACTCGGAGCGTGCCTTGTTGCCATGCCCACCTCGGGACTCGGTCGCGAAGCCAAAGCTGAAGCGGTCTCATATGAAGCAATCCGAGCGGCGTGACCGCGGCTGCAGATGCCATATGCCCCAGGAGCCTCTGAAAATGTTTCAGTGGAACCGCACTCTTGCTCTTGAGTTGTCTCAGGCAAGTCAGCAGTGACTGCGCGCGCTCGCTCGTAAGCTGCGCGGACATGGCGACCGAGTCGATGTCCATACCGAGAAAAGAGATCCTCTGCACGGGGCAAAGTTTGCTCTTCTCCCAGTTGACCCGGGGGCCCAGACGAGCTAGGTGCCGGAGCACTAGGTCCCTGTGTTCGCAAACCTGATCTCGAGAGTGAGCTAGGATCAGCCAGTCGTCGATATAATTCAGGATGCGAACCCCGTGCTCCCGAAGGGGAACAAGGGCAGCCTCGACGACCTTCGTGAAGATGCGAGGAGACAGGGCCAGCCCGAAAGGGAGGACCGCGAACTGGTATGCCTGCTCCTCGAAAGCAAACCGTAGGAACGGTCTGTGGCGAGGAAGAATGGAGACATGGAAGTAGGCGTCCTTCAGGTCGATCGCTGCAAACCAATCCTGGGAACGCACGCATTCGAAAACGCGTTTGGCGGTGAGCATCTTGAACGGCAGCCTGTGAAGGGAGCGGTTCAGCACGCGCAAGTCCAGGATTGGCCGTAACCCACCGGTTTTCTTGGGGACAATGAAGTAAGGGCTGTAGAAGCCGGACCTCATCTCGACTGGAGGGACAGTCTCGATTGCACCCTTCGCCAGCAGGGTGGCAATCTCTGCTCTCATGACGGGGGCATTGCCACCGACCAAAGAGGAGCGGACTCCCCTGAAGCGGGGAGGAGACCGTGCGAACTGAATCGCAAGCCGAGCCTGACGGAACGCGCGATCCAGCGGGACAGACGGGGAAGCTCTAGCCAGGCTCCCAGGAACTGAACCGGCGGGATCACGCAGACGACAGGCGTCCCCCCGGAGGGGCAGCGAAGCGGAGTAACTGGCCCAGACGTGGACGGCATAGCGGCCCGGTGTGGGGGCACAGTTAGCAACCGCGCCCTGGCAGAGGGGGCCAGGGGAGGACCAGGCTGGTCGTCCCGCGGGGGCCTGCTCTGCCAGGGGTCTGGCGACAGAGGGGGACAGGGGCGAAGCGGTCCGTGGACGGCACGCCGTGTCAACCACCTCTGGGACAGAGGGGGACGAGGAGAGCACGGCTAGAGGGCGGCGCTCTGTGTCGTCCAAGAACTCTGTGTGCTCAGAGACGGGAGAGTCAGTTCTTTGCGAATAAGGATTCTTCCCCGGCCCTCCACCGGGGAAAGGAGTGGTCCTGCTCCCAACTCCTGGAAAGAACTGAGTCCCATCTCTGGGGAGCCCCTCTCAAGAGCGCCACCTAACCCGGCGTGTAGCGGGGGGCGGGGCTGGAGAGGGCTGTGGCGTCCGGCCGCGGCCTCCAGAGCCGGCCCGGGTGAACGGGCAGGGTGGGAGCCGCGGGAGGGCGACCTTGGCGGCGGGCAGACCGAGGGACCTGAGCGGACGGAGGGGCCGTCGGGACAGAGTCGACCTCAACCTGCTCCATCCCCGAGGAGCCCGTCTCAGGAGCGCCGCTTAACCCGGCGTGTAGCGGGGGGCGGGGCTAGAGAGGGCTGTGGCGTCCGCCCGCGGCCCCCAGAGCCGGCCCGGGTGAACGGGCAGGGTGGGAGCCGCGGGAGGGCGCCCTTGGCGGCGGGCAGACCGAGGGATCTGAGCGGACGGCGGGGCCGACGGGACAGAATCAACGTCAGTCTGCTCATGGACGGCTGAGAGCTGTTGGGCCAGCCCTCAACCGCACCGCCGAAGAGGCCGACCTGGGATATGGGAATGTCGGACAGATGGGTCCGCGCGACATCCAGCACATCAAACAGGTATGGCCATCGAATGGTGAGCATCACCTGACCCAGGGAGCTTACGGCCACTTTCGTCGCTCGGAGAGCAAGGTTAGTGGCGGCGCGCAGCTCAGTGAAGAGCCCTGGGTCAGTCCCGCCCTCGTGCAGGTCCATGAGCATCTGGGTCAGGTAGACCAGCAGAATGACTATGGCACGCAGTGAGGCGGCCGCCAGTCCCGTGGCGCTATAGGATCTCGCCACAAGCGTAGACAAAAAACTACAGGCCACGGACGGGTGCTTAGGATTACGCCGAGAAGAAGCACTCTGAGGACACATAGCATCGCAACAGAGCGTTCAGCCGGGGGAACCCCAGTGTACCCACGGGCAGCGGCCCCATCGAGGGGAGGAAAGGCGGATGAGATCAGCGAATGGTCCCTGATCTCATCATGCACGTCCGGGAAGAACGGTAATGGGGTTTGCCGTGGACGAGGGTCGGCGGCCTCACCCAAAAACCAATCGTCCTGGGAAAGCATGGCCATCATCTCCGGATCAGACTCGACGAGTCGTCACTTCCAGGAAAATCAAACCCACCTAGTGAAGCTGCTACAAACATAATATCATCCTCTGTAGCTTCAAATGAAACACACGGGCCACCATTTTTTTTTTTATTATTATTTTTTTTTGGGTAGACCCGTGGGAATCACCTGTTCACTAGCGGGCAACGTCATTGAAGAGGGGGGCTGGGGTCACGGACACATAGTCGGCGCCTTGTTCCAGACCGTAACCCTCAGGTCACCCTGGCCACCAGCCGAAGATCGGGGGGTGGATGAGGGGACTCTCACTCATATGAGTTCACCGAGTCTCGACCTACATGACACGATGATCATGTTTCCATGGAGAAAACATGAGTCATCCACGAGCGCTGCTCTAGCATGATCAAGCCCAAACATACTAGACAACGCTCGTGCCCATCAGAGTCCGATACCAAGCTGCCGCACCATTCATTTTTTTTTTTTAAATGCACGGGCGAGCCGTATTTAAAAAGACGTGCCGCGTGCGAGCTCTTTTAGTGAGAGAAGTGTTGAAGCACCCGGGGAGACACGCACCGACTGGCAGACCACTGCAACAGATCAGCAGGAAGCACGCGCTCGCCGTAGATCGCCGTCACACCAACACTCGAGGTACTCGTTTGTAAAGCTGACAATTCAGAGATGGCTTGTGGAGAGAAGAATACACTTGGCTCCGAAGCGAAAACATAAACTGCTGTTGCGGACTTCCTCCTTTTATACCCACGAGGTGGGGCGGAGTTACGTCATGCAAATTCCGCAGACCCATGGCATTTCTTTGCCATTGGCTCGTTTTGTAATACTCGAAGTTGGTAGGCTTTCTAAGCGAAACCCCATTCGTCGTCATCCGACGTAACTCGGAGTGACAACGAAAGGGAACAACTATTTCAAGCAATGGAGGAATCAATAAATACCAGTAACTTTTGGAACAATTGGAACACACTCTATAGACCACACCAGGAAGAACTGGCCATTCAAAACGGGAACATATGGAGGACACACTTTGAAAATCTGTACAAAACAACTGAAACAAATCCTGCTCGAAATGAACTAAAAACTAAATTAGAAATCCTGAAAGAAAACATTAAAGACAATCAGAACCCCCTGGATTTTCCAATCACAATAAATGAACTTACAGACAGACTTCATGCCTTAAAACCCAACAAGGCATGTGGTATTGATGGAATATTAAATGAAATGATCAAATACACCAACGACAAATTCAAAAACGCAAAAATCAAATTATTCAACCTTGTTTTGAAAGTAGGATATTTCCCCGACACCTGGAACCAAGGCCTAATCACACCAATATTTAAACAAGGAGACAAATATGAGCCAAACAATTACAGAGGCATATGTGTCAATAGCAACCTGGGGAAAATATTCTGTTCGATTATTAATATAAGATTACAGAACTTTCTCAAAACCCACAAAATTCTGGGCAAAAGTCAAATTGGATTTCTGCCCAAACACAGAACATCTGACCACATATACACCCTTCACACGATCATTGATAAACATGTATACCAAAATAAATCCAAAGTCTTCGCTTGCTTTATTGACTTTGAGAAGGCTTTCGACTCGATCTGGCACGAAGGACTCTTCCTAAAACTATTGGAAAATGGGATTGGAGGGAAAATATTTGATTTGATCAGCACCATGTATAAAAATAATACATGTGCTGTAAAAATAGGGAATAAACGAACAGAATATTTCTCCCAACAAAGAGGAGTCAGACAAGGTTGCCCATTGAGCCCTACTCTATTTAACATATATATAAATGAACTAGCCAAAGCATTAAATAATTCCCCTGCCTCCGGCCCGACCCTGACTGAATCAGAAGTTAAATGTCTCCTCTTTGCAGATGATTTAGTCATTCTGTCACAAACTAAAGAAGGACTACAACAGCTCCTCGACGTCATAGAGACATTCAGTCAAACGTGGGCTCTCAAAATTAACCTCACAAAAACCAAAATAATGATTTTTCAAAATAGATCCAGGTGTAGGGAAAATAAATACATCTTCAGAGCAGGAAACCAAGTCCTCCAACACACCCACGAATACACGTATCTCGGTCTAAAACTGAGTTCAACAGGGAACTTTAATCTGGCTGTGAATGAACTGAAAGCAAAAGCGATGAGAGTCTTCTACATGATTAAAAATACTATTCGACATGAAATTCCAATTCAAACCTGGCTAAAAATCCTAAAAGCAATAATTGAACCAATTGCTCTGTACGGCAGTGAGGTATGGGGACCTCTAAAAACCCAAGAGTTATCAAAATGGGAAAAAGAGGAAATTGAAACTCTGCATATCCAAATTTGTAAAAGCATCCTAAAAGTAAACAGAGCGACACCAAACAACTCGTGCAGAGCTGAATTAGGACAATATCCCTTACTGATCACTATCCAAAAAAGAGCTGTGAAGTTCTACCAGCACCTGAAGTGCAGTGAGCCGAGCTCATATCAGCTGAAGCCCTGCGGTGTCAGGAGCAGAACCGGCACCGGAGCGCACTCTCACAGCTGATGCTGAAACTACAGCCAGACCAGCACAGCACTATCTGCCACAACCAAATTATACAATTACAAAAACTAAATTACATCACCTATTGGAAAGATGCTACTAAATTACATAAAAAGGTGGAACTCTATTTACTCCTGAAAAGAGATTATAAACCAGCAGAATACCTGAGCTGTGTGAAAGAGCATAAAGTGAGAAAGACCCTAACCAGATACAGGCTGAGTGACGACAGTCTGGCTGTAGAGAGAGGTGTGTGTGTGTGTGTGTGTGTGTGTGTGTGTGTGTGTGTGTGTGTGTGTGTGTGTGTGTGGCAGCCGAGAGAGCAGAGACTGTGTTCTCTGTGCTCTCAGAGAGAGGTGTGTGTGTGTGTGTGTGTGTGTGTGTGTGTCAGCCGAGAGAGCAGAGACTGTGTTATCTGTGCTTTCAGAGAGAGGTGTGTGTGTGTGTGTGTGTGTGTGTGTGGCAGCCGAGAGAGCAGAGACTGTGTTCTCTGTGCTCTCAGAGAGAGGTGTGTGTGTGTGTGTGTGTGTGTGTGTGTGTGTGTGTGTGTGTCAGCCGAGAGAGCAGAGACTGTGTTCTCTGTGCTCTCAGAGAGAGGTGTGTGTGTGTGTGTGTGTGTGTGTGTGTGTGTGTGGCAGCCGAGAGAGCAGAGACTGTGTTCTCTGTGCTCTCAGAGAGAGGTGTGTGTGTGTGTGTGTGTGTGTGTGTGTGTGTGTGTGTGTGTGTGGCAGCGAGAGAGCAGAGACTGTGTTCTCTGTGTGTGTGTGTGTGTGTGTGTGTGTGTTCTCTGTGCTCTCAGAGAGAGGTGGAGACAGAAGAACACTTCCTGATACACTGTGATCACTATCACATCATTAGATCGGACTATTTCACTAGATTCCAACAGTTAGAACCAAATTTTATGGCATTACCAAATTCAGAAAAATTAAATCATATTTTGGGAGAAAAATCTAGCTCAATCACAACAGCAGCGAGTATGTAACAGCCTGCCACAAACTACGAGAGTCAGCCAGTGGACAAAACTAAAGTCAGAATTGTTCTTGTCTTGTTTGAATGTTGGTACAAACGTACAAAAATGTGTGTTTTAAATGTTAAAAATGTATTCATGCATTTTTTTTATTATTTTTTTTTACACTGACTGATTTATTGATTTTTATTTTATTATATTTATTGTTTGTGATTATTTGTTCATTGCATGTGTAATGGCCAATGCTTTGGCAATACTGTACAAGTCATGCCAATAAAGCTCATTTGAAATTGAGTAGAGAGAGAGAGAGAGAGAGAGAGAGAGAGAGAGAGAGAAAGAGAGAGAGAGAGAGCGAGCAGGTTTTTGATGTTCACCACACATACATACAAAACACTTCAATCTCAAGGCAATCCTTTGCCTGTATGCACTATATGCTTGATCATCTTCAGATGTGTTTGTGTGTTAATCAGGGCTTGACGTGAACTCTTCTACTCTCCAGTCACTGTGGCTAGTTACTTAACACTCAGCATTTACACTGACCACAATTTTGACATCGATACCATGGGGGAAAACTCACATATAGGTATTTTTAATACTATCTCATATAATTTGTCAGCAGGGATATTAGACTACTGTCACTTTAAGACCTGATGCACAGATCAAATATACTGTTACACATGCGTATTCTTTCTCAGCTGTTTATGTTCACTTAAAACAGAACTGACTGTGTTTACGTGAATACTCATCAAGAACAGCATTTAGACATTAAGTTGTGTGTATTTGACTGTTTAAGCGCAATAAGCAGCGAAAAATAACTAGAAAGAGAAGCTGGTATTGTGTGTCTATTCTATGGGAAATCTGTATTGGAACCCTTTCAGAAATTTCAGTATCAATATGTATAGAAAAATCTTTATTTTTGGATTTGACTGCTGAAATCCACCAATTGGGCGTGTGTTAATGTCAAGTCCTTGTGTTAAGCTCTGTTTGGGAAGTGTTTGTTTTCCATTGGGATAAGGTCATTCCAGCATTTTCAGAGGCTAGTCTGTTATTTTATTGTCTCTAAATCAGGAATGTCAGAGTTTTTCTCCCACCACCGCTGTAATAAGTCAAGACCAAATAAGATACTTATTACTGAAAAGCTGATTTACAAGAATATTGTTACAAGAATAACATTACGTGACCGCTCCGAGTGGGAAATATATTTATTTAAAATCGAAAGCGAGGCTCCGGTGGGAAAAACCCCGGAAGTAAAGACAACAATGCCTTGGACGACCAACCTGAAGCTGCTGCCGCGATTTACACTACTGGATGTTAATATCCAATATAGGATATGTAGATATAGTTCGTTCCTGCTTATTTTTTTACTTTCTGAAAAAAAAAAAATTATAAATGAATTTGACTGTATATAGTCTAAAGTATGAAAGAAATGTATGTACATTAAACACAACAATACACCATCGCATTCGCGACTCTCCTATGATTAAAGGCGACACTTCCGGTTTTCTTCCCACCGGAGCCTCGCTTTCGATTTCAAAATAACGGCTGCGTGAAATAAGCGAATAGGGCGTCTATGCATTTATTATAACGTAGCTGCGATACGTCAACGCATCCGCCATTTTGCTGAGGGCACGACTGCGCTGTAATCCATACTGTAATCAAATGCAAGTAAACTGGTGAGCTGCGGTTTTTCTGGATAAAAACAAAAAATGTTTTTACATTTATCAACCAATTTCAGTGGTTTGTATGTGGTGTACAAAAAGTTTCATCTCTAGTTATTTGAAATCTCGATAGACTTATATATATAAAAAAATTAGGAATTGTCAAAGCTCAGGCTTGTCATGTATCTGGCCTTTTATTCTTGGATAAGAATTGTGAAGACCCCCATACTGAGATTTAATTTAATGTTCACATTAAATTAAATAAAGTTTTCTTATTGTGGAAAAAACATTTTCTGTGATTGACCCGATTTAAGCAATAACAAAGATAACGGATGGATCCTTTATGGTAATACGTATGATATGGTACAACTACAGTGTAATGCAAATAGTAAATATAAGAAAAAGTGAGAAGTAATAGTAAATAGTTTAGTCAATAAAATAAACAAACAGTATACAGCAAATAAGATAGTAATGAATAGTATAATTATACAGGTCCTTCTAAAAAAATTAGCATATTGTGATAAAGTTCATTATTTTCCATAATGTAATGATAAAAATTAAACTTTCATATATTTTAGATTCATTGCACACCAACTGAAATATTTCAGGTCTTTTATTGTTTTAATACTGATGATTTTGGCATACAGCTCATGAAAACCCAAAATTCCTATCTCAAAAAATTAGCATATTTCATCCGACCAATAAAATAAGTGTTTTTAATACAAAAAAAGTCAACCTTCAAATAATTATGTTCAGTTATGCACTCAATACTTGGTCGGGAATCCTTTTGCAGAAATGACTGCTTCAATGCGGCATGGCATGGAGGCAATCAGCCTGTGGCACTGCTGAGGTGTTATGGAGGCCCAGGATGCTTCGATAGCGGCCTTAAGCTCATCCAGAGTGTTGGGTCTTGCGTCTCTCAACTTTCTCTTCACAATATCCCACAGATTCTCTATGGGGTTCAGGTCAGGAGAGTTGGCAGGCCAATTGAGCACAGTAATACCATGGTCAGTAAACCATTTACCAGTGGTTTTGGCACTGTGAGCAGGTGCCAGGTCGTGCTGAAAAATGAAATCTTCATCTCCATAAAGCTTTTCAGCAGATGGAAGCATGAAGTGCTCCAAAATCTCCTGATAGCTAGCTGCATTGACCCTGCCCTTGATAAAACACAGTGGACCAACACCAGCAGCTGACATGGCAACCCAGACCATCACTGACTGTGGGTACTTGACACTGGACTTCAGGCATTTTGGCATTTCCTTCTCCCCAGTCTTCCTCTGGCTTCCTCTGGCTTCCTCAGTCAGACTCTGGCACCTTGATTTCCAAATGACATGCAAAACTGAGCAACAGTCCAGTGCTGGTTCTCTGTAGCCCAGGTCAGGCGCTTCTGCCGCTGTTTCTGGTTCAAAAGTGGCTTGACCTGGGGAATGCGGCACCTGTAGCCCATTTCCTGCACACGCCTGTGCACGGTGGCTCTGGATGTTTCTACTCCAGACTCAGTCCACTGCTTCCGCAGGTCCCCCAAGGTCTGGAATCGGTCCTTCTCCACAATCTTCCTCAGGGTCCGGTCACCTCTTCTCGTTGTGCAGCGTTTTTTGCCACACTTTTTCCTTCCCACAGACTTCCCACTGAGGTGCCTTGATACAGCACTCTGGGAACAGCCTATTTGTTCAGAAATTTCTTTCTGTGTCTTACCCTCTTGCTTGAGGGTGTCAATGATGGCCTTCTGGACAGCAGTCAGGTCGGCAGTCTTACCCATGATTGCGGTTTTGAGTAATGAAACAGGCTGGGAGTTTTTAAAAGCCTCAGGAATAGTTTAGAGTTAATTAGTTGATTCAGATGATTAGATTAATAGCTCGTTTAGAGAACCTTTTCATAATATGCTAATTTTTTGAGATAGGAATTTTGGGTTTTCATGAGCTGTATGCCAAAATCATCAGTATTAAAACAATAAAAGACCTGAAATATTTCAGTTGGTGTGCAATGAATCTAAAATATATGAAAGTTTAATTTTTATCATTACATTATGGAAAATAATTAACTTTATCACAATATGCTAATTTTTTTAGAAGGACCTGTATATACAAAATAATTATACACAGTAAAAGACAGCAAAGTACAATAATACAATCATAAAAATATTGATAAAAGCATATAGTTTATGTATAATACTATAATAATAGCAATATAATAAGAAATATCAATTACAGAATATAGACAATAAAAATAATAAGTTAAATAGTGACTATGATAGCATAACTATAATAGATTGATAATCGCAAGTGGTATAATATAATAATAACAAAAATAATAAGAACAGCAAATACAATGTCATATCAATTGCAGAATAATATAGACAATATGAAAAAATATGAAACATTATAATATTGATCATTAAACTGACATTTAACAAAAAGAGATGTGTCATTTTATTTTATGTAGGCCTACATACAATGAAGATAATGTATAAATATGCAGATATAATTTATATATTTTAAAATATTCCTACATAGGCTATATAAAATAAAATGACACAACCCTGAAACTAGGCTCTGGGGCATTAGGACCCACACAAAGCACAGGGAGAGCGCCCCCTGCTGGCCTCACTAACACCTCTTCCAGCAGAAACCTGGTTTTCCCAGGAGTCTCCCATCCAGACACTGGCCAGCCTCAGCCCTGCTTAGCTTCAGTGGGGACCAGTCTTGGGCTACAGGGGGACATTATTATTATAACCCTTATTTTACCAGGAAAGAAAGCACATTGAGATTAAAAATCTCTTTTCCCAGAGCGTCCTGGGCAATGGCTGCTGGCCTCTAGTGGTAAAACTGAAGTGCCTGCAGGCCTATAGGTGAGTACAGGCACACACTATACTGTATAATCATCATCATACTGCAGAGAAAACAGCTCAATGATTTATTAATCTTCCCCTCAGCCTCTGATATTCCAGGAGACGGAATCTGATGTGAGCGTGAAGCGAAAGCAGCCTCTGACAGTCATCAAACAGCAGAAACTATCACAGCATTGCTTCTAGTGCGTGTCCTGTAAAGTTATTTGCTTCCCCTAAAATATCTCCTTTTAGTGTTCCATACAGAAAAAAAACAGCAATAAATTATGACAAATAATAAATTAATCTTGATATTGTGGTGAACTGAGGCCCATATCACAGCAGTGTGTTTTACTCTGATGATATTGGGATGTTGAAAGCAAACAGTAATGACATGTATCAGCCTCTTAGTTTAATCATTCTGCATGCTTCCTTCTGCCTCGTCTCTGATGCCTCTGTGTTTGAAGTATTTCACCACCCTCTTCTCTCTCCGTCTCTCTCTCTCTCTTTCTCTCTACTCTCTCTCTCTCTCTCTACTCTCTCTCTCTACTCTCTCTCTCTCTCTCTCTCTACCTCTCTACTCTCTCTCTCTACTCTCTCTCTCTCTCTCTACTCTCTCTCTCTACTCTCTCTACTCTCTCTCTCTCTCTACTCTCTCTCTCTCTCTCTCTACTCTCTCTCTCTCTCTCTACTCTCTCTCTCTCTCTCTACTCTCTCTCTCTCTGTCTCTCTACTATCTCTCTCTCTCTACTCTCTCTCTCTCTCTCTCCGTCTCTCTCTCTCTCTCTCTCTACTCTCTCTCTCTCTCTCTCTCTCTACTCTCTCTCTCTACTCTCTCTCTCTCTCTCTCTCTCTCTCTCTCTCTCTACTCTCTCTCTCTACTCTCTCTCTCTCTCTCTCTCTACTCTCTCTCTCTACCTCTCTACTCTCTCTCTCTACTCTCTCTCTCTCTCTCTACTCTCTCTCTCTACTCTCTCTACTCTCTCTCTCTCTCTACTCTCTCTCTCTCTCTCTCTACTCTCTCTCTCTCTCTCTACTCTCTCTCTCTCTCTCTACTCTCTCTCTCTCTGTCTCTCTACTATCTCTCTCTCTCTACTCTCTCTCTCTCTCTCTCCGTCTCTCTCTCTCTCTCTCTCTACTCTCTCTCTCTCTCTCTCTACTCTCTCTCTCTACTCTCTCTCTCTCTCTCTCTCTCTCTCTCTCTCTCTACTCTCTCTCTCTACCTCTCTACTCTCTCTCTCTACTCTCTCTCTCTCTCTCTACTCTCTCTCTCTACTCTCTCTACTCTCTCTCTCTCTCTCTCTACTCTCTCTCTCTCTCTGTCTCTCTACTATCTCTCTCTCTCTCTACTCTATCTCTCTCTCTCTACTCTCTCTCTCTACTCTCTCTCTCTCTCTCTCAAGATTCAAGATTCAAATAGCTTTATTGGCATGGTGAAAGAAATCTTTACATTGCCAAAGCATTCATAACACTACACAATAAAACAAATAATTATAAAAATAAAAATAAATAAATAAATAAAAATAAAGTAGTTTTTTTTTATTTTTTTACATGGAAATAAACATTGCAATAAAAATGTTTAATCTTCTAATAGTTATATCAGTGTCTCTAGGTGTATCGTTGGTAGCTCTGTCCTGCCGGAGGCTCTTTCTTCGTGAAAGGACCTCACGTACCTGGCAGCCAGGTTTGAGCTCGCTGGGCTTTCTCCTAGCAGGAGTGGGAGTTTGTCCATATTAGATTTCTGATGGAAGTCTTTCTGGTGGGTTGTGAAAAGGGGATAGAAAGTGTCCCTAATGTTTGTATAATTGGGGCAGGATGTCAAAAAGTGTAGCTCTGTTTCCACTTGGTTCTCTGTGCAGTGAGGACACAACCGCTCTTCCCTCGGCAGCCAGGTCTGTGTGTGTGTGTGTGTGTGTGTGTGTGTGTGTGTGTGTGTGTGTGTGTGCAGTGAGGGCACAGTCGCTCTTCCCTCGGCAGCCAGGTCTGTCTGTGTTTGCCTGTCTCTATGCTCAGTGTGTGTTCACTGAGTCTGTACATGCTCAGAACTTTCCTCAGTTTAGGGTCTCTCACTTTACTCAGGTATCCTGCCAATTCATATTTTCTGTTTAGGGCCAAATAGCATTCCAGTTTACTCTGTTTGGCTGTTGCGTCTGTCCAATGTTTGAGGTATTTCTCTTTTTGTGTTTTAATTATTTCGTTTGGTCTGGGTATGTTTTTATTGTCAGTTTGTGACGTCAGCTCTAAGACCAATCGTCCGAGGGCGTTTTTCTCTGGCTTCAGCTCTTGGTAGGACAGGGCTTTGTGATGGAGGGTCTGTTCATCACTATTTTTTAAGTGGGCATGGAATTTAATGGCTCTTTTTTTAATCGTTATTACAAGGGGGTATAATCCTAATTTTTTCTCTACAGGCATTATTTGGGGTTTTGCGCTGAACTCGTAGCAAGATTTTGCACAGCTCGGTCTGCAGAGTCTCTATTGGGTGTTTGTCCCATTTAGTGAACTCTTGGTCTGTGAGTGGACCCCAGACTTCACACCCATACAGCGCGATGGGCTCTATTACTGTTTTCATTGTTTTTAGCCAGATTCTGATTGGGATGTCAATTTGGATATTTCTCTTAATAGCATAAAAGGCTCTCCGTGCCTTGTCTCTCAAGTCGTTAACAGCTTTTTTAAAATTTCCTGTGTTGCTAATATTTATGCCAAGGTAAGTGTAGTCCTGCGTGTGTTCAAGGAGCATGTTGTTCAATTTAAAACTATGATGTTGGTCTTGGCGGCTGGGTCTTTTTTGGAAAACCATTATTTTTGTCTTTTTGGGGTTAACTGACAGGGCCCATGACTGACAGAAGCTGTGCAGGAGGTCTAGATGCTGCTGTAGACCCTCTTTAGTGGGAGACAGCAGCACCAGATCATCAGCAAACAGAAGGCATCTGACCTCAGTGTCCAGTAGAGTAAGGCCAGGTCCTGCAAACTGATCCAGAGACTTATCCAGATTGATTTGATGATGTAATATGTTTTTCCTCCAATGCCGCACTGGATTAATTGAAGAAAAAGACCTTCATACCAAATGGAGTCAAAAGCTCTTTTGAAGTCAACAAAGCATGAGAAAATTTTACTTTTGTTTTCGTTCATTTGTTTATTGACTAAGGTATGGAGAGTGTATATATGGTCTGATGTGCGATATTTTGGTTGGAAGCCAATTTGACACTTGCTCAGGACATTTCTGTCTCTGAGAAAATGGGCTAGTCTTCTGTTTAGGATGTTGCAGAAGAGTTTACCTAGGTTGCTGTTTACACATATACCACGGTAGTTATTAGGGTCAAATTTGTCTCCGTTTTTATGGATTGGGGTAATAAGTCCTTTGTTCCAAATGTTGGGGAATATACCTAAACTCAGGATGATATTGAAGAGCTTGAGAATGGCTAATTTGAATTTGTGGTCTGTGTATTTAATCATTTCATTTAGGATGCCATCGATACCACAGGCTTTTTGCAATTTCAGGGTTTGGATTTTGTCTAATAGTTCGGTTAGTGTCATTGGGGAGTCTAAGGGGTTCTGGTAGTCTTTGATGGTTGATTCTAAAACCCTTAGTTTGTCATAAAGGGCATTTTGTTCCTGATTTTTGTTTACATTATTAAAGAGGTTGGAGAAGTGGTTAATCCACACATCTCCATTCTGGATAGCTAGTTCTTGATGGTAGGATTTGTTTAGTGTGTTCCAATGTTTCCAGAACTGGTCGGATTCTAAGGATTCTTCAGTTTCCCTGAGTTGACTTTTTGTGTTTTGTTCTTTTTTCTTTCTTAAAGTATTCCTATATTGTTTAAGTTTTTCGTGATAGAGATGACGGATGTTCTCATTGTCAGCATCTCTGTGTTTCTGGTTGGATAGGATTCTTAATTCTTTCCTAAGTTTTTTGCAGTCATTGTCAAACCATTTCTCAGTGGCATGTGAGAAAATTTTTTACTATCCAAACTTTTTTAAGTTGGATAATGTTGCTGATACCTCAAATATTCTGTTCAGCTTGTCTACTGCTAGGTTTGTACCTTCACTATTGTGCGGGAAAGGAGTGGCAAGGAATTGATCTAATAGGGCTTGAATTTTCGGTTGACTAATTGTGCTTAGATATGTATTTTTACTGTTTTGTTTCCATCTATACATGTTTCTAAGTGAGTTGAGCTGGGTTTGTTTGTTTGTTCTTGGTTGGGCATTGCTCTGTTTAAGTATAGGGTTATTTTACTGTGGTCTGACAGGGGGTTTAGTGGGCTGACTGTGAACGCTCTGAGGGAGTTTGGGTTAAGGTCTGTCAGAAAATAGTCGACTGTACTGCTACCGAAAGATGAGCTGTAGGTGTATCTACCGTAGGAGTCTCCTCGAAGCCTGCCGTTGACTAGGAACAGACCTAGTGTGCGACACAGATGAAGAAGATGTGTTCCGCTTTTGTTTGTTGTTTTATCATAGTTGTGTCTCTGTGCTTGTATAGGTGTGGGGAGGACGTCTCCTCCAGGCAGGTGTTTGTCCCCCTGAGAGTTCAGTGTTTCCAGTTCTTCACCTGTTCTGGCATTCAGGTCTCCACAGAACAGCACGCTTCCCTGTGATTGGAAGTAATTAATGTCTACTTCAAGAATGGAGAAACTGTCTTCATTAAAATATGGAGACTCTGCTGGAGGGATATAAGTGGCACACAGGAGGATGTTTTTCTCTGTTGCGGTGACTGTCTTATTAATTTCTAACCATGTGTAGAATTGTCCTGTTTTAGCTACTTTGATGGCATGGGCAAGATTTGATCTGTACCAGATAAGCATGCCTCCTGAGTCTCTTCCTTGTGTCACTCCAGGCAGTTTAATGGATGGGATGATGAGTTCTCTGTAGTCTTTGGGGCAGCCTGTGGGTCCATCTCCTCTGCTCCATGTCTCCTGCAGGATGATGATGTCTGAGTTTTTGATTTCTTAGTTGAATTCTGGGTTTTTGCTTTTGAGGCCAAAGGTAGATGATCTCAGGCCTTGAATGTTCCAACATGAAATGACAAAGGCTTTGTTATCCATGGGGTCATCATTTTGGTGATAAGTTTTGACCTATGACAGTAGGTGTGAGCAGATGAGGTTGAGCATCTGGCGGATTACTCTTAGCTCTGTTGATGTGGCTTGCACTGGTGCTGTTGTGGATGTTCTGCTCACTACCTGAGCGTAGCTGTGTCTACCCGGGGCCTGCGGGGTATGAGGAGGGCAGGGGGTCGGCAGGAGGGGCTTTGGCCTGGCCCGATGCACTGAATTTGAGGGTGTAAAGGCTGGAAGAAGATGCTCAAGTGCTGGTTGGGATGGTCTCAGCATGTGAGAATGCTGTTGTCTTGACGGAAGTCTTCTGGATGTTATCTCTGGGGGTACACTGTGCTTTCTTACAGGTCTGGGTGGAGGTTGCTGGACTCTGTTCCCCCTGGGGGTACTGTTGTGGTTCCGACTGAGGGCCACATCTCTCTCTTTCTCTCTACTCTCTCTCTCTCTCTCTCTCTCCCTCTCTCTCTCTCTCTCTACTCTCTCTCTCTACTCTCTCTCTCTACTCTCTCTCTCTCTCTCTCTCTCTCTCTCTCTCAGGAGGATGTTTGAAGGATGTTTTTACAGTCAGAGGAAACACCAAGACTCTCCATCAGACTGCCCATGAGAGAAGTGTGATCCGCCGCTCCACAGAACTGGTTTCACTGCTCTAGAGTCCACACTTTACACACTTTACACACTGCTCGGTCATGTAAACCCACTCCGTGAAGCTCCTGCTGCACAGTTTCTGTGCTGATAATAATGCCGCTGGAAGTTTCACTCTAAAAAATCGTGGGTTATATTTTTCTACTCAAATCCTGGGTTGAGCCTTTTGGGTCAATTTTTTGGGTTATTATTTGTGTCGTTTTTGTGTAACCCAGATCCTGGGTCAGACATAACAACCCAGTGTTTGGGTAATTTTTGGTAACCCGAATCCTGGGTCAGTCGCAACAACCCAGTGTTTGGGTAGTTTTTGTGTTACCCGGATCCTGGGTCAGACGTAACAACCCAGTGTTTGGGTAGTTTTTGTGTTACCCGGATCCTGGGTCAGTCGTAACAACCCAGTGTTTGGGTAGTTTTTGTGTTAGCCGGATCCTGGGTCAGACTTAACAACACAGTGTTTGGGTAGTTTTTGTGTTAGCCGGATCCTGGGCCAGACGTAACTACCCAGTGTTTGGGTAGTTTTTGTGTAACCCGGATCCTGGGTCAGATGTAGCAACCCAATGTTTGGGTAGTTTTTGTGTTATCCAGATCCTGAGTCAGATGTAACAACCCAGTGTTTGGGTAGTTTTTTTTTTTTTTTTTAAGCTAGTACTATATTAAAAAATTAACCAACCCGGTCTGCTGGGTTGAATCAACCATTATGCTGGGTTAAATAAACAACCCAAATTGCTAGGTAAAATTAACCCAACATGTGTTCTGCCCTATGTTTACCCAGCCCTTGGGTTGAAAACAACCCAGATTGGGTTGTTTTTAACCCAGTGTTTTTTAGAGTGTTGAAACTATTCCTCTATTGAATCAGAAGAGTGTTGGTGACTTCTACACACCATGTGCCTCAGCACTTGTGACCAGTTCACTCTGTGACTTTACATGATCTTCTGCTTTGTGTTTGAGTTGCTGCTGTTTCTAAATGCTTCCACTTTCCAATAACACCACTACAGCTGTCTGAGGAAAATCTAGCAGGGATACAATTTCATGAACTGACTTATTGCAAAGCTGCCCTCCTATCACTGTACCACACTTGAGTTCACTGAGCTCCAGAAGAACCACACATTTATTTCACTAATGTTTGTAATTGCAGACTGCAAGAGTAGAGGCTTGATTTATACATCTAAATTCAGTAATTACAGTAAGAGGTGTGTCTCAATGCTTTTGTCCATATAGTGTATTTACTGATGACCACAAAATGTTCATTAATGTCTTAAATGGGCTGGAAGTCATACAAAACTTTCTTAAATCCTATTAAATATTACATGTTGACTGGATACTGCTCCTCTGTTTGTAATGCTTGCTCTTACTGTGTGTGTGTGTGTGTGTGTGTGTGTGTGTGTGTGTGTGTGTGTGTGTGTGTGTGTGAGTGAGTGAGTGTGTATGTGCGTGTGCGTGTGTGAGTGAGTGTGTATGTGAGCGTGTGTTTGTGTGTGTGTGTGTGTGTGTGTGTGTGTCATTCCTCAGTTTCCCTCAGGATCTCATGTATAATGCATGTGGGTCCTCATGAATATGCTAATTTGTCAGAATGCAGTGTGAGAGAGCTTCCCCTGTTTTCTGCTTCTGATGAGAGAGGAGTGTGTGTGAGCGAAGACATGCTTCACAGACACAGAGATGAGAAGAGCTGAGGAATGGTTTGAGCAATGAAAATAAGGGAATTCATAAATAAATATCTAAAGAAAGAATGCAGGTAAACATCATGAGGCTGTAAAGAAAGGTATACATTGAAAAGTGGTTTTCTGATAAAAATGCACACGGTCTGATGGGGAAACAGCACAGGAAAACTGTCAAATACAAATAATAACAGTTGACTCATAGGACAGCAAAATAAAAACTACTTTCAACTTTTAAAAAGGAGATTAAAATGCTTGTCATAAATTAAGTTCTGAAATCATCTGATGTTTTTGGGCATCCTCAAATATCATGGACAAAAGGATATTTGTCACGTCAGAGCAGTTCTCTGCAGAGATCTTGATGAGCTAAGTTACGTCCAGCTGTAGGAATGATTCAGAAATGGTCACTTTACACTGTAATGTTGGGCTGTACGGTAGCAATGCTTTGACCAGGCATTCATATATGCGTTCACATACTTCTGTCACATGTGTGTATTAAAGCCCACCATATCTTATGATTCTCTTTCGAGAGGTCTCTCGAGGTCTCTCGAAGGCTGGCTTACGTTATGGGAAAAACTCCTTTACTTGAGAATATTGAAGCAATTTTTTTAAAACACAGTGCAGCTGCACAGCAGACACAGATGAGCGGATAGCACGGTCATTGGCTGTGCTGCGGCAACTGCACGAACCTATGGCGAGGCGGCTCAGACGCGAAAACAATCAGGCTGCTTCGCGCCTTGGCACGTCAGAGCCCGCCAGAATGGGCGTGGCCTAAGCTCTTATAGTGGCCCATTCAGCCAAAAGGAATTCAGATTTTGTCTCCTTCAGCGAACTCTAACTACTCTTCGCTGATCAGCCCAGTCTCATCCCAAGACGTCATATGACTGACGCTTTTGACCATACGTCAACATCCGACGTTTTAGGGT
This sequence comes from Gila orcuttii, assembly GCA_026230005.1. Classification (NCBI taxonomy): domain Eukaryota; kingdom Metazoa; phylum Chordata; class Actinopteri; order Cypriniformes; family Leuciscidae; genus Gila; species Gila orcuttii. The sequence continues at coordinate 1,618,409 of JAPDVR010000018.1, forward strand.
ACCCTTTAACGTCAGTTAGATGACGCTATCTAATCCTAACCCTACCCCAGACCTAAACCTACCCGCATCATCTAACTGACGCTAAAGGTAAAGCGTCAGTAGATGACGCCCTAGGATCGTCATCTAACTGACGTTAAAGGGTACCCTAAAACGTCAGATGTTGACGTATGGTCAAAAGCGTCAGTCATATGACGTCTTGGGATGAGACTGTGTTACGCTGATCTCTGGAAAAAGCATTCGCCGCCGTCGAAAAGCCTTCAATGGGACAAGCCACCTGCTTTGCAGTTCTGAGGACGTTGGCTTCCTGGTTTCGGGACGCCGCCTTCAGCCCGCTGTTCCGCTGTGCCATCTGGTGCACAGTATCCTTTGCCTTATTTGCAATAAAAGTGTGTTCGCCGCTGCGTCACACTTTTCACCTGAAACAGCATTTTCCGAGGTGTTGTAATGCCTCGCACCAAATGCGCCTCGTGCAGAGGCTCTCTCTACGGCGGAGACCGACACATCCTCTGCGCTTCTTGCCTGGGCCGGGACCACGACGCGGAAGCTGTACTCACTAAGGGCGGCTGCCCCGAGTGTGATGGATCTCCCCACCCTGCGGGCTCGACTGGCTGTCTTCGCAGAGGACGACCCCGCGACTCTTCCGCTCTTTTCCCTTTGATCGAGCCGTGCAAAAAGAAGCGCTGCTCTCAAAGGATACCAGAGCAGACGGACATGTGCGAACTCACACCAGGCCAGTCCCCACGTGATTCGCTCTCGCCAAGGGAAACCCCCTCACCGGTGATGTTCACACAGGCGAACCAGTGTCCCGCTGTACAAGCGGCAGGTCTCGTCTTTTTTTGGGGCATCGGACGAGTAGGATGATGAGAAGGATGACAGCCTTTCCATCGCTGCATCCGACTGCGACGAGTGGGCGGGCTCCGTTTCTGGCCCCGCACCATCTAAACAAGCCAGCGCGAGGACGAGCAGCGACGTGGAACTTCTCCACATGCTCACCAGGGCCGTTGACGACCTCGGGCTCGAGTGGTCTTCGCCTGAGGAGCCTACGCGCAGCAGGCTCGATGAATGGTTCCTGCAGGGGCGCCGGCAGGCCCCTCCGCAGAGACCCGCCCCCTTTTTCCCAGAGGTGCACGATGAGCTGACGAAATCGTGGAAGGCACCACACTCAGCTCGTCTGAAGACTACCTTTTCCTCGACACTCTCTGGTGTAGATGGCGCTCAGGAAAAGGGATATGAGTCGATTCCTTCCCTCGAGGAAGTGGTGGCTGCGCACCTCTGCCCGCCAACCGCTACAGGATGGAAGGCCAAAGCGTCGCACCCATCCAAACCCTGCCACGTCACTTCAGCTCTCGCTGGCCGCGCATACGGCGCCGCTGGCCAAGCTGCTTCGGCGCTTCACACTATGGCTGTTTTACAAGTGTTTCAGGCCAAACTTCTCCGCTCGATGGACGAGTCTGGACCTGACCCAGAGGCGTTTAAGGACCTGCGTAGCGCCACAGACCTGGCTCTGCGTGCTACGAAGTCGACAGCCCAGGCAATCGGACGGAGCATGGCGAGCTTGATGGTGCTTGACAGGCACCTATGGCTGAACTTGACCGATTTGAAGAATGCAGACAGGGCGGCTTTTTTGGACTCCCCTATCTCCACCACCGGTCTGTTCGGTCCAGCAGTTAAGGGTTTCGCCGAACGCTACACGGAGGCCCAGAAAGTGTTGCAGGCTATGCGTCACTTCCTCCCTAAGTGTTCCAGCTCTACTTCGAGCCGCACTAAAAAGGCACCAACGCCTCAATACGTGAAACCAGTGCCTCCGGTCTCTCAGCCCCGCCCAGCGGCTCAAGTACGTAATCGCTCGTGCTCTGCAGGGCGCCGTTTCCCTGAGAGACGGGGACCCTGACCCAAGATTGTGTTGGACCCCCAGCCTCGAAAGCCTTCCTAGCTACAGGAAGGAAGAGGGAGATCTTGAGTCCCGCCGAGGCCGGACTGATCTCCAAAAAGTGTCGCATACATTCCCCAGCTCCCTCCTTTCAGGCGTCTGGAAATGTAAATGTCGCAGAAAAAGGGCCTGTATTGAATCACGCTCTTCTGCAAACAAAAAGAAAACTTTCAGGATTAAAATTAGTATTGTTTCTGCAAATTAGAATGTTCTTTATAGATTTGTAGTCACTTTTAAAGTGGACATATCATGAAAATCTGACTTTCTACGTGTGTAAGTGCTGTAATCGGGTCCCGGTGCTTCTACCAACCCAGAAAACATGAAAAGTGAAACCCAGAAACTTTGTTCTGGTGAACCTTTCTCTGCAAGCATGTCAAAAAAAATAAGCCGATCAGATTTCTCTCCTTCTGACGTATGAAGAGGATCTTATTATAATATTACAGCCTCTTAATCTGCACGTTTACACACACGGCACAACATTTGGTTTCTCAAGCGACAACAGCGACCAGTTCTAACGCACCGGCAGAAGATCCAGCAAAGCCTGAAACTGTTCTGTCGTTTAGCACAGACGAGCACTGAACACTATTGACCAGAACATGTCACCGCTGTCTTATAAACACCTCAGGAACTGTGGACACTTGTGTAGAAGTTCAACATGATGATGAGATGATCAATGTAACTCCACAACAACTACATAAATGTCTCCACTAACATTCAGAAACATGTAAAAGTGAAACTCTTCCTGAGTCTCTGATTTCTGTGAAAAAAAAATCTCGTGAAAAGGGGCATAATATGTCACCTGTTGCGCAGCAGCAAGGACGAAGCAGAGAGTGAATCCAATAGCAAGCACTTTAATAATACAAACAGGTAATCCAATGGACACAGGACAGGAACACGGAACAGCTACCAGCAACATCAAACAACGACCGACAAACACCAACTGAAGAACAAGGGTATAAATACACAGACAAACAAGCTTAACAAGATAACAAGGGGGCGTGGCTAATCAGAAACACCTGGAGAAACTAATCAACAGAACGGGGAACAGCAAAACATGTAAAGACAGAGAAACACATGACAGACAAGAACAAGGAACAAAACAAAACACCCACACCGGGAACAGCAGGCACACACACTGGCTCGGGAACAGACAACACAGACTCTGGCTCGGGAACAGACAACACACTCACAGGTTGGGGAACAGGCGACACACACACTGGCTCGGGAACAGGCGACACACACACTGGCTCGGGAACAGGCGACACACACACTGGCTCGGGAACAGGCGACACACACACTGGCTCGGGAACAGACGACACACACACTGGCTCGGGAACAGACAACACAGACTCTGGCTCGGGAACAGACAACACACTCACTGGTTGGGGAACAGGCGACACACACACTGGCTCGGGAACAGGCGACACACACACTGGCTCGGGAACAGGCGACACACACACTGGCTCGGGAACAGGCGACACACACACTGGCTCGGGAACAGACGACACACACACTGGCTCCGGCTCGGGGACAGACCACTCAGACTCTGGCTCGGGGACAAACAACACACTCACTGGTTGGGGAACAGGCAACACACACACTGGCTCGGGAACAGGTAACACACACACTGGCTCCGGCTCGGGGACAGACCACACAGACTCTGGCTCGGGAACAGACAACACACTCACTGGTTGGGGAACAGGCAACACACACACTGGCTCGGGAACGGGCGACACACACACTGGCTCGGGAACAGGCGACACACACACTGGCTCGGGAACAGGCGACACACACACTGGCTCGGGAACAGACGACACACACACTGGCTCGGGAACAGACAACACAGACTCTGGCTCGGGAACAGACAACACACTCACTGGTTGGGGAACAGGCGACACACACACTGGCTCGGGAACAGGCGACACACACACTGGCTCGGGAACAGGCGACACACACACTGGCTCGGGAACAGGCGACACACACACTGGCTCGGGAACAGACGACACACACACTGGCTCCGGCTCGGGGACAGACCACTCAGACTCTGGCTCGGGGACAAACAACACACTCACGGGTTGGGGAACAGGCAACACACACACTGGCTCGGGAACAGGCAACACACACACTGGCTCCGGCTCGGGGACAGACCACACAGACTCTGGCTCGGGAACAGACATCACACACACTGGCTCCGGAACAGGCAACACACACACTGGCTCCGGCTCGGGGACAGACCACACAGACTCTGGCTCGGGGACAGACAACACACTCACTGGTTGGGGAACAGACAACACACACACTGGCTCGGGAACAGACATCACACACACTGGCTCGGGAACAGGAACAGACTCTGGCTCGGGAACAGGAACAGACTCTGGCTCGGGAACAGGAACAGACTCTGGCTCGGGAACAGGAACAGACTCTGGCTCGGGAACAGGAACAGACTCTGGCTCGGGAACAGGAACAGACTCTGGCTCGGGAACAGGAACAGACTCTGGCTCGGGAACAGGAACAGACTCTGGGCCGGACATCTTGTCCGTAGACACTGGCTCGGAGGCGGCCATCTTGTCCGTAGACACTGGCTCAGAGGCGGCCATCTTGTCCGTAGACACTGGCTCGGAGGTGGCCATCTTGTCCGTAGACACTGGCTTGGAGGAAGTGACGTGAACAGTCTCTGGATCGGCCATCTTGTCTGTAGACACTGGCTCTGTAGAAGTGACGTGAACGGTCTCTGGATCAGCAGAAGTGACATGAACAGTCTCTGGTTCGGCCATCTTGTCCGTAGACACTGGCTCGGAGGAAGTGACGTGAACAGTCTCTGGATCAGCAGAAGTGACGTGAACAGTCTCTGGTTTGGCCATCTTGTCCGTAGACACTGGCTCGGAGGAAGTGACGTGAACAGTCTTTGGATCAGCAGAAGTGACGTGAACAGTCTCTGGTTCGGCCATCTTGTCCGTAGACACTGGCTCGGAGGAAGTGATGTGAACAGTCTCTGGATCAGCAGAAGTGATGTGAACAGTCTCTGGTTCGGCCATCTTGTCCGTAGACACGGGCTCGGAGGAAGTGACGTGAACAGTCTCTGGATCGGCCATCTTGTCCGTAGACACTGGCTCTGTAGAAGTGATGTGAAACGTCTCTGGCTTGGCAGAAGTGACGTGAACAGTCTCTGACTCGGCCATCTTGTCCGTAGACACTGGCTCGGAGGAAGTGACATGAACAGGCTCTGACTGGGCAGACGTGACGTGAACAGTCTCTCGCTGGGCAGACGTGACGTGAACAGTCTCTGGACCGGACGGGACCAGCGGCGAGGGCTCTGGGCTGACAGGAAGTACAGGAAGGACTTCCAGGCATTGCGGGACGCGGGAAGTCCTCTTCCTCCTCCGTCTCGGAGAGCGAGAGGGTGCTGGACTGGACGGGACCAGCGGTGAGGGCGCTGGACTGGACAGGACCAGCGGTGAGGGCGCTGGGCTGGACGGGACCAGCGGTGAGGGCGCTGGGCTGGACGGGACCAGTGGTGAGGGCGCTGGGCTGGACGGGACCAGCGGTGAGGGTGCTGGGCTGGACGGGACCAGCGGTGAGGGCTCTGGGCTGGACGGGACCAGCGGTGAGGGCTCTGGGCTGGACGGGACCAGCGGTGAGGGCTCTGGGCTGGACGGGACCAGCGGTGAGGGCTCTGGGCTGGACGGGACCAGCGGTGAGGGCTCTGGGCTGGACGGGACCAGCGGTGAAGGCTCTGGGCTGGACGGGACCAGCGGTGAGGGCTCTGGGCTGGACGGGACCAGCGGTGAAGGGTCTGGCATGACGTGGCTGACGTGAAGCTCTGGCTGGACGTGGCTGACGTGAAGCTCTGGCTGGACGTGGCTGACGTGAAGCTCTGGCTGGACGTGGCTGACGTGAAGCTCTGGCTGGACGTGGCGGACGTGAAGCTCTGGCTGGACGTGGCGGACGTGAAGCTCTGGCTGGACGTGGCGGACGTGAAGCTCTGGCTGGACGTGGCTGACGTGAAGCTCTGGCTGGACGTGGCTGACGTGAAGCTCTGGCTGGACGCAGAGATCAGGCGATGACCTGGCGTACCGCGGAAGGAAGCTCTCCAGACATCGGCCGAGTGCCTCTCTCCAGTTCAGACCCGAGAGATCGGGGAGCTCCCTCGGATCGACCTCCTTAGCCCCTAGCCGGTAACACAGCTTAACCGCCTCGTCACCGAGAGAGCAGGAGGCAGCGAGAGGGGCAAACCCCCAGGTATACTGGAACAGATCGCAGCTATCCAGGGCCAAGGCCGCGATCTGACCGGCGAACTCCCGGCTCATGCTGGGAAGATCAGGTGAGATCTGTGCTGCTGGATTCATTGGGTCGGTCGTTCTGTTGCGCAGCAGCAAGGACGAAGCAGAGAGTGAATCCAATAGCAAGCACTTTAATAATACAAACAGGTAATCCAATGGACACAGGACAGGAACACGGAACAGCTACCAGCAACATCAAACAACGACCGACAAACACCAACTGAAGAACAAGGGTATAAATACACAGACAAACAAGCTTAACAAGATAACAAGGGGGCGTGGCTAATCAGAAAAACCTGGGGAAACTAATCAACAGAACGGGGAACAGCAAAACATGTAAAGACAGAGAAACACATGACAGACAAGAACAAGGAACAAAACAAAACACCCACACCGTGACATCACCTTTAAAGCCCAGTCTTTAAATATAGATGCATACATTTAAAAATGACATTCCACAACATCTTTCTTTTTCACTCCTCTGTTTGTGAAGTGTGTGTGCATGTGTGTTGTGTTGTGTAGTCTATACCCTGTAGAGAGAGAAGGGTCTGATTGAGAGGGTTCAGTGAGAGAACAGAGAGCAGAAAATGAAGGTAAGCAAGACATGTTCATGCATGTTCACAAAGTCAAACCTTCAGGCACACATACCGGAGAGTCCGACGGTTCACTATCTCTGGATAAAGGTTGTTGATGGCTGGCAGGCACTGAGAGAGAGAGAGAGAGAGAGAGAGAGAGAGAGAGAGAGAGAGAGAGAGAGAGAGAGAGAGAGAGAGAGAGAGAGGAGAGAGAGAGAGAGAGAGAGAGAGAGAGAGAGAGAGAGAGAGAGAGAGAGAGAGAGAGAGAGAGAGAGAGAGAGAGAGAGAGAGAGAGAGAGAGGAGAGAAAGAGAGAGAGAGGAGAGAGAGAGAGAGAGAGAGAGAAAGGAGAGAGAGAGAGAGAGAGAGGAGAGAGGAGAGAGAGAGAGAGGAGAGAGAGAGAGAAAGAGAGAGAGAGAGAGATTGGGATGTGTGACCTTCAAAGACAACAGATCAACAACCTTGGGCAGATGTGAAAAGTCATTCTAAGCCTTCAATATACATGCTTTCTTTCATCCTAACACAATCATTGCTTCAAAGCTTTAATGCATTGGGCTACATGAAATGAGAATGATATTTCATCTTTAAATGAACACATACACACTATATATCATATATGTGATGAGTACATATGCATCATGTAGTGGTGTATCAGGATGGTGTGGTGAAGGCCGTCTTTTCATAGGATATTGGTATTAAAGGGATCTGCCGATATCTCTGATTCAGATCCAGCTGCGTGTCCGAGGGGATAATCGCTCGAACCGCTCTATAATCCAGCGACTCGAGGACCGTTTCCAGACAGGTTTCTGCATTCTCACATTGTCATTTTGCCTCTTACCAGCTCTGATAAAAATCATGTCAATGATTTCATTTTGTATGATTAGAAGTGTATTTAACATTTGCGGATTTCTTGTTTTGTCTTTCACAGGTCTACACAAATGTTTAACCCTCCTAATGCACACCTGATAGAGAAATTTCTTAAAAATCTAGTTTTTACAAAAAAAAGAAAGAAAAATAAGCTTTGTAAATGTGTTAAGAATGTGAAATACACTTTTTTCCCCCTCGTGTTTTGTTAGATTTAAACTAAATTGTTGCAAGGGTCAGTTCTGACTCAGAAGTGAACTGTGGCTTTAGCTACTCAGGACATTATGCTGCATTTATTATTGTTATTTTTTAATTTTTTAGTTAGATTAGTCTCGAATTACTTCAAATTAACATCTGTTTGTGAATCAAAATGTTTATAGACCAAATAGTCTAAATTTGAAAAAGGACACAGTAGTCCAGATTTCACTCTCCTCTGATGAACGATCGCAGCATCATCAGGAGATTCAGACTGATTACTGTATTATTAGTTTTATCTGAAAGTAAAAGTTTATCAAAAAGTAAAATGAATATATTTTGTCCAAAAACATTTCAGAGTAATATTGATGTTGTTTTGCTGGAAAAACAATGTGTAGTTTTCTTACATCACACTGTGTTTTTGCTGTAGTTGTAACATTGTAATGATTTCCATTACACGAGAGTAGATGTTAAAACTTCATGCTGATTTGTACTCGGCTTTCGCCAAGATAAGCAACACTAAGACGTAGCTTTACAGTAAACTATGCTTCTCCATCCATTTACGCTTCTTTCCATATGGTGGTGTGACTCCCCTTCTGTCCGGCGTTAACGGCTGCAATGTACTTGGCTCGTCAGCACACACGACTGCTGCAACTACAGTGTGGTCTCCCTAGTGGACCAGCACGACAACCGTCTGGATTGAGCCGAGTAGGGGACATCTCTAGGGTCTTCAAGTGGGCACCTTCCGTCCTCAGTGTTCGTCGACTAGCCCACGACACCTCAAGAGGGCTCGACAGTGACCATGGGGTCCCAGAGTGACCCCCCTCCGTCCCCCACTCAACTCAGCCCAGCTTACTGACCTCTACATCTCTCCTGCTGCTGAGACCTAACCACAATCTCACAATCTCTCTGCAACCCAACCATACGCGCCAACCCGTTTGACTAAGGCTGTCGAGCCCCACTGGTGCGTTAATATGCAGTTTCAGTGGCAACGGTTCCGTATGGCATACCACCTACCGCAAAACACAATATCTGCCCAACCACCCGTCATTCACGCAAAATACACAGGAACGTAATGACTGTAAATACTATACAACCTATACAAATAAACCAACAGACTCTTCAAGTTTTTCAAGAATTCTACGAAACCGTAGCGTGGCGGCCTGTACACAGCCAGCTAGAATCTTTCCGTCTCAACCACAGCCAGTTGCTGCTCCTTTCTGCTGCTTCAGATAAGTTCTTTACTGTGCGACGCAACTCTTGGCCACTGAATCCGACGTCTCTGAGGAACCGGGTTGTAGAGTGTGCCACAAAACCTCGACAACCCACTTCCACTGGATAAACCTGGACTCTCCATCCTCGCTGTTCTGCTTCAGTGGCCAGATGAGCATACCGCAGTTTCTTCCTCTCATATGCCTCATCTACCGCATCCTCCCATGGCACTGTTAACTCTATCAGTTGAACAATGCGTGCTGATCCAGACCACAAAACAATATCTGGTCGTAGGTTAGTGGTGGCAATCTCAGGTGGAAAAATAAGCCGTTGATCAAGATCAGCCAGCATCTTCCAGTCCCTAGCAGCTTCCAGTTGTCCTGAGCGAGAATTGGTTTTTAACACCTTTTCTTGGTGGTTGCTCGCCTGGGCGGAGGAATATTGTCTTCTGTGTGTAATGTTTTGCTAGAACAGGTGGCAACTTATTGGTCATACTACGCTTGCCTTCCAATGCTAAAGCCAAACATTGCAGTACTTGGTCATGGCGCCAAGTAAACCGACCTTGGCTAAGAGCCACCTTACATCCTGTCAAAATGTGCCTTAATGTGGCAGGTGATGAACACAAAGGACAAGAGGGATCCTCTCCTACCCAGAGGTTTAGGTTCTGCGGTGATGGGAGAACATCATATGTTGACCTAATAAGGAAACTGATCCTACTTTCTTCCATTGACCAAAGGTCTTGCCAGCCCATTTTGCGTTGTTCCACACTCTCCCATCTCATCCACTCTCCCTGCTTGGCCTGGGAAATGGTCTTTATACACCTCATCCTCTTCCTCCTTTGAGCTGAGGCTGCCTTGTGCCATTTAGGAGGAGCTAAACTGAGCCCAAAACCCCCTCTTCCATGCTGTACCTGTCCCACGATATCCCCAATTTGAAGGTCAGCCTTTGCCTCTACTACAGCTTTCTTTGCTGACCACTTTCTACCAGTTTTTACCACAGGGGCAGCCTCCCTTACACATTTGTCGCGTGACTCTACTAAGGTCATTTCCAGTCTGACCTTGGCACATTTAAACTCCTTGGTTAAAGCAGAGACTGGCAGCTGCAATATAAAATTGCATAAATTTCAATACATTTTTTAATTAATTTAAACTGGTAAATGTAGTAATATATAACTTTTTGCACATTCACTCATTAATGAGATGCTACTGATCATATACAATATGGTTTAAGTTGAAAAATATTAAGTTATGTCTGTTTAATGTCTTGAAGGCAACACTTCAGTGCCATTGGTAAAAGCTTGACGTCACAAAATATGCCTTTCCCTTACGAAGGGAACTCAACGATGCGTCGATCGACGCCATGGGAACGCCCCCAGCGTGACTGCGTCTGAAGCATCTATGTCAACTAGTCCAATGGAAAGAATGAGCGTCACGGGCGGGTGACGTCATGACCAGGAAATGATAAAAGCACATCCGGTGCAAACCGGCATTAGCTTCTGTTGCCTCAGCAAGCGATCTGTGTTATACTGTCTCTGTCTATTTATTGTTGTCTGTTGCAATTTATTCGGAAACGTTATGGCGAAACAAGTGTACAAGCAGTGTGTTCCTCCCTGCCCGCGTTATTTAACGGGTGGGGACACACACGAGCTTTGTGTCATTTGTTTGGGAGTGGAGCATGCGGTCTCAGCCTTCGAGGAGGCTGAGTGTCAACACTGTGAAATGCGAATACCGCTCCGCATGCTCCGCTCTCGCCTGTCACTCTTTGATGTAAAGAGTGGGCAGGCTCGCGATCCTCAGGGATCAGGACCCGCGTCTGCCGATGCGGCGCGGAGAATGCATTCCTGGGGATCGCGGAAGGATCTTTCGGAGGGGTTGGAGACGGGTCTCTTGGCCTTTTCTCCTTCCTTACCCGGAAGATCCAGCGCTCTCCCCCCGGTGTCGGAAGCACGCTCTGCGGTTTCTTCCGCCCGGGGAGAGAGCCCTCCATTACTTCAATGCTCTTCCTCCGAGGAGGTCGATGTTATGAGTATGGAGAGTGAAAGCACACACAGGGGGGAAAAAGATTCACAATTTATTTCCCCAGCATATGATGAGCTGGTGGATGTTATGTCACGGGCTGTAAAAAAAAAAAAAAAAATATTGTATGGCCATCTGAGAATAAAGGCGCTCGTCCTAAAAGTAAATTAGATGAGCGCTTTTTATCATCCACTACATTATCTCCACCACGAGGGCTTCCCTTTTTCCTGATCTTCACAATGAAATATCGAAATCGTGGAATAAACATTACTCTTCACGACTTTTTAGCCCTCAAGTTAACACTTATTCGAGAATAAGAGGGCTAAAAGAGTATGGTTATGAGGCGATGCCCCAGGCGGAACAGAATTTAGCATAAAAAACAGCTATCTTTCGCCTGGTCCCGCATCGTCCCTGAAAGCCTCGGCTTTGCCCACTAGACCGCTTAAAGCCACCTCGGTTTTAGTGGGCAAAGCTTATACGGCAGCAGGTCAAGCTGGAGCATGTCTGCATACAATGGCAAAAAAGTGCTACAGGCGTATCAAGCTGACCTGCTGGGGGATCTGGATAGTAGTGAGGGAATTACTCATGACGATATTCGAGAACTTCGTCGTGCTACCGATCTTTCTCTCAGGGCTACTAAGGAGACCGCCAGAGCAATTGGGCGGTCTATGGCAGCCTTGGTAGCTACTGAGAGACACTTATGGTTAAATCTGTCAGAGATTAAAGAAAAAGATCAAGCTTTTTTATTAGATGCTCCGCTTGAACCTTCTGGTCTCTTTGGCGACGCAGTCCACGCGGTCGTCGAGCGATTTCAGGAGTCTAAGAAGCAAGCTGACGCTTTTAAAAAGTTTATCCCTCGCCGTGTCCAGCCCCCTGGAGCTGCTGGGCGTGAGCAGACCCAGCCGTCGAGCTCATCATATCATGTGCAACAGAAAGAGAGTGTTTCGTCTCGTGCACCTCCACATAAACAATGGAAACAGGCGCAACACTCTCAGTCGAAGTCTTCTAAGTCGAAGCCGGATCTGAGGACCGTTCTTCAGGCGAAGAAGACTTCGGCTCAAAAAAAAAAAAAAAAAGAGGTCCTGACGTCACTGGCGTCAGACCTGTGAGGACAGCCCCGACCGAAGTGGAGCGGTGTACACCTCAGAATACGGTGCCCGTTCCACTTCGGGGTCCTCACGGGACCGTTCTGCCAACCCCGTCACCCTTGGTGCTTCGGGGCGCAGCGGTCTCCAGCGAGTCGCTGATGCTATGCTGCGGCACTGCATCGGTTTCGCGCCCTCTGAGGGGGGTTTTAGAGCAGCCAGTTCAGGTAGTTCCTGCCATTATGTTTCAGGCTCCGGGACTGGCTGTCTCGTTAACACCAGAGACCAGCCTCGAGAGGCTGGTTCCCTTAGTAAATTTTCTGGCAGCGTGGAAGCTTCTGCCGAATATTTCTCGTTGGGTCCTGCAGATTGTAGAGAAAGGATACAGAATCCTGTTTGGTTCACGTCCTCCTCGTTACAGCGGGGTGTTGCCCACAGTGGTGCATCCCGAGCAGGCTCTGGTAATGGAGCAAGAGGTAAAGGCCCTGTTAGCGAAAGAAGCTATAGAACAGGTGTACTCACCCGACCGAGGTCGGGTTTTTACAGCCGTTATTTCATTGTTCCAAAAAAGGATGGAGAGTTGCGTCCCATTTTAGATCTTCGTCTGTTAAATCGTTCAGTACAGGAACTCAAGTTCTAGATGCTGACACTCAAACAGATCGTGACTCAAATCAGATCCGAGGACTGGTTTGTCACGATAGATCTGAAGGACGCTTACTTCCATGTCTCCATCTTCCCTCAGCACAGGAGGTTCCTAAGGTTTTCTTTCGGGGGCAAAGAATACCAGTATTGGGTACTTCCTTTCGGTCTAGCTCTATCACCCCGCACGTTCACGAAATGCGTAGATGCAGCTCTAGCCCCGCTCAGGCTGCAGGGCATACGTATTCTGAACTACATCGACGACTGGCTGATTCTAGCGGAATCAGAGCAGTTGGCGGTTCGGCACCGAGGTGTCGTTCTCGCTCATATGCAGATGTTGGGGTTGAGGCTCAATACCAAGAAGAGTGTGCTTTCTCCAGTACAGAGAACCACTTTCCTTGGTGTGGTATGGGATTCAGTGACGATGCGGGCCACCCTATCGCCCGTTCGTGTAGCTGCTATCCTGTCAGCCACAAAAGAGCTGAAGCTAGGCCAGTCACACACTGTAAAACAGTTCGGGAGACTGTTGGGTCTTTTGGCAGCAGCGTCCAACGGGATACCTTTTGGCCTGCTGTACATGAGGCCTTTACAGTGGTGGCTCAGGACCAGAGGGTTCTCCCCGAGGGGAAACCCACTTCGTATGATCAAGGTCACGCGGCGTTGCTTTCGTGCCTTAGTTATATGGATGAAGCACTGGTTCTTAACCCAGGGTCCGGTGTTTGGAGCTCTTTGCCATCGAGTTACTATCTCGACAGATGCTTCCCTCACCGGCTGGGGAGCAGTAATGGAAGGCCGCTCGGTTCAGGGTCTGTGGAAGAGTCATCATCTCTCGTGGCACATAAATTGCCTGGAGATGATGGCTGTCTTCAATGCGTTGAAGCAATTCCTCCCAGACCTGAGGGGTCATCATGTGCTCGTCCGTACAGACAACACATCGGTGGTCTCTTATCTGAACCGTCAGGGGGGTCTGAGGATCCTCCTGTGGTCTCTGGGGAAGGTACTCTCCCTGAGGGCAGTGTATATTCTTGGGGACCAAAATATTGGAGCAGACATCCTGTCGAGGCAGGAGCTGAGGCCAGGGGATTATTTGGGAGTTTTACGGCCAAGCAGAGGTGGATCTGTTTGCGTCTCAGCATACGACGCACTGTCCACTTTGGTTCTCCCTTACTCACCCAGCCCCCTGGGCTGGATGCTATGGTGCAGACGTGGCCGAGGCTACGTCTGTACGCATTTCCCCCTGTTGCTCTGCACCCAGGAGTTCTGGAGCGAGTTCGCCAGTACGGAATAAGCCTACTGCTAGTAGCACCACGCTGGCCGAGTCGGATCTGGTTTGCGGACCTGATCCATCTCTTAGACGGTCCTCCCTTGGAGAAATCCCGATCAGGAGAGACCTTCTGTCTCAGGCCGGGGGCACAATATTTCAAAACCCCCGACCGGAGATTTGGAACCTGTGGGTTTGGCCTCTGAGGGGGCCCAACTCATAGAGAGTGGTCTCTCAACTGAGGTTGTTGAGACCATTCTAAGCTCCAGAGCTCCAGCTACTAGGAAACTATATGCGCTTAAATGGAAAGTTTTTTCTGTATGGTGTCACCGACATCAGTGGGATCCGGTTAACTGTTCTGTGAACACAGTACTCGAGTTCCTGCAGGAGCGCTTTACGTCAGGTCTATGCCCTTCCACGCTTTAGGTCTACGTGGCGGCCATTGCGGCTTACCACGCCCTGTGGGGGGTACATCGTTGGGTCGAGACCCCCTGATTTCACGTTTCCTTCGTGGCACACTGCGGACCAGGAAAGGCTGAACCTCTTGTGTCCAGTGCGATCACTGGATACTTATGTTTATCGGACATCTTCAATGAGGAAGTCCGACCAGTTATTTATTTGCTTGGATCACCTGAGAAGGGTCTTCCTGCTTCTAAACAGACGGTTAGTAAGTGGATAGTTGAGGCTATTTCACTTGCATACGAGTACTCTGACCAGCCGTGTCCTTTGGCGGTCAGAGCTCACTCTACGAGGGGTATGGCGGCCTCTAAAGCCTTATTACTTGGAGTTTCTCTTCAAGACGTGTGTGATGCGGCAGGCTGGTCCTCACCGCTCACATTCATTAGGTTTTACTGCCTGGACCTGGATGCTGCCCCAGGTTCTCAGGTGCTTAGTGCTTAGTTACAACAGACTAACACTCAGGTACTTGGAATTCTGGCGCTTTGGGTATTCTCGTTCCCATGGCGTCGATCGACGCATCGTTGAGTTCCCTTCGTAAGGGAACGTCTCAGGTTACTATTGTAACCATAGTTCCCTGAGAACAGGGAACGAGACGATGCGTCACCCTGCCATACTTCCTGCATCCCTGTGATCGGCTTGCTTCGGCAATTTTCGAAGCTAATGCCGGTTTGCACCGGATGTGCTTTTATCATTACCTGGTCATGACGTCACCCGCCCGTGACACTCATTCTTTCCATTGGACTAGTTGACATAGATGCTTCAGACGCAGTCACGCTGGGGGCGTTCCCATGGCGTCGATCGACGCATCGTCTCGTTCCCTGTTCTCAGGGAACTATGGTTACAATAGTAACCTGAGACGTTCTTTCTTTTCTCCCCAAACTTTTCAGGTCACAGTTTCATGCAAAAATGCTCAATCTTCATGTTGTTGTTCCTGAAACAGACACTAAACAGAATCAAGATAAATTAGATGATTTGTTTTATTACAACCAATCCACTGTATGTGCATAATAACAACAGCAGTTATGTAATTGTCCATGATGCTCTGCTAGAAGAGTTTTCCTCATGTAATCCCGTGATGATACTGCATCTCTTTCCCTCTGGATCTCCAGAATAGCCAGGTTACTTTGGCTTGAATGACCTTCATCTTTTAGATTTGTGATATTGGGCAACATGTACTCAGTTTCTTAATTCATCCCAGTCTTCTCTTTGGATTTCTCTTTTGATCAAGTCATTAATCACACATGAGTTTTCTCTTGTAATGTTTTCCAGCACACATGATATGATAATCATCAGTTGTCAGAGCTCTGAGGATAATGATAGTGGCGGATCCAATACACTCAGTTTGAGAAACCTGGAGACTTACACAGAGTCTCAAACACAAGCTTAAAGTCACCATGAAATCAAAACTGACATTTCTTGTTTTTTATGGAATATAGCAGTGTTTATTCTAAATGATTTATCCACACACAGTCATTATTATTAATCTTGAATCAGAATAAGTTCCTCTTGCAGCATCTCTTCTCTTCTCTGATGACAAGGGCGGGGCAACCTGTCACTCACATGAGATCAGCCAATAGCAAACCACCACCGTCCAACCAGCCAATCAATTCCCCACAGACACAATCAAGCTTGTTCGTCTTGTTCCAGAAGCATTTCAATAGTCAAAAGTCTGGCTCTGATATTAGCAGCAATAGTTAAACAGTGTTTGATTAATATCTCAACTATCATTGTGTGACTCTTCCCATATCACTTCCCAGAATCCCCTCTTTCTCCTGTATCTGTGTGTTGGAGGAGTCTAATGAGACGTCTATCGCCTCAGTCTAGACACTCAGTTCAGGGGAGCACGATCACAGCTTGAGTTCCCGAGAGCCCAGCACTGGAAAGGACAGTTTTGCTGTGTGTGTGTGTGTGTGTGTGTGTTCTCTAGAGTAGGGATATGTGAATAGAGTGTGTTAATGTTGCTCGAGGATTCTGTCATGAATGCCTTCACAGCACAGCTGGATCCGTACAGATGAAGATGGGCTCTGATCCAAACCTAAGAAAACTGGTTTCTAAAGCAGCATCCGAACCATGATAGATTTTTTTTTTGTCCTCGAGAGGAAATTAGTTTCCACCGTACAGTAGATGTGAACATAACACAAATACACATCACATGTTAAATTATCAACATATCATAATAAAATTAAAAAAAGTTTCTGACATCATAAAAAACAACAATAAAACATCAACAAAGAGAGCATAAGACATATCAATAGCTGAACCATCATGGAATCTTAAAAGTTACTGATTCGGAACAATCTGCAGGAAATATAGCACTACTTTATTTGTTAACTGAGCTTGTCACAATGCATTCTGGGATTGTTTCCTATTTTAAGGAGACATGTGCCTTAGAATTTGGCCAAAGTAAATGAGCCGTCATGCTACTGTACAGCAGTTAAAACAGATAGTGTGTGTGTGACGTTCAATAAGCCTGCTGTATTCACCCGGGACATATCTACTTCTTATTTTGAATTTCATTCAAAGGCTTCTTTTCTAATCTATCAGTGGTGATTGTAAACACTTAAAGGTGATTCATTAGTCTAGAGAAATAAAGAATGAGCCATGAACCATAGGAGGAGAAATAATGAGGGCTTTACTTTAGTTAAAGAAAAACCAGAAGACAATAAAAAGTGTCAAAAAGGAGGGTGGTGTATATATAATATTATTTTAACTGCAAAGGTATTCATCAACTAGACTTCAAATAATGCGAAAAAAAAAATGTACAAAACCTGAGCTATCCAGTTTTAAACAATTGTTGCCTCCCCCATTGGCTATTCTTAAAGTCCCCATTAGTCAATAATTTGATCTCTTAAAACTCATCTTTGATCACCAAAATGACATATTTAAAAGTTTTTTCCTTCTTCATGCCTTAAATTAGCTTGAATGCAACTTGAAGACATACATCCGCAAAGCCCTGACATACATCAGGGCAAACAGTGCTCTGAGCGTTAGCATCACGCGAGGATGGCGGCTCAGCAGATGAAGCGGGCAGGGAAACAACCTGTGCTTTGAACGGTGTAGAGAGTGACTTAGGCACGTAGCCCCATCATGGCAGGAGAGTAACGCTGCAGTCGCCGGGTCCGAAACAGATGCCATCGTCGTTCACAGAGAACATGTGTAAGTCTCCAATGCGCTTCACAGAGGCGGGAGCAAGCAGCAAAGACGTTTTCAGGGAGAGCTCTTTAACATCAATCGAAGCTAGGGGCTTGAACGGCGGTAGAGAGAGCCCTCAAAACTAAAGCTAGATCCCACGGCGGCACTGATGGCGGCCGTGAAGGACACAATCTCCTCGCTCCCCTGAGAAATCTGGTCACCAGTGTGTGCTTACCGATAGATTGCCCATCAACCAGTAAACGAAATGAAGAAATAGCGGCAACATACACCTTTAGCGTGGATGGCAAACTCCCGCTATCCAGTCTGTGCTGTAGGAAGCGCAAAACATCCGACAATAAACAGATCACCGGGTCGATATCGGATGTCCTGGCACCATTTTGCTAAAACTCCCCATTTTAGAGCGTAGAGACGCCTAGTGTGCCCAGCACTCGTGAGGGCAGAGTGTCTCGCTCATTTAAGGTCCCTGAAGCGGCCACACATGTAGGTTCCACAGCTCTGGGCTGGGGTTCCATATCGTGCCATTCGCCTGAGACAGCAGGTCCTTCCTGAGGGGGATTTGCCATGGAGGAGCCGCCATTATCTCTTTCAGGTCCGCAAACAAGGGCTGTTTCGGCCAGTTCGGGCCACGAGGATCACTGATGCTCTCTCCGCCCTGATTTTGGATAACACCATAGGCAGAATCTTCACCGGAGGGAACGCGTAAAGCCTGGCTTTCGGCCAATGCGATGTCAGAGCATCTCCGGTCAACGGGAAGTGAGATAGCGAGAAGAACGCTTGACAGTGCGTGTTCTCGCTTGTGGCAAACAGATCCACATACGCCCCCCTGAATCGATCCTAAATCATTCGCACGGATTCGGGGTGAAGCCTCCACTCTCCTTGAGGAATCCTGTTCCTCGAAAGCATGTCTGCTCCGTGGTTTAGGAGACCAGGGATATGCGCCGCTCTGATCAGTATCTGCTATCTGAATCAGTACATGCTGTTGCTCCAACCTCGACCGAAACGTTTTCAGGGCTAAGGACATCGCCTTTAATTCCAGATGGTTTATGTGCCACTCCCTCTGTGACTCCGACCACAGACCTGAGGCCGGTATGCCCAAGCACACTGCTCCCCAGCTTGAGGTCAACGCATCCGTCGAGACCATGGTGTCACTAGTCCCAAAGGCACTCCTGGGCTGAACATATCCAGGTTGCGCCATCGTCTCATAGCGCTGACGCAACTGTGAGTGACCGGAATGCGCGTGTGACCTGAACACCACGCCCTCGGCGGGACTCGAGTTTTCAGCCAAAACGTTTTTTTTGCAGTGGGCCCAGATGGTACACTGAAGAAGCCGCCACCATAAGCCCCAGAAGCCTCTGAAATTCCCTCAGTGAAACAGTCCTGCCCAGTCTGAAAGGGCGCAGAGTCGATGAAATGGGCCCTGTCCCAAATGGCACACATCATTTGCACTTTCAGTCTTGTGGACTTACAATGGCTGCTGCGTGCGCGTATCCGTTAAGTCCGTGAGACCGCAGGGTGTCCCATTTGTCATTTTAGGTCTCAGAAGGGTGCTCACATGCACCCCCTTTGCGGTCGATATGCGCACTTTTGCCGAGCCCCCAGTCGCCACCGAGTCGAAACACACACACAGATATCTTTTAGTCTGACTTGGGATAAACACGCTCTTCTGCACATTCACTCGTATCCAGATGGCGAAGCAAAGTTTCCACATGACTAGTTAGCACATCCCTTGAGTGATTTAGGGCGTTTTCACACCTGAAAGTCCGCACCAAGGTCCGAACCAAAGTTCACGTTTTGATACATTTTATACTTTCAGAAAGTTTTGGTTTGGTTTCACACTCCAGTTATGCGAGCGCACTAAAGAACTTTACATGACATACTTGCGTCCTGTCGTCATCATCTATGTGGGCTGCATCTTGTCGTTGATTGGTTTGTTAATGGACGTGCGTCTGACGTCAGCGTGTTGTCAATTCGGCGGGTAACTTTGACAACATGAATGAACAGACGCATATCGTTGCAACTATATTTGGAAAGTGTCTGCATTTTTGTGCGTTTTTTCCAGTTGACTTCTTATTATGTCATCAGACCATACTTCAATTAAAAACCTTGTCTCCTCCTCTCCCCATGTGCTAGCACGGCTCATTTTTCCTGCCACCTTCTGTTTTTTGGGCTATGCGGGAACCACCGGAACTTCCTGTAAAAGGTCTGAAATTCCGAACCGTACAGAAATGCTTTCACACTAGAAACGAACCAAACCTGTTCAGTTTGATCCGGACCGAGACTACCTCTTTTCGTCGGACCAAATTTCATCTGTTTGGTCCGGACCGTGGTCCGGGGTTGGTTTCACACCTGTAATTTTTATTCGGACCAAATTGAAAAGTCCGAAAGTCCGGACCAAACAAGGTAGGTGTGAAAGGGCCCTCAAAATCAGCCAATCATCTAGATAATTCAAAATGCGCATTCTGCTCTTTCTGAGGGGAGAAAGCGCTGTGTACACACACTTGGAAAAAGAGTGAGGGGCTAGGGCCAACCCGAACGGAAGCCATGAATACTGGTATTCCATCCCTTCAAAAGCAAATCTCAGGAAGCGCCTGTGGTGTGTCGCTATTTGAATATGGAAGTATGCGTCTTTAAATCCACTGAAGCGAACCAGTCCTCGGGACGGATCTGTGCCAGGATCTGCTTCAGTGTTGTCACCCTGAACTTGCGCTTGTGAAGTGCTCGAAAGATGTAGCCTGGGAAAACCCAGACGAACTTCCAGCAAATTTAGATTTGCTCTGCAAGTCAGTCTGGCGAAGAGCCCATTCAAGCTCATTTCCAATCTTTCCAAATCGAGGCACCAATCACAAACGTTGAGGAGGCTTTACAAGATGACGATCGATCTGATTGGTTTTAGGTCTATCCAATTGCGCCCAGAGGCATTTGAGCGACGTCCATTGGTGACGCCCCTTTGGAAATGAACCTTCCCCAGACCCTAACTCAGTTACGACTGAGAAGGGTCTGGTTTTAACCAGGCTACGAAAGATGGGTCTAAGGTCCAGAATCGGACAGAGTCCTTCATCCTTATTTGGCACCAAGAAAAAGCAACTGTAAAATTCGCTCTCCTGCTCGCTCGGAGGGGCACGCTCTAATGCTCCTTTTTCAAACAGAATGAGAACTCCCTGTCTCAGAATGGGGGCGTTTTGGGGCAATGTCAGTGACGGGACCACACCATTGCGGTCTGCATCTGAACTGAAGAGAATATCCGTGTTGAATTATTCCCATTAGCCATGGTAAAACGCCTGGAATAGCCCTCCACGCCTCTAGGAAATGACATGGCGGTCGCATTAGTTCTACAGCAGCCGTTGCCCTTGGCGACGTGTTTAGATTGGAGCCACGCCCCAGCAAGGCTAAAAGCACTGGCAGGGAAACGGCTTGTGAAGGATAGGCTGGCTGCCGATCGGACACGAGCGGGGTCGTGCAGACCGGGGAATATTGGCACTCTCGCGCCCTCGAGAGGCCATTATAGTTATGGGTTGCGACTCCGCTGCTCTGGAGCAGGGCGAGTGACACAGTGTTAGGTGTAAGAGGAGGAAAAAGCTCTTTTTGTGCAGGGATACGTGTTTTTATTGTGGAACTCACACAATCACACACAGCATTTACACAACCATTGCATTTGTCGCCTGCAGGAACACAGGAGACACGATGCAGAACATGGCGCTTGGGAGCGAGGCCTCCAGCAAGCTCTCTCCTCCTCTTGACCAATCCGTCAGGATGAAGGCTTGGTAGTCGAGGAAGGCACGCTGACTTTCTCGCAGCGCAGGCTTCTCCTCTGACCCTGACGCTTCCTCCCAGGCTCCATCCACTGCCACGCGCCGCGACTGGGCATCACTTGGCTCATTGTTTTCGCGCGGTTCTGCGTCTTGGAGAAACGCTCCGTGACTGACTCCATTGCGTCACCAAAGAGGCCGGAGGGAGTGACTGGAGCGTTAAGCAGCGTTTTGCGGTCCGCGTCCTTCAGGTCAGTTAGGGTTAACCACAGGTGCCTGTTAGGGACGAATATAAAACCCATGGAGCAGCCAATGGCCTGGGCGGAGCGCTTGGTCGCCATAAGTGCGAGGTCTGTCGCAGCGCACAGATCCTTGATGACGCACACGTGGAGTCCGTGAAGGCCGCCTCGGTGTGAGCGACGCAGAACTCGTGTTCGCCGGGCAGGTCGATGGGGCCCGCACAAATCTGGCAGGTTGAAGCCATCGGGTGCTTGGAGAAAATGATTGCTAGTCCTCTTGGTGCAGCGTCCACGATGGCAGCGTCAAGAAAGAGATTCTGACGCAATTGTTGCGCCCATGCATTTTATACTGCCCGCGAGCCTGTCAGTATTTGGATACTTCGCAACAATTGGCCAGCTGTTCCAACCTGCTGTAAGCTTATAAGATTTCAACAAAAGTGGAGAAGGGAGGAGTTCCCACAGCGTTAGCTACGCAATGTAGAGTTACTGCCCTTTAAAGGGAACAGGTGTGCTAATTAATCAATCAATGAAAAACCATAGAAACTAACCGAAAACTAGCACACAGAACTAAAACTCGTGACAAACCCAGATAATCCCTTACAGTATGCCGTTCTTTCTTCTAAAACATTAAATATATTTGTAGAAAACGTTTTAATCCATAAAATGGAAGTTAATGGTCACCAAAACTTTTTTGTTACCAACATTTGTTACCAAAATACCCTTTTTTTGTATTCAGCAGAAGAACAGATCGTACATATTTGGAAAAGACAAGGTGAGTAAATGATGACATAACTCTCAATTTTGTGTGAACAACCTTCAGCATCATAACTGTTAAGATACTGCTTTTGAGAGTAGCTGCTCCTCAACATCACACTTTTAATATACTCTTCATTTATCAATACAATAATGAAAATCATCACTTACTTACCTTCATGCTGTTCTAAACCCGTACAGACATTCTACTGACTATGTTTGCAAGTACATGTAAACTTATTCTACTATCCCTAACCTAACAGTCTATTGACAGTCTGCATTAATGATAGTTAGTTTACATGTAGTTGCAAAGCTACTTATAGTAATGTCTAAAGGGCACCATTGAAACAAAGGGTAACCGAACAAAAAAAGCATCATAAAAGTAGTCCAGATTTGTCCACTGTATTTCAAGTTTCCTGTGTGAGAACCACCTGAAATTTTAGTTACAACTAAAGCAAACACCATTGGAGGTGTAAAAGAGACTCGATAGTTGTGGCAGAATTAAATAATTTCAATAAATAACAAATTATGAAGAACTTTTGTGATATTTTGGTGCAATTCTTTGGTGCTTCACAGTCCACTGTATGGAAAAGATCTGTGTGATCAATTTCCTAAAAAAAGATGGAATGGACAAAATAAAATTGTATGGACTGGAAACCACATGAGGGTGAGTAAATGGTTACAGAATTTAAATGTTTGGAGTACATTTTTCTTTAATGCATTAAAACCAATTTAGCATACAATACCATTCTAACTTTGACTTTAAGTCATATAAAAGTGTAAGATGTTGCTTCAGTAAAGAAGCCAATAGGATAAATAAGCAGAAACATCTTTCATATCAGTCTCTCAGCATTTCCCGTCTGTCTCTCTTCGCTAATGAGCGACAGACAGCACTGAGGCAATTAAAAGCACACGTCTGTGGAAGAAGGGAGGGACTGAAGTTCCCTAGTGAGAACACAATATGTCTGTACTGAGAGACACACTCCCTCTGAGACTCCCTCAAGACAGCTGTGAGCATCTCCAGATAACAAGCCTCATTAGATTCTCACGCGCCACACACACACACACACACACACACACACACACACACACACACACACACACACACACACACACACACACACACACACACACACACATATCTGAGCATTTCAATAGTTCTGCTGTATCATTACAAAATAAACTTAAATTATTATAAAAAAGAAACTTGTTCAGCCACATGACAGCATTATCTTGTCATTTATTTAGCAGTCACGAAATAATGAAAACATTCTCTTAAAAAAGAAATAAGCAATGGACTCAATAAACATATTTTAATGTCTTAAAGACTATAATACAATATTCTCAATATATTGATTTTGTTTGTACAAAATAAGAATACCTTAACAAAACAATGATTCTATTTCACACACAGAAAGCATCATAAAGTATCAGGACACACACACAAAGAACCAGAGAAAGATGGATCTCTCTGATACATCAGTTTCATAGGCTGTTGTTTTTTTATTTATCATTTGTTTAAATGGAAGAGTTTGAAATGCAGTGAGCTTTTTAGAGCAGCACTTCAGATATAAAGAGTCAACAGGATATGGTCTATGCTTGTGGGTTTGAAATTACAAGATCGATACAAATTTTGATAAAGTAAAATTGAGCTTTTAGTCTAGCTTAAAGTGTCATGAAACCCCCCTGTTTTAGCCTGGTCTTTCACACATAAGAGTTGGAAAAAGACTCAAAAATGGGCGTGGAAAAGTGGGAGTGTAGAGAGTGGGAAAAGGGGAGACAACAACCAATAAAACACAGACCTGCAACACACTAATTATACAGACACATGAATATTATAATATGACCACAGAGAAAAAAAACAGAGTTGAGGGTTAAAAAATCTAACCCTGTATAACAAACTGCCAAAAAAAAAAAACGCGGAAGAACATTTAAAATAATAATAATATTTTCAGCCTCTGAACAAATGACGTGTAGGTTTAACAGAAAGAATAAAGGCATAGTTACTTTTTTATACATTGTTCTTTGAATTGTTGGTTTACATCCTTGTCTTCTGTGTATCAGAATAATCCATAGTGTCATCGTGTTCATGATCAGACGTCCTTATTTGCACATATTTCATTTGAAGAAGACATGTGCGCACACACGGTGCTGGTTCATGTTTAGACCACTAGAGTATATGAAATAAGTCCATAAAAATTTGAAACGCGTTTGCTCCGGTCAGTATATGTACTACACTATACACATTGCAGGCAACATGAGCAACTCTCATGGCATGCGCACGCCAATGGTTTTTTTAATTCTACGCTGTAATGCGATCTCAACAAATTCTTTCTCATGAATAAATGCAGGGATTGGCTGGAGGGTCAGCTGACATAGAATTGTGCTGCAGCCAATCACACGCTCCGAAGGCGTTTCCACCTCACATTCCCTGATGTTGCCTCGACTTCACTTTTCAACCCGGAAAAACGAAATTGCTTGGAAAAACGCAAAAATAACCAATTTCCACTTATTGATAACATTTATGCGTGCTTTTGGTGTTTTCAGTGATGTGCAGCCTTTCATATCTGTTCACATCTCAAAATATGTGTTTTGGGGTTTTATGACCCTTTAAGAAAACAAGAGTTTGGGATGGAGAGTAATCATGAAACCACACATCTTCATGGCTAGATAACATTTAGCACCCATGAGGAACTGACCACTCGGATCAGCCAAACAATATCAGCAGTTCCCTTCGTTTCTGATGATCATATGTATGATGACGACAATCAGAAAATAATTCAGCATTTTGGTAGGGTGTATTTCCAGTCCCAAGCTGCCCTTGTATCTCCTTTCTGAGAGAGAAATTATAAATATGGATTTGTTCAATATAGTTAAAGTGCACAAGAGTTTTGATTGAAGAACCAAACAATGTTGGGTAATATACATTAGATCAGGGGTTCTCAACTCTGGCCCTACAGATCCACTGTCCTGCTCCAAGCTTCAAACTCTAGTAATGCTGAAGACCTTGATTAGCTTGTTCAGGTGTGTTTAAATAGGGTTGGAGCAAAACTACAGGAAAGTGGACTTAGAGGTACAGAGGCTGCGTTCCAGTCCAAAATTTTCATGACCTTCACTCGCTAACTTCCCTCTGTCTCTTTCACTCGGATGTACGTCATTGCTTGCGTGTCATGAAGGCCCACTACTGGCGGGACCTGTGCAATAGGCTGAATTGGAACGATAAGCCTTTGATCACTTACAATCCACTATGGGGTTGATTTTTTTTTTCCCTTACAAAATTGTTTAATGCAGCATTCTATATGTACAGTATATAGGTGTGTTTGAGTTGTTTAATAAAAATATATATTTTTTTATATATCATAGAGTTAGGGTTAGGTTAGGGTGGGGTAAATGAAACGCAATATGCGTTGACGTTACAATTGTGTTGCATTGTGGTATATGGAGCTGCCAGAAGTGTACATATGAAGTAGACTCGGTCAGAATCGAGGGTAGCGAGGGTCTGTCCACATAAACTTCCCTCGTCCACTTCACGAAGTGGAACGCACTTCAAAATGGCGGCAGGGATTCCTCCGAGGTGAAGTGCTTAGGGAAGTTCGCAAGTGCGTGTCTAAAGGTGGACTGGGACGAAGCCAGAGTTGAGATTCCTTGCCTTTTGCCGGGTTCAGACTACACGATTTTAACCCGATTTTAGCACGATCCGTTTGACGTAGTGTGTCGTGGTGATTCGTAAACTGTTACGCTTCATGACAGAAAGACTAGCATGTTTCATTTTTTTTCCAGTCCTTCTGATGGGTTCCTTCACATCTGTGTGTTTGACCAATAGTAGCACAGAAGCTCTTCCGTACACAGCTTTCAAACATGGCGAAACGAAAGAGAGACGATGCTATTGGTGTAATTGAGAAAAGATTCGTGCAGCTATGGCAGAACTCCGACCTAATGATGTTTCCTCGAGGGACAACCATGACAGAGTGGAAAAAGATAAATGATAGCAGAGGCGCTTCATAAAACTGGTGAGTAGGCTACATTTATTTTTAGTACTGGCTAAAAATAAAAAAATATTGTGACGGGTCTACTACTCTTCCTAATATGGCCGGCTAGTGGGTGAGGCTAGGAGGCTCATCAACGGAACGATGTCCACCTGTTCTTCCCTCTATATACGTTTAGGCTTTGTTGGTATGGGGTTGTGCTAGCTTGCTTACGGTTGTTTTGTGTTTGGCTTTTGTTTGTTTACTTCAACCTTGTTATTAGTTTTAAACAGTGTTCTGTCTGATACTTTTACATCATGTGTCTGACAGAAATTGTATTTGATTACGTTTTTTTTTTTTGTAATATATATTTTTCTACTTATGTTAATAAATATTTTTGGTTGCAACCTTACCAACCTTACTCTGTCCTCCTTTCATTTGTCACGGCTTTGAGCCGTTCATGACAAATATGGGTGCGAGAGGTCCCGGGTTCAGATCCAGGACGAGCCCCCACATTTGTCACGAAATTGTCAAATGAATTGAGGACATAGTGTGTTGGTTTGCAAGAATTAACATTTCTTAACATAAATAGAAAAATATATGAAAACAAGAAAACATGGTCATCTGTAATGTCTGTCTGGTGCATGGATGTCCCAAAGATAGAAAACAAAATCCTCCAAAACAAATAACAAATGAAAGCCAAAATCAAACACAAAGCAACCAGGAGCAAGCTCAATCAACACTAACACAGCCTAAACTTTTATCGAGGGAAGCACAGGTCGACATCGTTCTGTTGATGAGCCTCCTAGCCAAACCCACTTGCCGTAAGTAGCATGAAGAGTAGGAGACCCGTCACAATATATATTTTACCTCAAGTTCTTTTTGGAAAATTTCATACTGTCTTCTTTGTGCAATCTAGGAACGTGTTCATTGTCAGGTTTTCTTTCTTTTTGATAGTTTTTCTAATGACAAGATATCTAGTGCAAAACACACCGCTTCGGTAGCCATTGTTTGTTTACGCTCACAATACCTGTCAGTCGATAGTTCCACCTTCTTGATGACATCACACACATCGTTAAAGACTGCAAGCAATAACTTGTCGGGAAGCAATGTGTAGTCTGAAATGTTTTTTATCAACAACACGACAAGAATTTAGGAGCCAAATTCGCATAATCTGACACAGTGACTATCGTAACAGACAAAAATATTG
This sequence comes from Gila orcuttii, assembly GCA_026230005.1. NCBI lineage: Eukaryota > Metazoa > Chordata > Actinopteri > Cypriniformes > Leuciscidae > Gila > Gila orcuttii. The sequence continues at coordinate 1,645,989 of JAPDVR010000018.1, forward strand.
TATAGTCTGAACCCGGTATTAGATTGTCATCGTGGTTCAGTCAGCAATACTTAAGGAAGTTCACTTACAGCAAACTGGAGCAAAGAGAAACTGTAAGGGACAGAGAGACGTCTGCAATACATAGACACAACATCGACAGAAACAGACAACATAAATCCAAAGATGGTTTCCCAGACAGCAACATAGTGTCGGCCCAGATCCGGCCCACATCTGGTACATGTGGAATCCAGGTGTACCAGATCTGGGCTGACACTATGTTGCTGTCTGGGTTCCGTCTTGATTTGATTTCAGTGTTAGCACAGTGTTTTCACCCTGAATAGTGGTGGAGTTGCCGGGACCCCACTGCTGGCTGGCATGTAGGTAGTTATGTCTGCAGAAGGATTCTGTGTGTTTATTTATCCAGGAACCCAGCTGTGTTTGCTCTGCTGTGTGCCTGTAAATCCAAATCCCATGCCCATTCCTTGTGCCAGCGAGGAATCAAAGTTGAAATCGATCTCTTCTCCCGACTCCATAATGTCATGTAGAAGTATAGACTCCATGTCACAGTCCAGGCTGCTATAGAATACATCCATATCCAGGTCTGGTGGGAGCCGCTCGTGTGGGAAGAGCTGATCCGGGAGGTGGGAGTTGTGGGAGTTCTGGAAAGCGTTCCCAGTCCCCTGAGGCTGACGGTACAGTCCGTATCCCAGACTGTGCTGATGTGAATCAGTGTAAATATAGGCATGGGGTTGCTGGTATGGGGCTGTAGTGAGATCGCAGGTGATTGGGTTTGGAGGAAGCGAAGTGGCTGCTGGGAGATGTGCATTAACTGCAGGACTATATAAGTAAGGGGCTTTATGTATGTACGAATGCATGTGTCCATCATTGGGATGAGAGTGGACCATTGCAGGTCGAAAGTCCTGGCTTAAACTTTGAATGATGTTGTGGCTGTGAAACGGCTTGGAGGAATGGTTAGCAGTAGGGTCATTATTGTAAGCACCAACCATCATAGAGTCGACCTCATTCTTTTTCCCAAGTATCATGTCCTTGACAAAGAACTGGGATCCGATGGTCAGCAAGCTTTGTAGGGTGCTTGAGCCTTTGTAAGCATGCATACTACTGGAGTTCTCCTCAATAGTGTGCATGGAGGAATGGTGCTGAAGCATGCCTAGATCAGACTGGCTATAATCCCAGCCTTGCTCCTCGATGTCATTACTGTAGAGGTAAGAAGGGTGTTTATGGCATGGGGATTGGTAGATAACCGTTGATCTGAGATCTGTAGGGTAGTGGGATACAGGTGAATGAGCACTGGAGGGACTGAGATAGAGGCGTGGAGATGCCGAGCTGGACATCCTTCCTTCGTCAGGTTCCCCCAATTCCTCTGCTAGGACGGGTGATAGCCGACCACTAAAAGTTGATGCTGACGAGCTTCCGAGTGAATGGAGGTCCGTCCAAGTCTCGAACTCCTCCTTAAGCAACACCTCACTTGCTCCAGACTTCCCAGTGGGACTGCAATGCTTCGGAGAACTACAGAACCCTATCAACGTCTTCTCTGCTGTCCCAGCCATATTCTTACAGTTTGCTCGGCCTTTCCTCTTCAGGGGCTTGGTGCCGTTGTCCACTGAGGCGGCTCGACGCCGGGGAGACTTTCCCAGCTTCCCTCCATCGGGATTCAGCATCCACCAGGAACTCTTGCCAGTTCCCTCATTCTGCACACGGATGAAGCGTGTATGCAGGGATAAATTGTGGCGGATGGAGTTCTAGAGGAAAAAAGACGAGAGTTTTAGAATAATATAGTTACAAAAGAAAGGTCTTGTCTCTTGAGGAGAGTGAGGTTTACCTCCACGGCTATCTTTTTACCAGATGGCCTCTTGTTACATTAACAAAACTTTATCTGAATCAGACAGACAACCTTGGGCGTAAATTTCATCTAACAGTGGATAAAAAAAACAAACAAAAAGCAATAAACAAAAAAATGTGTCAAGAGCAATTTTTTAAGGTGACACTAAAACAGCCAAAATTGTACTTGTAGCTTAAACAAAAAGGGATAGTTGTTTAAATATGAGTTAGGTTCATAGGTTCACCATAATATCAGTTCACACATAGGCTTATTGCTGTGTTAGTTGTAGTGGGTGGCTTACTATCCAACAAGCTACTGCATTAAACAAGCTACCAAACAAGCTAGGTAGCATTATAATCGCTGACATAGCGGACTGTCATGACCAATTTATTAATGACACAGCATCATCTGTATTAAAGAGAAAAGAATCACTTCATCCGATGATTAAAGTGAATAAGATAGCCTTGACAGCCGACTTACTGGAGTTCCACAACTATTGTATAACTTGTTCTCTCCCACCGGACTTGTGTGTGTAGATGAAGTAACGGCAGAAAGCAGGCAGTTGACCAAAGCACTGTGAGGCAAGGGAGGGGGGACTTAAATTGTCTGTATTGTTTTACTATGTACACAATTATTTTAAGTATATATTATTATATTATTTACAATACACAGTGGGGGGACAACCCTCAGATGGGGTGGGTCCTGACCCCCTGGAAATTTTCTCACTCATCCACAAAATACTCAGTAATGAAGTATCAAGATACTTGTATAATTTTGAGTATATATTTTTTTCTGTAGAGTAGTTGGCTTAGCTTGCTACAGACATCTCTTTCTCCACTATTTATCTCTACACCATCTATATGAATACCCTAAAAATATATTTCAAATTAATTTTATTAAAGTCCCCCTGTGGTGAAAATCCAGTTCCCTTTCGAAGGGAACTCAACAATACGTCATCGACGTTATGGGGAACGCCTCAGGCGTGACAGGTGTCTGAAATCAAGTATCAACTCACAGCAATCATGTTGACCGGCGACAGCCCGTGCATCATCAGCTCGAATGATGAGCGCGTCAATCTGGATGTATAAAAAGTGCGCCTTGAAACCGTGACAACATCTTTTCGTCTTCAGGGACTGTTTGTCTGTTTTGAGTAATCAACAATGAAGCGTGCAGAGAAGGGGAAAAGTTTTTCTCTGAAAACGCTCCGTTCTCGTCTGTCCCACTTCTCGAGGGAAGTGGGTGCGGCATCTGAACCCCGCGGTGTTGGTCCCGCTCGGGCTGAGGCTCAATGGCGCGTGAGCTCGTGGGGCTCTCAGATGAAGCTGGCAGATCAGCTGGAGAGGGGCGTTAACCTCGCGGATGATCTGCCAGCTGACGAGGATGAGTTACGGGTCAATGTAGAGGAGGTTCTTTCTCTTTCTGATGGATCTGTGACTGATTCTCTTCGGGCCGGGCAGGAGTCGGCTACTGATGATATCAGTCTGGTTAGGACTTAACCATCTCAGCCCTCCTGCCCAGTGTACGCTGATTTGGTGGATGTTATGGGGCGCGCCACCAACAGATTGCAGTTGCAGTGGAGGCGCGTCCGGGAGGAACCTGTTCGTGGTGTTTTGGACGATCGGTTCCTTCCTACCCATAAGCAACCAGCTCGGACGAGCCTTTCATTCCTTCCCAATCTCCATTCTGAGATCGAGAGGGCATGGCAGAGTAAACGTTCTCGGACTGAACGTTAGACATCACCTCCCTGGATCTTGTCTCTTAACCATTGTGAAGCAGTAGAACTCAGGTTTCTGAGTTCTTGAGTCCTGGTGTGCTTCATTTCGCACGCTGCAGGTTTTATGTTGAGTGAATTTTTTTTTTTCTGCGCAAATAACATTTTTCTCTTCTTTTCAGAACTCGTCTCCTGTACAGAGCCGGGGACATGTTTGGCAAGCAAAGGTAATGTAGAATTGTAAGGTGAGCTGAGCTCCCACATGTGGTCGCCAGGTTACAGGCCTCACCAGGCCTTCCAGGCCATGAGCTTCCATATGTCAGGTCACAGGCCTTATCCAGCCTTCCTGAATATGAGCTCCCACATACTGTGGTTATCAGGTTACAGGCCCCACCCGGCCTTCCTGATATGAGCTCCCACATACTGCGGTCGCCAGGTTACAGGCCTCACCGGCCTTCCTGGTTATGAGCTCCCACATACTGGGTTTCAGGTTACAGGCCTTACTAGGCCTTCCTGAATATGAGCTCCGACACACGGTGGTCGCCAGGTTACAGGCCTCGCAAGGTCTTCCTGGTTATGAGCTCCCACATGCTGTGGTCGCCAGGTTACAGGCCTCACCGGCCTTCCTGATGTGAGCTCCCACATACTGTGGTCGCCAGGTTACAGGCCTCACCAGGCCATCCAGGCTATGAGCTTCCATATGTCAGGTCACAGGCCTTATCCAGCCTTCCTGAATATGAGCTCCCACATACTGTGGTTATCAGGTTACAGGCCCCACCCGGCCTTCCTGATATGAGCTCCCACATACTGTGGTCGCCAGGTTACAGGCCTCACCGGCCTTCCTGGTTATGAGCTCCCACATACTGGGTTTCAGGTTACAGGCCTTACTAGGCCTTCCTGAATATGAGCTCCCACACACGGTGGTCGCCAGGTTACAGGCCTCGCCAGGCCTTCCTGATAAGAGCTCCCACATACTGTGGTAGCCAGGTTACAGGCCTCACCGGCCTTCCTGGTTATGAGCTCCCAAATACTGGGTATCAGGTTTTAGGCCTTTACCAGCCTTCCTGATATGAGCTCCCACACACGGTGGTCGCCAAGTTACAGGCCTCACCTGGCCTTCCTGATAAGAGCTCCCACATACTGTGGTAGCCAGGTTACAGGCCTCACCCGGCCTTCCTGATAAGAGCTCCCACATACTATGGGAGCCAGGTTACAGGCCGCACCGGCCTTCATGATATGAGCTCCCACCTTCTGTGCTCGCCAGGTTACAGGCCTCACAGGCCTTCCTGATATGAGCTCTCACCTTCTGTGCTCGCCAGGTTACAGGCCTCACCCGGCCTTCCTGGTTATGAGCTCCCACATGCTGTGGTCGCCAGGTTACAGGCCTTGCCAGGCCTTCCTGGTTATGAGCTCCCACATGCTGTGGTCGCCAGTTTACAGGCCTCATCGGCCTTCCTGATATGAGTTCCCACATACTGTGGTCGCCAGGTTACAGGCCTCACCCGGCCTTCCTGAGTATGAGCTTCCACATGCTGTGCTCGCCAGGTTACAGGCCTCACCGGCCTTCCTGGTTATGAGCTCCCAAATACTGGGTATCAGGTTACAGGCCTTACCAGCCTTCCTGATATGAGCTCCCACCTACTGTGGTCGTCAGGTTACAGGCCTCACCGGCCTTCCTGGTTATGAGCTCCCACATTCAGTGATCACCAGGCTTCAGGCCTCCTCGGCCTTCCTGGTTATGAGTTGTCACATGTCAGGTTTCAAGCCTCTCCAGGCCTTCCTGAATGTGAACTCCCACTCACTGTGGTCGCTAGGGTGTGGTTGTGAGCATTCACATGTCAGGTTGCAGGCCTCATCAGGCCTTCCTGAATGTGAGCTCCCACACATTTTGACTATCAGGTTATAGGCCAGATCTGGCCTTCCTGGTCATGTCAAAACCATACTTATGGTAAGTCACATGATGGAACATCTTGTGTACTTTCTAAAATCCATTTTTATGGTAAGGGTCATGCGCTGTACGCTTCAGTCCCTTTCTATGTGGTCCAGACCCAAGTCTTTCACCTCGGGTCCCACTCTAGATCTCGTCAAAATATGCTACGACAGACGCCTTTCTGGCTAACTTCTTCATTCTGATCCAGGCCTTTTCTGGACTCAGAATTACTAAGTACATGCACTTTTGTTTCATGTACTTTCTAATGTAGCCCCCACGTGGTATGGTTGTCAGGTTGCAGGCCTTATCAGGCCTTCCTGGTTATGAGCTCCCATATTCTGGGTCTCAGGTTACAGGCCTCACCGGCCTTCCTGATATGAACTCCCACACACTGTGGTCGCCAGGTTACAAGCCTTACCCAGCCTTCCTGGTTATGAGCTCCCACATGCGGTGGTCGCCAGGTTACAGGCCTCACCCGGCCTTCCTGGTTATGAGCTCCCACATGCTGTGGTCGCCAGGTTACAGGCCTCACCCGGCCTTCCTGGTTATGAGCTCCCACATGCGGTGGTCGCCAGGTTACAGGCCTCACCGGCCTTTCCTGATGTGAGCTCTCAGGTACTGGAGCTCCCCACATAGGGGGTAATCAGGTCTTTGGCCTCAGCAGACCTTCCTGGTTTTGATCCCTCTCTTACTTCCTCAGTGTTCAGGACGAGCACTGGGTAGGCCCATGGATTGAGTGGACGACTTCTGTCATTTCTTGAGGTTGAGTTACACTCTCCAGGTGGTCCCGTCTCTGTGATCCGGAACTGAATGGTTTCTGCCAGCTTTGCAGGCCTTCAGTTTTGAACGCCTTTTCCAAGGCAGTTTCCAGAGGCTCTGTCTCGGACAGACAGGCAATGGCCAGACTGTGCGTCTTAGTATAGATCATGCCTGGTGGCATGTCAGGAGGCATTTTTTCCTGTATAGTGACTGGCTGGGAGTCCCTTGAGTCCCCTAGCCACACTCCCTGGAAGGGACCCCTTCTATTTGGAAGTTGGTCCTAAGCCTTTGAGCTGGCCCAGATATACCTCCCATGAACTATGTTCTGGCAGTTTTCTCGGTTCATTAGCTTGGGCTATGACCGGTAGGGAGTGCTGTCACTGACAGCCCAACGTGACCTAGGGTGAGTGGTTTTTAGTGTCCTTTGTATTACTGGTGATGACAGTTGTCACTGCCATTGGGCATGCACTCCCCTCAGTATGGCGGCGTGGGTATTTCGTTCCCCATAACGTCGATGACGTATTGTTGAGTTCCCTTCGAAAGGGAACGTCTCAGGTTACGACTGTAACCTATGTTCCCTGAGAACAGGGAACGAGACAATACGTCTCCCTGCCATACCTCGGGGCCTGCCTGCAACAGTCCCTTCAGACGATAGGATGTTGTCACGGTTTCAAGGCGCACTTTTTATACATCCAGATTGACGCGCTCATCATTCGAGCTGATGATGCACGGGCTGTCGCCGGTCAACAAGATTGCTGTGAGTTGATACTTGATTTCAGACACCTGTCACGCCTGAGGCGTTCCCCATAACGTCGATGACGTATTGTCTCGTTCCCTGTTCTCAGGGAACATAGGTTACAGTCGTAACCTGAGACGTTTTTAATGTTGTTTAAATGTCTATGTGGTGTTTTTCATGCGCTTTAACACAAACCATGTGTAAATTCATAAGTCGACAGCATTGCTGAGTATTTTCTCCTTAAAACTGCAGTGAACCAAAGACAGTCTCAAAAACACGCTTTGAAATCGCTGGTGTTTCTGACGTCACAAACTACCTTGTAACCAATCAGATCAACTTGTGATCGTCAACGAGTGGATCTCTGAGCTGAGTGAGTGGAGGTGGGGCTCATTTGCATATTCATAGAACCGCGCATACTAAATGAGGCAAGGGTGTCGAGTTACATTCAAGCTATTTTAAGGCATTAAGTAATTTAAATTTAAATATGTAATTTTGGTGGTCAAATATGAGTTTTAAGGGATACAATTATTGACTTCAGGGGGACTTTAAGTAAATTTAAGTTGAAGTGTATTTTCCAAGTGAAGCCTACTTTATGTAGTAAGTATACTAAAATTAACATACTAGTAGTATACTTCTAAGTGTACCATTTCAATACTATTTCTGACTAAATTGGCCCACTTTTTTGTTTTATTAAAGTATACTTTTAAGGGTCCTTTAAGAGTAACAGTAGTAAACTTTGTGTATACTCTGAACTGTACAATTTAACTTAATGTTAGTTTATCTATATCTCGCCCACTTTTTACATTATGGAAGTACACTTTGAAGTATTATCCAAGCAAACTACTAGTTTAACAGTTTTTATACAGCAAGAATACTTGTAAGTTGTCTTTAAGTCTAATTAACATCATACAAAGAAGGTTTCGCATCATTGCAGTTTAGTATTTAAAGTTATTTTTGCACTTTAAGATGGACTAAACAGGGCAAATTAGTGTGAGACCACAATCCCATAAATTTTGGGTTTGAAAGAGAAACTCCTACAAATGCACATGCAATAAGGTCAGCTGCAAAAATAATCGCAAATTTTTCACTGCATGTTTTAGTAAATCCTGACAGCAGTTTTTTAAAGCTAAAAGAGGGTTTGCGCTGGTGCATGTTGTTCGTAAATCTGGCTCCATACTAGATTCCTATTTAGCTACATCAAGTAGAGTTGTGGATTTATGCCAATGATTTATGTATTGCACAAAGAGACTTGCACCATTTGCTATTTGACTTGAGGTTTGTGATGAAATTTAAAATTATTCATTCTGGTAATGGCTTATAATCGAAGGATGAATCAAGTCTGTTACAATACTCTCACACCTTGGAAGAACTGTCAGAATCAATCAAATGTTTATCTGTTTCTGTGTGGGTTAATAGCACTGTAAATAAAAAAGATCAGGTTTCATTTTATTCATGTACTATTTACTCATATTTTCTAATTTTTCTACTTTCAATATTAAATTAAAACAGATGATACACAAATTGCATTGCTGTGAAAAATCATTTTGGAACTTTTATTTTTAAGAGTGTGAGTACCAGTATAGGTCAAATGTACTTATACTTTTCTGTATACTTCTAAGTATAATTTTGTTGAGTATATCTTTGATAAGTACAGAAAAAGTAGAGAAAATTGAGGAGTTGGCCATATAAGTGTGCTTTAATGGGATAGATGTGGACTAACCTCTGGCTTCGGGATCTTTCCAGCCTGAGAGATGAAATGTCTCTCTTTCACTCTAACATCTCCTAATCTCAAATATTCATTCATTTCTTTCTTTTTACCTCCAGGGACGAATCTCATTGGTAAGGCAATACCTCTCACTATCAATCCAGCATTATAATGTTCAAGCGCTCTTAGTAAATCTGTTCTTTCGTTGGAACAGATTTTCAACTTATGCCATTCATTGAACTGATATAATCAGTCCAGTCGCTCAAACACACAGAGCATTTTTTAGCAGATGTGGGCCGGATCTGGGCCGACACTATGTTTCTGTCTGTGACACTATTATGGGGAATTAATCTATGAATGGCATAAACATCAACAAGCGTGTCTATAGAGTAAGACAAATCTGTGACTTTTGTGTTAAAAGAAAAGAGAAAAAGAGTTGGCTGCACTGGAAAGGTCATCATAATAGACCTGTAGGTGGTTCGGGAAATTGTGATAGTAATGCCAATTGAATAAAATAAAACAATCTAAATATAACAATCTGCTTTTGCAGACAAAAGTGAAACATAAATGTTTTGTTCTTTATTTTTGTTGAAATGCTAGAGCATAATCCCTGAATGGGTATTTCAAGTAATGAACTAGGTCTCAGAGGTTCATCTGACACAAAAGCTTTCTTAAGGCAACAATACCAGGAGAGTATCCATAGAAACATGAAGAAAAAAAGAGAGATGGAATTCATTGGTGGAGGTTTTGGACAGACAAACAGGGATCCTTATTATGAAGCTACTGTAAATCAGGGACGTTTTTAAAATGTTGTTCTGGAAACTGGAAATAACTGCTAACTCTCATTGATATCCCAATTAATTCTCCTGAGTATTACATATAATTCAAGACTAATCCTTATTACGAAAATGGGTGAATACCTCACAAAGATTGCACTTATTAGAGGTGCACTACTTTCTGACAGTGACTTTGATAATGTGTTGGATAATCAGTAGTGGTTAACAGATCGTTCAATAATGAGATATACTGAATGTTCATTTAGACATCATGTGTGCAGCCCAGAGGTAAATCTAAGCGTCTCTCCGAGGCATTTCCCAGTCCAGGAGGGAAGAGCTGCTGGTTACGATAACTGGCATTGACACTGTGTCCACTCCTGTTAGACAAGAGACGACAGGCCGTGTCAAACTCTATACACTCAACATTTCCACGTTCTGCAGCGCTACTAAAACACTTCCAGGGACTTTTAATTAACCACAGACTCTGGCGAATGAACAAAATACTTCCTCTTTTGCAAAGGACATGTTACATTTCGGAGCTCATTAATGACTGAAATGTAATTTTTCTACTGGTCTTCTATGGCACAGTCTTTAACAGTTTAAAACCATCAAAAAAGGTTAGACAAGTTTTTTTTTCCAGTGCACGAGAAGCCACAAGAGCAATATATACTCAGCTCTCAACACTATCACAAATGTACAAACAAAATGTTTTAAAGTCCCCCTGTAGTCAATCATTTTATCCCTTAAAACTCATCTTTGATCTCCAAAATCACATATTTAAACCTTTTTTCCTTGAAAAAATTTCTTCATGCCTTAAAATATCTTGAATGTAACTCGACACCCTTGCCTCATTTAGTATGCGCGGTTCTATGAATATGCAAATGAGCCCCGCCTCCACTCACTCACTCAGAGATCCACTGGTTGACGATCACACGTTGATCTGATTGGTTACAAGGTAGTTTGTGACGTCAGAAACACCAGCGATTTCAAACCGTGTTTTTGAGACTGTCTTTGGTTCACTGCAGTTTTAAGGAGAAAATACTCAGCAATGCTGTCGACTTATGAATTTACACATGGTTTGCCTTAAAGCATATTAAAAACACCACATAGACATATAAACAACATTAAAAGCTGGATTTTCACCACAGGGGGACTTAACTGCAAGGGAGTATTTTCTTTAATGAACTCAGATGGTTAATGTCATGGTAAGTTGCTTTACTTCCTCTTTGATTAAGGTTTGTTGCCTGGAAAAAAACATGAGCTAAACCCCTGAGCAAGACATGTAAGCACTAAAAGTGAAGCCAACGCGATCGATCGCCCCCTGGTGGCTGGCTGCAGTATAAGCCGTAAACCCCGCCCTCTTCATGTAATCAAATGGGACGCAAGACAAACCTAAAAAAACAAATTACACTTTTTTTCTCCAGAGATGATTTCGTCAATTTAGGTATAGTTTTCATTATGCTGATGTATGTTCAAGTGTTTTTTTTTCCAATAAGTTTGGTGTCAGTTAGTTATTTGATGCTATATAAAACAGGGTGTGACGTCATGATTGACAGCTGTGCTAGTGAATGAGTCTGCAGGAGTGTTTAGATCCAAACCGATTCAAACATAGGAGAGTTTATGCGGGTATGAGATTGGGTTGCCATTGAAAAAGCTGGCATCTCTGGATTTCCCCCTTTCTCACTGCGTTAAGTAGATTGCCATAGTGAGGATAGCTGGAGCTCTTGCCTCCAGTCTTGTTTGTGCTTAATTGCTGATTTCTCTTTCTTTGCGCCAGGGAATGTGTCCCATAAGGCCAGATTACAAGCATCACCATTAGACCCTGTGCCATCCGGACACCATTTGCCACCCATCTGACTGCTCCAACCACACCCATAGAGATGATTCCAGTCCTCTAAACCATTCCAGACACCCAACAGTGCTGTGTTTTCATTACTTCTTGTATAAATTACATATTAAAGGGATAGTTCACCCAAAAATGTAAATTCTGTCAGTAATTACTCTCCCTCATGTTGTTCCAACCCCGTAAGACCTTCGTTCATCTTCGGAACACAAATTAAGATATTTTTGATTAAATCATTGTTAAAATAGTCCAAGTGACTACAGTGGCTCAATCTTAAGTTTATCAAGCGACGAGAATACTTTTTGTGCACATTTTGTACTAGTGTAACAGCGCAGCGCTTCTGTGTTGTACGTCACACGCATCACATGACCAGCGTCGGCCAATAGTGAGCCTACGTGTGACGTACAACACAGAAGCGCTGCGCTGTTACACTAGTAAACTCACGCGAGGCCCACAGAGAAGGACATGAATAGTTGAAATAAAGTCGTTATTTTGGGGGTTTTTGTGCACAAAAAGTATTCTCATCGCTTGATAAACTTAAGATTGAGCCACTGTAGTCACTTGGACTATTTTAACGATGTCTTTAATAACTTTTCGGGGAACAAGTTTCAATCCCTTAGAAGCCTATGGAGGAGTGATCCAGCTCTCAGATTTAATCAAAAATATCTTAATTTGTGTCCCGAAGATGAACGAAGGTCTTACGGGGTTGAACAACATGAGGGAGAGTAATTACTGACAGAATTTACATTTTTGGGTGAAATATCCCTTTAAGGCCTAAAGATACAAATCGAAAATGGCTTTTATGATGTATATTTTCCGACAGAACTTACTGAGCCTGTAAAGCAATGCCGTGTGATTGGATAAATGTGCTCATAGTATGTGTTTTCATATGATGGTATTTTACTCGTGAAGAGCTTATAAAATGAGTAAAGGAGTAAAATCAGTGTCAGGAATCCCTCCGTCTCTCTCTCTCTCTCTCTCTCTCTCTCTCTCTCTCTCTCACACACACACACACACACACACACACACACACACACACACACACACACACACAAAGATCTGGAGACACGGTTCTGATGCCTGTACTGAACTCTGATGGAAACATCCTGTTTAGGGTCTCATCTCGTGACATCACGTCCTGTTTAGGGTCTCATCTCGTGACATCACGTCCTGTTTAGGATTGGTTTAGATGTCTTTGGTCCGTGTTCTGTTCATATTTCAGTGGAACCGCACCAGAGTTAATTTGGAAGTGGATTGAGAGCATCTTTTCAGGGTTTCGGTCCACTTTTTGGTTATTTATATATATATATTTATTTAATATTTATTTATTCACATGAACCGTGTCTTAACATGCCAAGTCTTAACAGAGCCGGAAATAATACTGGATAAATAAGACGAAAAAGAAAAAAAAAGCATGATTAGCATGAAGTAGATCTTCAAATAGTTATATGAGAATATGGAATGATAAATAAATTATAAATAAATAATTATTTGTCTTTTCAAACTTTTCAAGAATTTGAGCAGCATTTCCAATTGAGTCTTAAAGGTTTTTAAATAAATTGCTGGCCACTCACTCAGACAAAAAAGGTACAAAAGCTGTGACTGGGGCAATCCCTTTTCAAACCGTGCACCTTTGTACCTAATTTACCCCTAAAAGGTGAATATTAGTACCTTTTAAAAGGTTATAGCCCCAGTGTCTGAGAATATTGAGAGACTGTATGTAGCATTATAATAGGGCTATAAAAAGTGTCACGCATAAAAAACAATTGTGGTCAAGACTGTGTACCAAAATGCACACAAAGCGGCCACATAAAACCTTTTTCTGAATGGCATGGAGCCATAATAATATGAGCAGACGTAAGAGAGAATGGTGGGTGATCCTTGGCAGTGTTAATTGGCCGGGTGTGTTTCCGCAGGAGCTGTGTGTGTGTGTGTGTGTGTGTGTGTGTGTGTGTGTTTGTGTGTGTGTGTGTTTGTGTGTGTGTGTGCGCGCGCGAGTCAGTGCGGGTTAGGAAGATATAAATAGCGTCTCCAGATTAGCTGAGCATCTGAGAAGCAGACAGGAGATCGGAAAATCCCAAATCCTGTGCCAGTTTGACTCCTGGGATCCCCAGTCCACACAAACCCGGATTAAAATACAATAATCACGTCAGCAGGAAATCTCCTCTGCTTTACAGAAGGACACCAGCAACAGCTTCTCATTCACAGAAATACGAATCTCTTTTCCTTTAATGTTAAGGTCAGAGTCCATCTCTAATCTCAATTCACTATTTAATTGAATCAAACCAAAAATGTGAGGTGTGTGTAGCATTGAAAAACTCAGTATTGTCATCGTGATACTGAATGTCAATGCAAAAGCCCTTGGATTTGTATATATGAATGCCGACATGATCTCAATAACAAAGGTGACGTCCCAAAGATTTGTTTTTAATGACCCGACAAATTCATTAAACCATCAAAATATGAGGACAATATTTTATATATTTTAAATATTAGGAGCACGCACAAAACACTAAACTTGGTTAAGGTATTTATCTGACAAATTTTTGGCAAATAAAGTCAAACTACAGCTACAGGTTTACTTTACTGTGTAAAAAATGCACATAAAAACAAAAATCTGACAGGAAAAAGCAAACGTTGACTACAACACAATCAGTTATTAATATTTGGTTGGTTCTCTCTTGCTTTTGCATGTGTTCATCATTTCTTTGTATGCTAGTCTGGTCAAAAATGATTTTGCACTATTTGTCATGTTTCTTTGCTTTATTTGTCAGAAATAAAACAATCGACTGCAGTTTTCCTGGGTCGGACATCACTTTTGACCACTACTGAATACAGTGTGTTTTTAGCACCCAGACAGCAACAGAGTTTCGGCCCAGTTGATAATACCTAGAATATCTAAATCGACTGCTGGCGGTAGATCCTTTTCCTATTTAGCACCAAAACTCTGGAACAGTCTTCCTAGCATTGTCCGGGAAGCAGACACAGTCTGTCAGTTTAAATCTAAATTAAAAACACATCTCTTCAACCTGGTATACACATACACTATACATTCCTATTATTCAAATAAGTTAAATGATTATTAGGCTGCATAAATTAGGTCAGCCGGAACCGGGGACACTTCCTATAACAACTGATGTACTCGTTACATCATAAGCAGAATGGCATCTACGCTAATGTAAGTCTTTCTGTTTATTCCGAGGTTTACTGTAGTCAGCCGGAACCGGGCCGTATCCAGATCAGCTGGAGGACCTGAACCTAGACACGACCACAACGTATGATGTAGTCAGCCGGACCCGGGCCATATCCAGATCAGATGGAGGACCTGTGCCTAGACACGACCACAACACATGATGTAGTCAGCCGGACCCGGGCCGTATCCAGATCAGATGGAGGACCTGCGCCTAGACACGACCACAACACATGATGTAGTCAGCCGGACCCGGGCCGTATCCAGATCAGATGGAGGACCTGCGCCTAGACACGACCACAACACATGATGTAGTCAGCCGGACCCGGGCCGTATCCAGATCAGATGGAGGACCTGCGCCTAGACACGACCACAACGTATGATGTAGTCAGCCGGATCCTGGCCGTATCCAGATCAGATGTAGGACCTGCGCCTAGACACGACCACAACGTATGATGTAGTCAGCCGGACCCGGGCCGTATCCAGATCAGATGGAGGATCTGCGCCTAGACACGACCACAACGTATGATGTAGTCAGCCAGACCCGGGCCGTATCCAGACCAGATGGTGGACCTGCGCCTAAACACGACCACAACACATGATGTAGTCAGCTGGACCTGGGCCGTATCCAGATCAGATGGAGAACCTGCTCCTAGACACGACCACAACACATGATGTAGTCAGCCAGACCCGGGCCGTATCCATATCAGATGGTGGACCTGCGCCTAAACACGACCACAACACATGATGTAGTCAGCTGGACCTGGGCCGTATCCAGATCAGATGGAGGACCTGCGCCTAGACACGACCACAACGTATGATGAAGTCAGCCGGATCCAGGCCGTATCCAGATCAGATGGAGGACCTGCGCCTAGACACGACCACAACGTATGATGTAGTCAGCCGGATCCGGGCCGTATCCAGATCAGATGGAGGACCTGCTCCTAGACACGACCTCAACACATGATGTAGTCAGCCGGATCTGGGCCGTATCCAGATCAGATGTAGGACCTGTGCCTAGACACGACCACAACACATGATGTAGTCAGCCGGATCTGGGCCGTATCCAGATCAGATGGAGGACCTGTGCCTAGACACGACCACAACACATGATGTAGTCAGCCGGATCCGGGCCGTATCCAGATCAGATGGAGGACCTGTGCCTAGACACGAACACAACACATGATGTAGTCAGCTGGATCCGGGCCGTATCCAGATCAGATGGAGGACCTGTGCCTAGACACGACCACAACGCATCCCTGAAGTGCCAGCAGAGATTGTGTCCACTAGACACTCATCGACACGACAGCCATCGGCACTGATCCTCAACAAACTCGTCTCCATACGTGCGTGACTCCGGTCTTCAACCAGATGAACTGCATAATATAATGTTCCGATCCAATCTGACCTCTGAGTCTGGGTTCTCCCAAGGTTTTTTTCTCCATTCTGTCACTGATGGAGTTTTGGTTCCTTCACTGTCGCCTTTCTTCACCTTTGTCGCCATTGGCTTTTGGCTTGCTTAGTTGGGGACATTTAATTTTATATTTAACAATATTATTACATTATTATCTCTGTAAAGCTTCGTTGAAACAATCTGTATTGTAAAAAGCGTTGTATAAATAAAGGTGACTTGACTTGTCTGTCTGGGCACCCTTGAATTTTTCTATGTGTGGAGAGACACTGAAACATACTGACAGCATCTAAAAAAAATTTTTACGCTTTTAACAAATGTCTTTTTCAAATTTGACTCAGATTAGTGCTGAACATATTAACCTTGCAAATCTTGATTTCTGAATAGTCGTCAGAAGGTTACATCTCTAACTCATACATCTCTAACGCTGTATATAGCCTTCATAAAAGTTTTTACATTTCAGATCTTGTAAGTATGCTGTTTATTGTGTCTATTCAAAACTACGTGTGTACATTTCTCATATGAATTTCTCATTTTAAGGTCAGCATCCCCATAAATCAATAAAGCTCAGACACTCAGGCCAACATTCAGACTGTATGACGTGCCCCAGTCATGCTTTAATAACACACACACACACACACACACACACACACACACACACACACACACACACACACACACACACACACACACACACACACACACACACACATACACATACACATACACACACACACACACACACACTGGCACACTGGGCACAGTTGCTAAGGAGACCCATGGGAAAGGGAGGGTTCTTGTTGCCATAGCAGCCTTTTCCCTCCCATCCCTATGGAAGTGGGTGAGTTCCGGAGGGATTTACTCATGCATGATGGGAGAAAGCAAAGGATACAGGTTTCTTGACTTGACTTTAACAAAGACTTGACTAATAATGCTAATGACTCTTTATTGAACTAACCCGTTGCCCTGGTTTACATGCAAACCAATGACTCTGCAATGCAGGCACACAAGACTTTATTAATGAATCAGGTTATTTTGCTGGTAACGACATCAAGACAATCATTGATGTATCTGACACTGAGTATTCCAGTTGTTCCAGTTGTCTTCTACTTCTGCTGCTCAAGATGAGAACACTTTCAAGTTCACAATATATTTCCTTGAAACGGTCCCTCTGTCTGGCTGCGCTTCGATCCGCAGTAAAGATGCTTTCCTGGAGCGCAGGTTTATTCTTTACATGCCGGACTTAAGTGGGGTAAAATCTAGCTGACTTTACTCTGGTAAAGGAAAACAGGTTTACATGACCACATGCACTGTTGGCTCATTAATCATAATCGGTTTAAGAACTTGCGCTCAAAATGTGTTACAAGCACCTTTATACAAACAATCAATGATTTGTTAGCAAAACACTCAATTACTGAGCCATTTACCTAAAAATAAAGTGATTGTAAAGTATTTTAAGGCATCATAGGAACGTTCCCTACGATGGCCCAGTAGTGCACAACACAATGAAACTTAAAAAGCAAACATAAGTTCACAACACAACGAAATCAAGCCACAACACAACGAAATCAAGCCACAACACATCGAAATCAAGCCACATCACAATGAAATTAAGCCACATCACAATGAAATTAAGCCACAACACAACGAAATCAAGCCACATCACAATGAAATTAAGCCACATCACAATGAAATTAAGCCACATCACAATGAAATTAAGCCACAACACAACGAAATTAAGCCCATAACACAACGAAATTAAGCCACATCACAACGAAATTAAGCCACAACACAACGAAATTAAGCCCATAACACAACGAAATTAAGCCCATAACACAACGAAATTAAGCCACATCACAATGAAATTAAGCCACAACACAACGAAATCAAGCCACATCACAATGAAATTAAGCCACATCACAATGAAATTAAGCCACATCACAATGAAATTAAGCCACAACACAACGAAATTAAGCCCATAACACAACGAAATTAAGCCACATCACAACGAAATTAAGCCACAACACAACGAAATTAAGCCCATAACACAACGAAATTAAGCCCATAACACAACGAAATTAAGCCACATCACAATGAAATTAAGCCACAACACAACGAAATTAAGCCCATAACACAACGAAATTAAGCCACATCACAACGAAATCAAGCCACAACACAACGAAATCAAGCCACAACACATCGAAATCAAGCCACATCACAATGAAATTAAGCCACATCACAATGAAATTAAGCCACAACACAACGAAATCAAGCCACATCACAATGAAATTAAGCCACATCACAACGAAATTAAGCCACATCACAACGAAATTAAGCCACAACACAACGAAATCAAGCCACATCACAATGAAATTAAGCCACATCACAATGAAATTAAGCCACAACACAACGAAATTAAGCCACAACACAACGAAATTAAGCCACAACACAACGAAATCAAGCCACAACACAATGAAATTAAGCCACACCACAATGAAATTAAGCCACATCACAATGAAATTAAGCCACAACACAACGAAATTAAGCCACAACACAACGAAATTAAGCCACAACACAACGAAATCAAGCCACAACACAACGAAATCAAGCCACAACACAACGAAATCAAGCCACAACACAACGAAATCAAGCCACATCACAACGAAATCAAGCCACAACACAACGAAATCAAGCCACAACACAACGAAATCAAGCCACAACACAACGAAATTAAGCCACAACACAACGAAATCAAGCCACATCACAATGAAATTAAGCCACAACACAACGAAATCAAGCCACATCACAATGAAATTAAGCCACATCACAATGAAATTAAGCCACAACACAACGAAATCAAGCCACATCACAATAAAATTAAGCCACACCACAATGAAATTAAGCCACAACACAACGAAATCAAGCCACATCACAATGAAATTAAGCCACATCACAATGAAATTAAGCCACAACACAACGAAATCAAGCCACATCACAACGAAATCAAGCCACATCACAATGAAATTAAGCCACATCACAATGAAATTAAGCCACATCACAATGAAATTAAGCCACATCACAATGAAATTAAGCCAGAACACAACGAAATTAAGCCACAACACAATGAAATCAAGCCACAACACAACGAAATTAAGCCACAACAGAACGAAATCAAGCCACAACACAACGAAATCAAGCCACAACACAACGAAATCAAGCCACAACACAACGAAATCAAGCCACATCACAATGAAATTAAGCCACATCACAACAAAATCAAGCCACAACACAACGAAATCAAGCCACATCACAACGAAATTAAGCCACAACAGAACGAAATCAAGCCACAACACAACGAAATCAAGCCACAACACAACGAAATCAAGCCACATCACAATGAAATTAAGCCACATCACAACAAAATCAAGCCACAACACAATGAAATCAAGCCACAACACAACGAAATTAAGCCACAACAGAACGAAATCAAGCCACAACACAACGAAATCAAGCCACAACACAACGAAATCAAGCCACAACACAAAGAAATCAAGCCACATCACAATGAAATTAAGCCACATCACAACAAAATCAAGCCACAACACAACGAAATCAAGCCACATCACAATGAAATTAAGCCACATCACAACGAAATTAAGCCACAACACAACGAAATTAAGCCACAACACAACGAAATCAAGCCACATCACAATGAAATTAAGCCACAACACAACGAAATCAAGCCACAACACAACGAAATCAAGCCACATCACAATGAAATTAAGCCACATCACAACGAAATTAAGCCACAACACAACGAAATTAAGCCACAACACAACGAAATCAAGCCACATCACAATGAAATTAAGCCACAACACAACGAAATCAAGCCACAACACAACGAAATCAAGCCACATCACAATGAAATTAAGCCACAACACAACGAAATCAAGCCACAACACAACGAAATCAAGCCACAACACAACGAAATCAAGCCACATCACAATGAAATTAAGCCACATCACAACGAAATTAAGCCACAACACAACGAAATCAAGCCACATCACAATGAAATTAAGCCACATCACAACGAAATTAAGCCACAACACAACAAAGTTAAGCCACAACACAACGAAATCAAGCCACAACACAACAGAAATGCTCTCGACCACTATTGGGCTCTCGGAGCGCAGTAAAGTAAATTTTTCTTTCCACTGTTCTATAGAGTCGGCAGTCTTACGAAGATATCAACACCACAATTAGTTTTAACAGTATGTAAGCATTGTATATCAACATGAAATATTAACTAAAAACCACCTACATGCATTATAGCTGCGTATTTATAAATTTTTGCGGATCCGGAAAAACATCTCCGTTTTAAGCATATCGTTGTGGTGTAAACGTACCCTCAATGCACCAGGTGAATGAACGCAATGACGAACAGGTGACAACTATTAATAAAAAACCATGGTAACAAACGAAGAGCGGGAAACTGGATCAAAGGAAAACAGGTCACTGAGAAAAAGTCCATGAAAACGAAAACAAAAAAGACAGTCCGTGACAACCAGCCACATATTTCAGAAAAATTCTGTCCTGTAGATACTCCACAACACCGCACAAATAAACCTATGGGTTATGAGTGACAACCGGATCCATAAGTGTTGCTATGATGTCTGTAGTGGAGAAATCTTGTGAAGGTTATACACTGCAAAAAATGCTTTTTTTACTTAGTATTTTTGTCTGGCTTCCAGACCAAATATCTAAAAATTCTTGAAACAAGAAGCATTTACTAGATAATTAAAATAAAATAAGATATTATATCATGTTTTCTGAAGAAGAAAAAAAACTAAATGAAGTGAGTTTTTTGCTTAAAACAAGCATTATTATCTGCCAAGCAAAAACTCACTTCATTTTGATTTATCTTTCAGAAAACAAGACAATACTTTATACTTATTTAGTAAATGCTTCTTGATTTAAGAATTTGTAGATATTTGGACTGGAAACAAGACAAGTAATATAAGCATCTAAGTAAGAAAAGCTTTTTTTTGCAGTGTACCTCACAATTCAATTAAAGTCAGAATTGTGAGATAAAAAGTTGCAATTACAATTGCAACAGTTGCAATTTTGTATTGTTTATTCCGTGGCAGAAACAAGCTTCTATATAGCATGTCTGATACTTTGCCAGAGTATATCAAAGACAACATGCGCCTTTCCTGATGTTAGTGGAAGGAAAACTGGGAAATTACACGTCTATCCCACTCACCTTCTTCCCGAAACACAAAAAGCCCACAATTAAGTCGCTTGAGTTGGAGTCTGATAGTAAGTGAGTGAAGAAGGAGGAGTAGAGAGAGTTCTGGCAGACGCTTTCAGACATGGAGAAGAGAAACAAATGAGATGCATTTATCTCTGAGACCCTGGACTCGAGACGCTGAAATATTAATGTGCACTTCAGCTCAGACTGCTGAGTCCAGTGTCTGCGCTAAAAGCTCTCGGAAGATCCAGCGTGAATGTCTGACGCACGTCTGCCAGTGTGTGTTTGAAAGAATGTGGAGGTCGAGACCTTTAATGGAGTAAAACACACACACGCACAGGCCAACACACACTAACATCTTCAGCACAAGAGCTGTCTGAAATCACCAGTTACACACTGACAAAAATAAATACTAAATAATAATAGTCAGGGTGTGAACTACGGGGGAGCTAGGGGGGGGGCTCGGCTCCCCTTAATAAGACATGGGCTCCCCTGAATACGTGATTCGTGAAATTTTGGGGGGTCTCAAAAAATATTGACAATGTTTTATTTTGACGTGCAATTTCAGTTTTGTGTAATGTGATCATCGTGGAGTATTATGTGTAAAATAGCAAAAATATTCATGCATGACGGCGATTTAAACCTAATTCACTTCAATAAAGATAACTATACATGCTATTCTTGTCATGATCATCAAGGTGTGGTGGCGCTGCGGTGCAAATTGCAATCATGTTTAGTACGTTAACTCAAAGATTCGTAGAAAAAAATATAAACGTTGGAGGCCATTGACTGCTTTGGAAGTCCTTGAAATCCATTCTTTGTTAAGGTAAGGCATGTTATTCCCAATTATGTGTTGTGGCTGGGTTGTTATAGGTCTGCGTGACTCTCGATGTCTTAGGCCTAATTGAACGGAGGAATTATGATATTGTTGTATGGTACTGTATAGTTCGAACACTGATAATAGTATTAAAAAATCTTAATAACATGGGCTACAATTAAAACCATTTTGTATAGTATATTTTACTCCTAATGCTCCAAAAAAGAATGTTAAAAATTGTCAGAATGGCAAAAATGGTAGTCGAGAGGAACAGTGAGATGTTGAACCCACGAGTCAAACTCTATTCAAGCCAAACATGAGGGGTTGTATCATAAACGTCTGCAGCAAAACCAATAATTACCCACATTATTATCCTTTAAAGAGCAGCTATTCTGCTGTTTCCATCTGTGTTTAGGGTGTAATGTTCATCTGTGTTTAGTGTGTAGTGTTCATCTGTGTTTAGGGTGTAATGTTCATCAGTGTTTAGTGTGTAGTGTTCATCAGTGTTTAGGGTGTAATGTTCATCAGTGTTTAGTGTGTAGTGTTCATCAGTGTTTAGGGTGTAGTGTTCATCTGTGTTTAGTGTGTAGTGTTCATCTGTGTTTAGTGTGTAGTGTTCATCAGTGTTTAGTGTGTAGTGTTCATCAGTGTTTAGGGTGTAATGTTCATCAGTGTTTAGTGTGTAGTGTTCATCAGTGTTTAGGGTGTAGTGTTCATCTGTGTTTAGTGTGTAGTGTTCATCTGTGTTTAGTGTGTAGTGTTCATCTGTGTTTAGTGTGTAGTGTTCATCAGTGTTTAGTGTGTAGTGTTCATCAGTGTTTAGGGTGTAATGTTCATCAGTGTTTAGTGTGTAGTGTTCATCTGTGTTTAGTGTGTAGTGTTAATCAGTGTTTAGTGTGTAGTGTTCATCAGTGTTTAGGGTGTAATGTTCATCTGTGTTTAGTGTGTAGTGTTCATCTGTGTTTAGTGTGTAGTGTTCATCAGTGTTTAGTGTGTAGTGTTCATCTGTGTTTAGTGTGTAGTGTTCATCTGTGTTTAGTGTGTAGTGTTCATCTGTGTTTAGTGTGTAGTGTTCATCAGTGTTTAGTGTGTAGTGTTCATCTGTGTTTAGTGTGTAGTGTTCATCTGTGTTTAGTGTGTAGTGTTCATCAGTGTTTAGTGTGTAGTGTTCATCTGTGTTTAGTGTGTAGTGTTCATCTGTGTTTAGTGTGTAGTGTTCATCTGTGTTTAGTGTGTAGTGTTCATCAGTGTTTAGTGTGTAGTGTTCATCAGTGTTTAGGGTGTAATGTTCATCTGTGTTTAGTGTGTAGTGTTCATCTGTGTTTAGTGTGTAGTGTTCATCAGTGTTTAGTGTGTAGTGTTCATCTGTGTTTAGTGTGTAGTGTTCATCTGTGTTTAGTGTGTAGTGTTCATCTGTGTTTAGTGTGTAGTGTTCATCTGTGTTTAGTGTGTAGTGTTCATCTGTGTTTAGTGTGTAGTGTTCATCTGTGTTTAGTGTGTAATGTTCATCAGTGTTTAGTGTGTAGTGTTCATCAGTGTTTAGTGTGTAGTGTTCATCTGTGTTTAGTGTGTAGTGTTCATCTGTGTTTAGTGTGTAGTGTTCATCTGTGTTTAGTGTGTAGTGTTCATCTGTGTTTAGTGTGTAGTGTTCATCTGTGTTTAGTGTGTAGTGTTCATCTGTGTTTAGTGTGTAGTGTTCATCAGTGTTTAGTGTGTAGTGTTCATCTGTGTTTAGTGTGTAGTGTTCATCTGTGTTTAGTGTGTAGTGTTCATCAGTGTTTAGTGTGTAGTGTTCATCTGTGTTTAGTGTGTAGTGTTCATCTGTGTTTATTGTGTAGTGTTCATCTGTGTTTAGTGTGTAGTGTTCATCAGTGTTTAGTGTGTAGTGTTCATCAGTGTTTAGGGTGTAATGTTCATCAGTGTTTAGGGTGTAGTGTTCATCTGTGTTTAGTGTGTAGTGTTCATCAGTGTTTAGTGTGTAGTGTTCATCTGTGTTTAGTGTGTAGTGTTCATCTGTGTTTAGTGTGTAGTGTTCATCTGTGTTTAGTGTGTAGTGTTCATCTGTGTTTAGTGTGTAGTGTTCATCTGTGTTTAGTGTGTAGTGTTCATCTGTGTTTAGTGTGTAGTGTTCATCTGTGTTTAGTGTGTAGTGTTCATCAGTGTTTAGTGTGTAGTGTTCATCTGTGTTTAGTGTGTAGTGTTCATCTGTGTTTAGTGTGTAGTGTTCATCTGTGTTTAGTGTGTAGTGTTCATCTGTGTTTAGTGTGTAGTGTTCATCTGTGTTTAGTGTGTAGTGTTCATCTGTGTTTAGTGTGTAGTGTTCATCTGTGTTTAGTGTGTAGTGTTCATCTGTGTTTAGTGTGTAGTGTTCATCAGTGTTTAGTGTGTAGTGTTCATCTGTGTTTAGTGTGTAGTGTTCATCTGTGTTTAGTGTGTAGTGTTCATCTGTGTTTAGTGTGTAGTGTTCATCTGTGTTTAGTGTGTAGTGTTCATCTGTGTTTAGTGTGTAGTGTTCATCTGTGTTTAGTGTGTAATGTTCATCAGTGTTTAGTGTGTAGTGTTCATCAGTGTTTAGTGAGTAGTGTTCATCAGTGTTTAGTCTGTAGTGTTCATCTGTGTTTAGTGTGTAGTGTTCATCAGTGTTTAGTGTGTAATGTTGCTGTTTGATCATGATAAAGCTCCAGTTCTTCTCTATATCAGTGTCAGTGTTTCTGAACTCCTGAAACGCCTCCATTGTATCTTGAGTTTCTTCCGGGAACGAACACGTCACAATATTCCTCATTATAATAATTAATACGCAGAATAAAGGGGCGGGGCCTGGTTGAGTTAGTTAGTAGTGTGTTAAACTGGCGGTTATGGTAAGGGGCGGGACATTTCCCAAACACACTCGAAGTGCTCGACCAATCACAACACACTGCTCCAGCCGACCAATCAGAGCACAGTGTGCTTTTCAGAAGGAGGGGCTTCATAGAGACAGGAAGTAAACAGAGCGTTACTGACAGACTGGGAAGAGAGGAGCCGCAACAATGGAGAATATGAGGAAAATAATCAACATTCAAGCAGGAAAACCTGTTCTAGTAGAGCCTGAAAACTACAACAAGACTTTGAAGAAGGTCATAATATGGGCTCTTTAATTTAAATTTTGTAATTAACTTAATTCTTAAACCACTTTTCCACTGTCAGGCTGAACGCTTCTAACGGTAAGGAACGCTTCCAGTTATATTTCCACTTGAGCTTGGTTTGGTACGGCACAATTACACACCGTTCTCGGGCCGGGATTGTCATCACAGTTGAATAAGCAACCAGAACGGTTTGGCCAGATCAATCAATCAATCAATCAATCAAATTTTATTTATAAAGCACATTTAAAATCAACCTTGGTTGGCCAAAGTGTCCAAACAGACGGTGAAATAATGGCTGTAGTTTGTGTCCAATGAGCCAGACTTTTGACAAACACACATAGTAAAGTCTGCTAATACAGAACCTTCTGATCAACCAAAACACACTTCTTTACTGTGTTCTTCATGATGCATGAGGGTAAGTACATCTGAAATCAATGCTACCACAATAGCATGACCTACAACAAAAGATGAAAGTCCATTCACTGCACACCAGTCTTTGAGAAACGTTTTCCAGGCAAAACCTAAGAATTATGTATAAAATATGTGTAGACTGTAGAATTTACTTCCATGTTTGGCAGAGGGTATACATTTCTGCAAATAATTAAGGTTCCTTTTTGCAAACTTCTGTCTTATAATTCTGTTGACATCTCTTCTCTTCTCTGCTGACGAGGGCGGGGCAACCTGTCACTCACATAAGATCAGCCAATAGCAAATCACCACCATCCAACCAGTCAATCAATTCCCCACAGACAAAATCAAGCCCCGCCCACATTTGATCTTGTTCCAGAAGCGTTTCACTCAGATATACACCAAAAGGTTGTTTTTGATTTATTTATCTCTTCATTTTTTAAATTGTTATCTATACTCAGACTGATTAATCACCGAATTAAAAGTAGCATCTTTGGAGGGCTTCTCAAACTATCTTTGAATATGAAACAAGAGCACATTTTGGCAGTGCAGGATAAAAGAGTGCTGTTACATACCTTGAGGAAGTGTGTTATTCTGAATGTCACGTTCACTGGTCAGAAGATTGCATCTAATGTTTCCTGGAGTCCTTTCCATATCGTTTTTCCATCTCTCTTTCTCTCGTCTCACACAAAGAAAGAAAAAAGCCCCTGTAGCCACGAACTCTGACCTTTAATGCAGGTCGACTGCCACAGTAAAGCAGCAACAACGAGGCGCTCACTTCAGACACGAACCCTAGACAGACTCGGAGGAGGAGACTCCAGTGAGGAGTTTAGGACTTAAAATTTACAAACTTTTTGAAACGTGATCACAGTTCACTTTAGTTATATGGAAACAAACAGAGTAAACATATTATTAATGTCTGATAGAAGAAAGTCACACTGGTTTGGAACACATGCGGTACATTAATGACGTCTGTTTGAACTATTCATACACATAACTAAAGGCCATTGCACACTGAGTCCGAAAATTCGTATCCGAAATTTTCGCACATTAAAAAAAAAATTCGACCTCACGTTATGTCAATCACGCTTGCACACTGTCTACGAAACTTTCGTCCGTCATAAAAAAAATCGAATCGCGTTTTTCGCATCCGTAGCAAGTAGTTTGAATGGTGTTTGAATGGTGTTTTGACAATTCAGAGCCACCGAATCACGAATACGAAAAAACGCATATGAAATTTCGGACTCAGTGTGCAATGGCCTTAAGAGTGAGGACTCAAAAAACCCTGAAAAAAGCTGAATCCACAAAAAAAAAAAAAAAGATCAGACTCTTATTCCTCGGCTGGATCGTGTCGAGACTTTGAAGCTGCACTGAAACTTACATTTGGACCTTCGACCCGTTGGACTCCATTGAAGTCACTATATGGAGAAAATCCTGGAGTGTTTTCCTCAAAAACCTTCATTTCTTTTCTACTGAAGAAAGAAAGACATGAACATCTTTGTTGACGTGGGGGAGAGTGAATGATCAGGACATTTTCATTCTGAAGTGAACGACTCCTTTAGGAGAACAGATGAAAGATGGAGGGAAGAGTTGCAGAGATGAAGAGCATGAGAGTTTGCATGGATGGAATAGCAAACATCCAGCGTTCAGACTGTCCTACTTTCCTCAAACGAACACAGATGGGCTCAGGATGGCCACATCTCAGCCGTGTGATCCTCAGATGCTCCTGGAGATCTGCTTCTGTGGTTTGTGCTTCATATCGGGTGCTTTATTCACTGCTTGGCTGATTGACTGTAGATGTTGCCTTGTTGATTTGTAAGTGCTCCTGAAAACCCCGGAGATTTTAATCTACATAAATCCTACATGATTTCCATAGAGGATAATAGGGCCAGCACTCACTCATATGCATACAGTGCCAGAGCTTGAGTCTTAAAGGGATAGATCGCCCCAAACTACAGATCTGTCCTCATTTACTCACACCTCGTGTCAGTCCAAACGTGTGTGCATTTCTTACAGTGTATGTTGTGGAACACATTAGAAGATATTTAAAAAAATATGTGCATGTTTGGTTGGATAAAAGCGAACTCTGGTGTGATTGCTCTGTTAGTGCGGTTCATGTGAGTAAGTGTGACGCTGCATCTGAACCAAACAAGTGATCGAGACCCTGAAACGGTGCTCTCAATCCACTTCTAAATGAACTCTGATGCGGTTCCACTGAAACATGAACAGAACATGGACCAAAGACATCTAAACCAACCCTAAACAGGACGTGATGTCACGAGATGAGACCCTAAACAGGACGTGATGATGAGGCCCTAAACAGGACGTGATGTCACGAGATGAGGCCCTAAACAGGACGTGATGATGAGGCCCTAAACAGGACATGATGTCACGAGATGAGACCCTAAACAGGACGTGATGTCACGAGATGAGGCCCTAAACAGGACGTGATGTCACGAGATGAGACCCTAAACAGGACGTGATGTCACGAGATGAGGCCCTAAACAGGACGTGATGTCACGAGATGAGACCCTAAACAGGACGTGATGTCATGAGATGAGGCCCTAAACAGGACGTGATGTCACGAGATGAGGCCCTAAACAGGATGTGATGTCACGAGATGAGACCCTAAACAGGACGTGATGATGAGACCCTAAACAGGACGTGATGATGAGGCCCTAAACAGGACGTGATGTCACGAGATGAGGCCCTAAACAGGACGTGATGATAAGGCCCTAAACAGGACGTGATGTCACGAGATGAGACCCTAAACAGGACGTGATGTCACGAGATGAGGCCCTAAACAGGACGTGATGTCACGAGATGAGACCCTAAACAGGACGTGATGTCACGAGATGAGGCCCTAAACAGGACGTGATGTCACGAGATGAGACCCTAAACAGGACGTGATGTCATGAGATGAGGCCCTAAACAGGACGTGATGTCACGAGATGAGGCCCTAAACAGGACGTGATGTCACGAGATGAGGCCCTAAACAGGATGTGATGTCACGAGATGAGACCCTAAACAGGACGTGATGATGAGACCCTAAACAGGACGTGATGTCATGAGATGAGGCCCTAAACAGGACGTGATGTCACGAGATGAGACCCTAAACAGGACGTAATGATGAGACCCTAAACTGGACGTGATGTCACGAGATGAGACCCTAAACAGGATGTGATGTCACAAGATGAGACCCTAACAGGATGTGATGTCACGAGATGAGACCCTAACATGATGTGATGTCACGAGATGAGACCCAAAACAGGACGTGATGTCACGAGATGAGATCCAAAGCAGGACTTGATGTCATTATGTAAAAAGTAAAGTGTGAACACTAAGTGAATCAGGACAAAATGTTCAGTCTCAGTCTCAGTCTCTCAGTCTCGCAGTCTCGCAGTCTCAGTCTCTCAGTCTCTTATGCTTTCTGTACACCTAAAGACTTTGAAAAGATTTAGAAAAGACTTTATAAGATTAAAAGCTCACATCTAAAGACTTGGGTTCACAGTTTTTAGTCTCAGACTAAAGACTTGCGATAATATCAAACATGTTTGATATGAAAGACTAGAGAAAGACTGGCATAAATCGGGTCGCCGACTGCAGATTATCACCTCACATTTAACGATCGAGACGACGGGAGCGCGCCGAGACTCCAGTGAGATTCCTAAAGACTGCCGGTCTTTAGTCTGGGACTGTGAAAATCTTTTGGTGTACGCCCGGCATCAGTCTCACAGTCTCGCAGTCTCTCGGTCTCGCAGTCTCTCAGTCTCAGTCTCGCAGTCTCGCAGTCTCGCAGTCTCTCAGTCTCTCAGTCTCGCAATCTCGCAGTCTCTCAGTCTCTGTCTCAGTCTCGCAGTCTCGCAGTCTCTCAGTCTCAGTCTCTCAGTCTCTCAGTCTCTCAGTCTCTCAGTCTCTCAGTCTCTCAGTCTCTCAGTCTCGCAGTCTCTCAGTCTCAGTCTCAGTCTCATGCTGGGCGTACACCTAAAGACTTTGAAAAGATTTAGAAAAGACTTTATAAGATCATCAGCTCACATTTAAAGACCTGGGTTCACAGTTTTTAGTCTCAGACTAAAGATTTTACAAACACTGAATCTTGTAGTGACACTATTTACAAGACTACAACTAGATTATTTTAGCTTTTTATTCCCACCAAATTCCTCCCATCATGCTCAGCAGTGATAGGGGGCTTTTACACTGGGCTAATTTGCTGCGGTCCGAGCCTGAGCGCGTTTGTTCCCGGCGCCCCCCGCAGCGTTGGTCTGGTTTCACACTCAACTAGATATCGAACCCTTGTGCGTTTGCGTGCATATGACGTCATCGCAAACGTGCACGGCTTATGATAGAAAACAGAACGTGGGTCAATATTGTTTTTTTCTTTTATTAATTCGCTGCTATAATGCGCAGTTGAGTGAACAATACAGGTTTGCTGTGGGTGTGTCACATAAGGTGGACTTCTGCTGCTAGCAAACAGACTATTTTGAGGAGACAGTGGATTTCCAACTTTGTTGCCCTGATCCCACTCGCAATGCACGAATAGGCTACACTGCAGGCTCACTCTCGCTCGTATCCAAGGTAAATCATCAACACTATCATCCCTTACAAGTGTTTTATTTAACTGAATACATCACAATAAGCTAAAACGCATGCGCAGGTTACTTTATTTCCTGAACAAGTGCGCACCCGAGTCCGTGTTGCTTTCACATTCACGCGAACCGCGGCACGGTTCGGGAGCAACCGGTTTTTAACCAGATAACAGACTTCTTTTCTTTTTCCACTCTTGTCGTGGTATGAATCGCAGTTTACATCAAAAAGACACGGCTGCTCTGCCCACAGCTCGACAAGGCGCTCCTCTTTATCCATGGTCCATTTTCGCCTACTTGGCGCTCGTTGTGTTTCCACGTCCGTCGACATGTTACTTTGTTGTGACTGATGGCTTACTGTTTTCTGAGAACGATTTTATTGGTTGTTGATTGTTTTTCGTCACTATGACTACGCTAGGACTTGCGATAATATCAAACATGTTTGAAATGAAAGACTAGAGAAAGACTGGCATAAATCGGGTCGCGGACTGCAGATTATCACCTCAAATTTAACGATCGAGTCGACGGGAGCGCGCCGAGACTCCAGTAATGCTGGGTGTACACCTAAAGACTTTGAAAAGATTTAGAAAAGACTTTATAAGATCATCAGCTCACATCTAAAGACCTGGGTTCACAGTTTTTAGTCTCAGACTAAAGATTTTACAAACACTGAATCTTGTAGTGACACTATTTACAAGACTACAACTAGATTATTTTAGCTTTTTATTCCCACCAAATTCCTCCCATCATGCTCAGCAGTGATAGGGGGCTTTTACACTGGGCTCGTTTGCTGCGGTCGGAGCCTGAGCGCGTTTGTTCCCGGCGCCTCCCGCAGCGTTGGTCTGGTTTCACACTCAACTTGATTCTATCGAACCCTTGTGCGTTTGCGTGCATATGACGTCATCGCAAACGTGCACGGCGCATGATAGAAAACAGAACGTGGGTCAATATTGTTTTTTTCTTTTATTAATTCGCTGCTATTATGCGCAGTTGAGTGAACAATACAGGTTTGCTGTGGGTGTGTCACATAAGGTGGACTTCTGCTGCTTGCAAACGGACTATTTTGAGGAGACAGTGGATTTCCAACTTTGTTGCCCTGATCCCACTCGCAATGCACGAATAGGCTACACTGCAGGCTCACTCTCGCTCGTATCCAAGGTAAATCATCAACACTATCATCCCTTACAAGTGTTTTATTTAACTGAATACATCACAATAAGCTAAAACGCATGCGCAGGTTACTTTATTTCCTGAACAAGTGCGCACCCGAGTCCGTGTTGCTTTCACATTCACGCGAACCGCGGCACGGTTCGGGAGCAACCGGTTTTTAACCAGATAACAGACTTCTTTTCTTTTTCCACTCTGTCGTGGTATGAATCGCAGTTTACATCAAAAAGACACGGCTGCTCTGCCCACAGCTCGACAAGGCGCTCCTCTTTATCCATGGTCCATTTTCGCCTACTTGGCGCTCGTTGTGTTTCCACGTCCGTCGACATGTTACTTTGTTGTGACTGATGGCTTACTGTTTTCTGAGAACGATTTTATTGGTTGTTGATTGTTTTTTGTCACTATGACTACGCTAGGACTTGCGATAATATCAAACATGTTTGATATGAAAGACTAGAGAAAGACTGGCATAAATCGGGTCACGGACTGCAGATTATCACCTCACATTTAACGATCGAGACGACGGGAGCGCGCAGAGACTCCAGTAAGATTCCTAAAGACTGCCGGTCTTTAGTCTGGGACTGTGAAAATCCTTTGGTGTACGCCCGGCATAAGTCTCAGTCTCGCAGTCTCTCAGTCTCGCAGTCTCGCAGTCTCTCAGTCTCAGTCTCGCAGTCTCGCAGTCTCTCAGTCTCTCAGTCTCGCAGTCTCTCAGTCTCAGTCTCGCAGTCTCACAGTCTCACAGTCTCACAGTCTCTCAGTCTCAGTCTCGCAGTCTCGCAGTCTTGCAGTCTCGCAGTCTCTCAGTCTCGCAGTCTCGCAGTCTCTCAGTCTCGCAGTCTCGCAGTCTCAGTCTCAGTCTCGCAGTCTCGCAGTCTCGCAGTCTCAGTCTCGCAGTCTCTCAGTCTCGCAGTCTCGCAGTCTCAGTCTCAGTCTCGCAGTCTCGCAGTCTCGCAGTCTCAGTCTCGCAGTCTCTCAGTCTCAGTCTCGCAGTCTCTCAGTCACAGTCTCGCAGTCTGACTGCGATTTGACCACAACAAATATTGACAGGGTTTGTGATTATTTCACTGTTTGTATAGATTATCATATTTTTGACAGTAATAATTAATATTGTTATAATGAATTTTCAAAGTTTAAGAAGGTGTGAGACGAGGATAAAACCATAAAATCTATGCATTTAAATGTAATATGTAATAGAAGTAATTCAGAAATATGAGCACTAACACAATTAGGTTTATTGCATCTAAACCAGTTAGAAGTTTGGAATAATTAAGCTTTTTCAATAACAATAATAAATGTTTTTGAAAGAAGTCTCTTATGGCTGATGAAAATGTAGC
Source organism: Gila orcuttii (assembly GCA_026230005.1). Classification (NCBI taxonomy): domain Eukaryota; kingdom Metazoa; phylum Chordata; class Actinopteri; order Cypriniformes; family Leuciscidae; genus Gila; species Gila orcuttii. The sequence goes on from JAPDVR010000018.1 coordinate 1,678,554, forward strand.
TTTGGCATCATTGTATTCTAAAATACATATTCAAAATAATTTAAAAAGTAATTATATTTCACAATATTATTGTTTTTATTGTATATTTGATCTAATAAATGCACTCTTATTGAGCAGAACAGACTATCGTTCAGAAGCATCTTATTTGTTCCAAACTTTTGACCGGTATAGAGCAATAACACTATTTGACATTGATAAATATCATCAAAGGACGACACAGAGAACTTGAAATGCTAGAAGTGTACGTATTTTAGAGTGAGCTTTTGTCAGATGCTTTTATCCAAAGGCACACATTTGATCTTTTCAAACTTCTGCAGGGAACTGAAGCCGTGAACTTGTGTTGCTACTAAATGATCTTCTGTTTGAGTCTCTTATTGTACAGAAAAACACCAAACCCTCCTGCACATACAGCAGTTTCCTTCGTTTTTCCCAGCAGAAGTTTATCTCTAATGTTGTGATGTTCATCAGGCTCTCTGCGTCAGTTTTCTACACACATGCTTCACTTACTGGTCTCTTATGATGCACAAGTATCGCAAATAAATATTAGACAACAGATGTTACAAACAGTGTTAATGCATTACAAGTAACATAAGTTTTGTAATCAGATTACTTCAAGTAATGAGTAAAGTAATGCATTACTTTTAAATTTACTACAAAATATCTGAGTTTCTTTTTCAGAGAAGTAACTCAAGTGACTGTGTTTACCGATGTATTGACTGACAGTTCTCCTGTCCTCATGTGGAGTGTGTGTGTGTGTGTGTGTGTGTGTGTGTGTGTGTGTGCGTGTGTGTGAACAACATGATGGTGATGGTAGATCTAGACTGATTGAAATGCAAACTCAGAATATTAGAAATGAGAAAAAGTAACACTTTACTTTCCATTAAAAAGTAACTCAATTAGGGACTTTTTGGGGGTAAGTAACGCAATATTGTAACATTACTTTTAAAAGTAACTTTCCATAAATACTGTGTTTGTAAGTGTGAACCGGTTTACTCACTTTATTTCATCTCTCTCTCTCTCTCTCTCTCTCTCTCTCACTGACTCTTTGCATCATAACAGACCTTAAAGACATGTTATAAATAACACTCCAGTCACTTCACATTACAGTCTGACTGACGGCTTGCTGACCCAACACACACACACACACACACACACACACACACACACACACACACACACACACACACACACACACACACACACACACACTCACTCACTCACACACTTACTCACTCACTCACTCACTCACTCACACACACACACACACACACACACACACACACACACACACACACACACACACACACACACACACACACACACACACACACACACACACAGACAGACAGACACAGACACAGACACAGAGACACACACACACACACAGACACAGACACAGACACACACACACACACACACACACACACACACACACAGACACGTTCTACAGCTGAAAACTAGACTAGAGACAGAGTGAATGAGCACAAGGATGGGTGTCGCACGATACAGTCTTCACGGTTCATAACCTGATGACTATATGATGCGGAGAGTATATGATTGAGCGTGATATTCCACCAGGTTCATGAAAGTTGCATTATGATATACATGTATCACCAGCCAACTATTAACTATAGGAGACTGACAGTATTTTCACTTCAAGGCAAACAAATTAGTTTGAAGAAATAAACAAGTGTCTTCTTCACAGTCTGCTGTTGTTTTGCAGTGTTTGAAAGAGTAGATGGACGAGTTTCAGCAGAAGAGCTTGTTTAAACAACTCAATCAGTCACACACACACACACACACACACACACACACACACACACACACACACACACACACACACACACACACACACACTACTGATGACATCATGGGATCAAAGAGATCAAAGAGAGGATCATGATGACATCATGTGATCCAGGCAGCCAATCAAAGACGACCAGTTTCTGACAATCAGCTCTTCTGTCATGAGCATGTGTAACATCAGTGTAACATCTGTGTAACATCAGTGTAACATCAGTGTAACGTCTGTGTAAGTCAAGTCAAGTCAAATATATTTATATAGCGCTTTTCACAATACAGATTGTATCAAAGCTGCTTCACAGTATCAATCAATACAACTTAACAATGTTTGTTTATTACTGGAAAAAAAGACATCCAAGTTTGGTAGAGCTGATCAATGGTATGATTGGTTAATTAATTTGAATATCCCCAACTGAGCAAGCCAAAGGCAACAGTGGCAAGGAACCGAAAAACTCCATCCAGTGACCTAATGGTGTCCTAAAACTCCATCAGATGACCCAATGGAGAAAAAAAAACCTTGGGAGAACCCAGGTTCAGTCGGGGGCCAGTTCTCCTCTGGCGTTTATGAACTAGAGGCCGAATTTACAGTAACTGTAAGATAAAAAATGTATATGAATGCCTGGCTAAATAGATGCGTCTTCAGTCTAGTTTTAAACTGGGAGAGCGAGTCTGAGCAACGAACAATATCAGGAAGGCTATTCCAGAGCTTCGGAGCTAAATGTGAAAATGCTCTGCCTCCTTTGGTGGACCTGGATATCCTAGGAATGACCAGAAGCCTCAAATTTAGTGATCTTAAAGAGCGCGATGGATTGTAAGGCGATAAAAGATCCGTTAAATAGACTGGAGCTAAACCATTTAGAGCTTTATAAGTCAAAAGCAATACCTTGTATTTAATACGGAACTTTATAGGTAACCAATGAAGTGATGATAAAATCGGTGTTATATGATCATATTTTCTTGATCTAGTAAGAACTCTAGCGGCTGCATTTTGGACTAACTGTAGCTTGTTTATTGAAGATGCAGGACAACCAGCTAATAAAGCATTACAGTAATCTAGTCTCGAGGTCATGAATGCATGAACTAACTTTTCTGCATCAGAGACTGATAGCATATTACATAGCTTAGCAATGTTTCTAAGGTGGAAAAAGGCTGTTTTTGTAACATATGAAATATGCTTTTCAAAAGACAGGTTGCAGTCTAATGTAACACCCAGGTCTTTTACTGTAGCGGATAAAGTAACAGGGCATCCTACTATGTTAAAGTCGTGCTGTGAAAGGTTTTGTGGACGGTTTTTAGAACCGATAAGTATTACCTCTGTCTTGTCTGGATTTAATAAAAGAAAATTACGCGTCATCCAAACTTTTATATCTTTAACACAATCTGTCAATTTCGATAATTTAGCGCAGTGTTTCTCAACCTCTCCTGCAGGGACCCCCTGACAGGACATGTTTTAGTTTTAACCCTGAAATGGCACACCTGATTCAATTAGTCAGCTGCACATTAAGCCTTTAATTAATTGAATCAGGTGTGCCATTTCAGGGTTAAAACAAAAACATGTCCTGTCAGGGGGTCCCTGCAGGAGAGGTTGAGAAACACTGATTTAGCGTATTCATCTGGCCGTGATGAAATATATATTTGAGTGTCATCAGCATAACAATGGAAACTAATTCCATGTTTCCTTAGAATATTACCAAGTGGCAGCATATATATTGAGAATAATAAAGGGCCTAACACAGATCCCAGCGGCACTCCATAGTTTGCCGAAGTTATGATCGATATTTCTCCATTTAAGTAGACGAAATGGTAGCGGTCAGATAAGTATGACCTGAACCAGCTTAAGGCTTGTCCTTGAACACCAGTGTAATTTTGTAGTCGATCTAAGAGTATTGTGTGATCTATAGTGTCGAACGCAGCACTAAGATCAAGTAAAACTAGTACTGAGATACAGCCTTGGTCCGAAGCTAAAAGTAAATCATTTGTGATTCTAACAAGCGCAGTTTCAGTGCTATGATGTGGCCTGAATCCAGACTGAAACTTTTCATAGATGTCGTTTTCTTGCAAGAAAGAGCCGAGTTGAGCGGACACAACTTTTTCTAATATTTTTGACATAAATGGAAGATTTGAAATGGGTCTGTAATTTGCTAGGTTATTAGGATCTAATTGTGGTTTCTTAATAAGAGGTTTTATAACTGCCAGCTTGAACGTTCTTGGAACATGACCTAAAGATAAAGATGAGTTAATAATATTGAGAAGAGGCTCTTCCACTATAGGTAACACTTCTTTCAGTAGTTCAGTTGGTATAGGATCTAATAAACATGTTGTTGTTTTAGATGAAGTGATAAGTTTATTTAACTCTTTTTGTTCTATGGTTGTAAAGCATTGTAATTGTTCTTGCGGGGTGATAATTGCGGCTGAATTATAAGGCGCGAGCAAAGATCGAACGTTTACGATTTTGATTCTGATGCTTTCAATTTTCTCGGTGAAGAAGTTCATAAAATCATTACTACTAAACTGTAACGAGGTATTTTGTTCCGACGATGTCTGTTTATTTGTTAGTCTAGCCACAGTATTAAATAAAAACCTTGGATTATTTCGGTTGTTTTCTATTAATTTGCTGAGGTGCTCAGCCCTGGCCGTTTTAAGTGCCTTTTTATAAAGTGACATACTGTCTTTCCACGCGATTCTAAAGACCTCTAAATTAGTTTTTTTCCATTTACGCTCTAAATTACGGGTTTCTCTCTTTAAAACATATGTAGTATTATTGTACCATGGTGCTATACTTTTTTCTCTGACCTTTTTTAATCTAATGCAACAATATCCAATGTTCTAGAGAGAATGGTGCTCATAGTGCTAGTTAGTTAGTCTAATTCATCCGTTTGTTTGGGTTCAGGCAGCAGCTGAGACAGATCAGATAAGCTATTTGAGAAATGATCTATGGTGGATGGACGAATTGTTCTACCTGGTCGATAACATGGCGCAGCATGACATATTACTGCAGTGCGTAATATGCAAGTTACCAAGTAGTGGTCAGTGACATCATCACTTTGTGGAATGATATCTATATCGGTTGGATCGGTTCCATATGATATAATTAAATCGAGTGTATGATTAAGACGATGAGTTGGTCCGGTGACGTTTTGCTTGACCCCGAAGGAGTTTAATAAATCTGTAAACGCAGCCCCTAACGCATCATTTAAATTATCTACGTGCAAGGGCGTAGGTTTAGGGGGGGATGCTAGGTACTAGTCCAAATCAATATTTTGAGATGACAAATTTGTCCCCACCAATATTTAGCAAGCTCCTTTGAACTGCTATTTTGATATTTGCGCTGCATTTGGATCTTTGCGCTGCTATTTGGATCGATTCCAACGGCCAGGACGACGACAGTACAAGATACGCCGTAATTTGATTGGCGGCGGGGTATCTGACAGGCAGGCTACACGCGCGGGCCGGGACTACTTTTTGTGCTTGCACTCACTGGCAGCGAGCGGGTAGTGTGTGCGTGTGTGTGTGTGCGTGCGTGACGACGCCGACGGTAAGTTACCAGGGCTGTTTCTCTGCCTGCCATATACAAAGGTTAGAGTAAAACATTTTAATATTCCGTTTTTGAATCCGAGAACATATTCCGAGAATGAATCTTTTTGTACTTTGTAGATCAGCTATGTCACCCAAGAAGAAGAAAGGGGACATACGAAGCTTTTTCATAAAGCAGAGTGTAAGTAGGCAAAAATAACTAGCCACACAAATAACTAGCAGTAGTAGTGACTGACCAGGCTTTCAAATGCAGATTCTACTGTGGAAAATAGTATTAACTGGTGATCCTGGTTACCCAGGATATTGTTACAGTTAAACCTAGCTTCTGCAATCTTTCAAGGTTAGGAGCATTAATTAGGGGTGTGCAGCACGGATAGACTCATAGAAGTCGCGCTATCATGATAGAATGCTACGTTAGCAAGTCACTGAATGTTAATTAGCCTACCTTAACTTAGAATCTTGCAGTCATAAACAGTGGATCATCTGAGACATTTTTCTTTCTACATTCTGTTTATGTAATGTATTTGTGAGTGTAGCCTACTTGCTAGACACATGTGCTGGAAAAACATGTTAGCAATGTTAAAAAGGCAAAAGTTAACACTGTTGGTTATTCAAATATAATGAATCATTATTTGATTGATAATATCCAAATAACAATATCTGGTAGGAGGGTTAAACTTGCTAGCCATAGGATAGACTACAAAATTAATTAACCATTTTGTATGCAGGAAAGACAGCATCAAACCACAAAAGATTTACATTTATTCATTTAGCAGACACTTTTTATCCAAAGTGACTTACAATTGAGAACAATAGAAGCAGTAAACCTAGGATAACAATATGCAAGTTTTATGACCCTTCCCAGTTTAATCTAATGCACTTTTTTTTATTTAATTTTTTTTAAGAATAGAATATATCAATAGAATTTGATATAGAATACAATATAGGATACAATATAATGAGATGAAGTAGATTCACTTCTGTATTGTGATATTCTGTATTCCCAGCAGTCTGAAATGACAAAGGAAATCGCCATTAAAGCACTGTTACTTATCTTACAACAAAATAATTCCCGGGGGATGGGGGGGGGGGGGGGGGTGTCTCTTTTAGGAAATTGGCGTAAGGCCCTGGAGGTCTATATACGGTAGCCAATGCTAGAGATAATAGGGATTTTTTTCTTACATCTAAGAGCGTAACATTTAGCATAAGCACTTCAAACGAATTAAACCTATGACAAGTTTTCTGAGTAACATTAAGGATATCTCTGTAGATTGTTGCAACACCGCCGCCACGACCAATCAGACGGGGCTCGTGCTTATAACAGTATCCTGGCGGAGTAGACTCATTTAGACCGAAATAATCATTTGGTTTAAGCCAGGTTTCAGTAAGGCACAGAACATCGAAATTATTATCTGTGACCATTTCATTTACAATAACCGCCTTAGGTGTGAGCGATCTAATGTTTAGAAGACCTAGCTTTAGAAATTGTTTTTGTTCACTAATAGCGAGATTTTTTGTTTTAATAACAATTAGATTTTTTCTAGATCCCGCAGTAGATTTATTATTTGATCTTAGTAAACGAGGAATAGACACAGTTTCTATGCAATGTTCTACACTAGTATTAATATCAATTAAATTGGTGCAGTAGAGACTGTGATTTGGATTTTTGGTTACTAGTCAAATGGTATTTAACATCTTGGAGATGTTATCCGACAGAAGATCTGCCCCGATTCTACTTGGGTGTAAGCCATCAGCGCGGAAGAGCCTTGGTCGCTCCCAAAACAGATTCCAATTATTTACAAAAATCAGTTTCTGTTCATTGCACCATGACAATAACCATCCATTTAGCGCGAATAATCTACTGAACTTTTCATGCCCTCGTCGGTACGTAGGAAGCGGTCCAGACACAATAATTGATGTTTCAGGCTATGTGCTGCGTACCGTATCGATAAGGCTCCTGAAGTCTTTCTTCAGAACCTCCGTCTGTCGCAGCCTAATGTCGTTAGCTCCCGCGTGCAGCACAACAGCTCCGACGCGCTCGTCACCATTCAAGATCTCAGTTACCCGCGCAGTGATATCGAGAACACGAGCACCAGGAAAGCAGTGACTGTGCACCTTACTTTTACCTAACGTAGCGTGGACGTGTCGGACGGTGGAATCGCCGATCATGAAGAGGGGAGAAGCGGTTCTGAGTGGAGATCTCGAAAACCGGGAGGGGCGAAAAGATTCTTGCCCTGGCTCGCAGCTTCCGCGGAACCACCCAGGCTTCGTGGTGGTGTGTTGGAGCCGGAGTGAATGAAATCATGGCTGATCGTGACCTGGACGCTCGGGACCAATGCTGAGAAACGCACGGAGTAGACGAGGTCAGCGTCAGCGGGTTACTAACGTTAATCACTGATCCGTGTGCATCAGCGCGATGTTTCAAGAGCTAAACGCTGGTCTCTCAGCTCAGCTTGTCTCTCTAGAAGATCACGGATCTGCTTTTCTACAGCTTCTAATTCAGACTGAACCGCGAGAAAATCAGATTTGTTCTCATCTACACCAAAAGGTAGACAACATACACCTGATATATTCGCCATTTTTACAGATGGACAGTAAGTTAGCAATGATGCAACCAGTGATGCTATTAATATTTATACTAATTTATGACTCAAGTCTTGGTTAAAAACCGTCTTTTAGTGGTACGGGTGTAATGTAGACGCACGATAGACGGGAAAATGTTTGTTTGTAAGTGAGTGTAAAGAAGACTCGCTCAGCCGTGACCCACAGGTGTAAAGGACTGGTGTTGGGTAACGGCTTGAGACGCGTCTACTCAACAGTCCGAGTTGTAATTATGAGTTAAACGATGGTTCAAAACAGAATAAAAGAAAGAAATACGGAAAAACAGAAAGAAATACGAACCTAATACGAGGCTTAGACAGCCGCGACGCAAACAAACAAACTCACAGCAGGCAACGAAGCTGACAAAAGCTGTCGATCGCAGGGCGAGCAGCAGTGAAGCGGTGTCTCGCTCTACGACCAACAACCAATGTTCCAACCGTATTTGCGGTTCCAGCCGTATAATGGCTTGAGACGCGTCTGGCCAACAGTCCGAGTTGTAATTATGAGTCAAATGATGGTTCAGAACAGAATAAAGAGAGAAATACGGAAAAACAGAAGGAAATACGAAGCTAATACGAGGCTTAGACAGCCATGACGCAAACAAACTCACAGCTCACAGCAGGCAGCGAGGCGGATGAAAGCAATCGAGCAAACAAGCAAATGTGTCACCTTTGTAACATCTTTGTAACATCAGTGTAACATCTGTGTAACATCAGTGTAACGTCTGTGTAACATCTTTGTAACATCAGTGTAACATCTGTGTAACATCAGTGTAACATCGGTGTAACGTCACTGTACCATCAGTGTAATATCTGTGTACCATCAGTGTAACATCTGTGTACCATCAGTGTAACATCTGTGTACCATCAGTGTAACATCTGTGTAACACGTGTGTACTATCAGTGAACATCTGTGCAACATCTGTGTAACATCTGTGTAACATTTGTGCATCATCGGTGTAACATCTGTGGTTCTGTTTCTGTGTGGTTTGGGACTCTGGTCTGATTTCCTTAACCCTTTAAATTAAGTGAAAACAAAAGTTTTAAAGAGGTTTATTCTTTTTACACATAATTATAAATTATAAAAGGATAAGAGTGACTACTAGCAGGTTTGGATAATGGATGGTTGGATGTTTCAAGGTTTTTAATTTACCGCATAGATTTGATTTCTAAAAATAGAACCTTGTGAACAGAGTTGTGTGTGTGTCTGAGGTGGTGGTAACCATAGCAACAGTACGCCACTCAAGTGTGTTGAATGAAACATTGGCAAAGTGCTACAAATACTATTAAGTACCATAGTTGAGCATTCAGATTGGCATCCGTAACTCAACAAACTGCTTGAAGTATTAAAAGACCATTAAACCAAATGACCAAAGTCAGGAAACACCTGTATTTGTCCTATTAGTCAACTATTTAGGGGTTATTTATTACTGGATGATATATCGAGCAAGACAAATACAGTCTGTGACTGACTGCTGGACTCTTGAATCTTGAGGATGATGTGCATCGATCAAATAAGAGCTGAAATCACAGAACAATCTGAGATAACAGCAGAGATGATTCAGAACTCAGTGAAGGGAATAAATGTTTTTGTTGCTGAAGTCTGACATATGTACAGTAAAACTGTGCATTAATAAAGTTCAAGTGTGAGGTTCAAATCTGCAGCCAAGGAAATTGCATAGAAGGAGATGGGAATGAATCAAGAGAATGAATCAAGAGCTGTGAATGAATCAAGAGAATGAATCAAGAGCTGTGAATGAATCAAGAGAATGAATCAAGAGAATGAATCAAGAGCTGTGAATGAATCAAGAGCTGTGAATGAATCAAGAGTTGTGAATGAATCAAGAGCTGTGAATGAATCAAGAGAATGAATCAAGAGCTGTGAATGAATCAAGAGCTGTGAATGAATCAAGAGCTGTGAATGAATCAAGAGCTGTGAATGAATCAAGAGAATGAATCAAGAGCTGTGAATGAATCAAGAGAATGGATCAAGATCTGTGAATGAATCAAGAGCTGTGAATGAATCAAGAGTTGTGAATGACTCAAGAGAATGAATCAAGAGAATGAATCAAGAGTTGTGAATGACTCAAGAGAATGAATCAAGAGAATGAATCAAGAGCTGGGAATGAATCAGACTGACTGCAGTATTGAACATGAGTAATGTTTGATAATACATTAAATATGAGCAATTTCCTTCCTCATTCAGTCAGCCAGTAAAAACACACTATTTATATTCCTGATATATATATATATATATATATATATATATATATATATATATATATATATATATATATATATATATATCCTCATGCATTTAGCATGCATCCTTTCACGTTTTTCCTGCCTGCACTTTTTTTCTCTGTATAAAATAACCAGAGCTTCAGAACAAGACTGAATCTGTCTAAAGGTCCAAGACTATAAGGCTTCACAATCTTTGTTAAGAACACTTTCATTTGACCTCTTCACCCTGTACACACACTCGGCATATCCACTGTATGTGAATTGGATACATGTTATATGCGTGTGTTGAATAGTTACTGTATTGCATTTTATTTCCAACGTTGAAAACGTGTTAACAGTGATTGTTTCACACCCGTGTGTAACTTGACCAATAAATGTGAATGAATCGTGCGTGTGTGTGTTTGTGATCATGCGTGTGTGTTGTGATGATGTGTGTGTGTCGCGGTACCTTCCAGCCCGCTGAGCTGTTGCTGTCTCCTTTATCGCTGAAGTAAGGCACACATCGGACCATCCAGTCGTAGATCTGGGACAGGGTGAGCCTCTTCTCGGGCGAGCTCTCGATGGCGCGGGTGATCAGCTCCGCGTACGACGCGTTTCCCCACGCGTTGCGTCGCGAGGACGACGCGTTGGGTTTGCGTTGAAATCCTCCGGCGTCCCGCATCATCATCATTATCCTCATCCTCCTCTTCCTCCTCTTGTGCGGAACATCATCCGAATCCACGGAGAATATGGAGAGATCCGCGTTCAGCTCGTCCATACCGTCCACCTGATGCGCTTCATCCTCCTCTACCCTCATCATCTTCATCTGTCCTGAGTCCCCGTCAGGTGTGTGTGTGTGTGTGTGTGTGTGTGTTCACTGAGTCCACCTTACACAGGAGAGAGGAGGAGGAGGCATGGTGAAGTCAGGATAATGAATGCATGATGTGTTCAGACAGCGGCTCTTCTTCTGTCTCCACGCCGGGTTTAACTCACTCTGACCAGATTCATCATCTTCATCTTCATCCTCTTCTTCCTCCGGGAGTACAGAACTGGAGCAGCAACAGACGACAGGACTGAGAACTACACACTGCATCATGATGTCGTGATGCTGGAAAAGTCCCCAAAACATGTTCTAGGTCTAGGCTATTTTTAATGTTAATTTGATTCTATTTATTTCAATGTAACCGATTCTGTTATGATCGAGTAGCCTAATAATGACACAAATACAGTAGGCATACCAAAGCTGAAACTTAACAAAAATACTATCTATCTATCTATCTATCTATCTATCTATCTATCTATCTATCTATCTATCTATCTATCTATCTATCTATCTATCTATCTTTTCTCACTCGGACACTTTTGCGTAGCCTACAGGCAAATTTGTACATGTTTAGATTTGCTTTTCAAAACTGTTCAACTAAAGTTCAGAACCGAACATAATACAAAACCGAATAAATCTGCTACATTTCTACAGCAATGTGCCATAATGAAATGTAGGTCTATTCTGAATCTAAAAACTGAAATAGCTTACTGTAGCCTAATCAAAGCAATTAAAAGTAGAAAACGCAGGGCTTGTTCACACAGAACGCGCTTTTGTTGTTATAAAAAACGCGCGACGTATAGAAATACGTTTTTTAAAAGATGAGCTGCGTTTTTAGAAAGACGCGAGCGAAACGGTCATGCGCGTTCACAGAAAAACAATGGAAAAGAAGCGCATATGGAACGGAAAAACGCGTTTGTGTGAAGGTCTAGTCTTTCAGTTTCATACCGTCTTTACAAAACAGGAAAACTTATGAATAAATTCTGTAAACATGGATAATGTGACATAAACTGCAGTGAATTATATAAACAGCAGTGTGTCATTAAGAAATTTTAGTAAAAGAAAACATTGTATAATTCTCCTGTTGTTAGTGTTTATGAGTGACACATTTTGTTTGTTGTTTGTTTAAATCATGAATCTTCATGATTTAAAATCTTTAATCATTAAATATACAGACGCTTCGGCTTCACAGTCGATCATTTCTCAGTCCTAATGCGCATGCGTGAATAAAACACACTAATCCAGCCTAATTACAACACAAACCCAAATGACAGACTACAGTTCCCACAGCCATTTCACAACAGTCTTTGATTTGTTATATTGGTGACTATTTCATTTGGGACTGGAGGGTTGTTTTGCTAGTGGTTTAGTGGTTATATTAGCTATATCCTTCATTGAGACTCGGATTATTTCAAGGGAATAGGCTAGAGCCTGTAATAAATAAAGTCGCTTTGGATAAATGCATCTGCTAAATGAATATGAACATTTTTAAAGTTGTTTTAAAGAATAACTGGTAAATTTTTTTTTTAAAAATTACAAGTTAAAATTAAATATTTTGGAGGCAAAAGGCACCTAGCAAAGTAATTCCCTTTAACAGACAGATGTGTTCATTGTGCAGAAACAGATGTGAGCCCGCTTTCTTCTTTGTGTTGGTTATAACAAGCACTCTAAATACAGTGTTTTCTGAGGAAGAGAGAACAGCCTTTAACAGATCAGACATGCAGAACAAGGGGAATTAAAGGATTGAAGGCTAGAAACAATTCCCAGAGTGACACAATCCACCACAATGCAAATCCTCAAAACATCCACATACAAGTTTGTTCTTTGTCTCCACCCAACACAACACACTCACATTACATGACACAACACAACACACTCACATTACATGACACAACAACACCACACACTCACATTACACCGCACAGAAAGCCAGAAGTGTGCAGGAATAACTGTGATCTCACACTCATGATCAGCTCATCACAGGCGTAAACTGGGCGTTCTGCATACAGACCTCTATAACACATCCTTTATGTCAGTGTGAGTGTGTGTTTGTGTGTGTGTGTGTGTGTGTGTGTGTGTGTGTGTGTGTGTGTGTGTGTCCCTGTGGTCCTAGTAAACCCTATACGTTATGATGACACAATGTTTAATCCCAGAGTAACTCTAGGTTCATCACAGAGCAGAAATACTCCCTGGACGCCTCCATGCTTGATTTGAATTTATTTCATGACAGATCTGTATTATTCTTTAGATAATCCGAGCTCTGCTGGAATATGGCTGTTATGAAAAAGCTCATCTGGCCAGTAATTTTATAATTTTGGCCCTGACTGAACATTAAAAACACTAGGATTGGGTTATCAAACACTGCTGAGTTCAGAAACAGTGACACTGATATAGAGAATAAGGAAACACTTTACAATAAAGTTAACATTAACTAATAATGAACCACTTATACAGCGTTTATTAATCTTTGTTAATTTCAACATTTAAAATCTTGTTAACATTAGTTAATGCACTGTGAACTAACATGAACAAACAATGAACATCTGAATTTTTATTAATTAACCTAAACAAAGATTCATAAATAACGTAAACATGTATTGCTCGTGGTTAGTTCATGTTAGTTAATACATCAACTCATTTCATTACACGGCTCTGTGGAATACTTGATTCTGATTGGTCAATCGCACCATCCAGGTGTGTGTTATTCCTCGATGAGAAGCACTGAGAACAGAAACACGGCGATATACACTCGCTAGGAACCCCTTACTTACGGGTTTCCTTTATTAAAACTCACGTAAAGTAACAAACAAGTATTCATTACTTCAATGAGCTTATAGTTTCTGCCTTTAGTTATTACATTGTTTAAATGAATACATTTTTAGTTAACTGTGTGATTTGTATATGTACATTTCTGAAATGCATAACTTAGACAGTTTCCTCTGATAACAGATCACTGTAAACTGTAATATGGACTCATGCATTTTCTGTAAAGCTGCTTTGAAATGATGTGTATTGTGAAAAGCGTGATACAAATAAATGTGAATTGAATTGAATCAAATCAATATTTTGTGTACAGTTATTTAATTCACACAAACGCAGCGGCGGCCATTTTGTGACTATTGTTTTGTACACTGTTGGAATATGAGATACAAACAGACGATTTTAAAACAGTTTAATCTGAAATAAACATCTCTTATCTCCATAATTATTTATGTGGTGAAATGCTGTGTAAATAAGATAGAGATGCTGCTCTAAAAAAGTATCTTAAGTCAAGGTTGGGGACTGACCAGTTGATTTTCAAAAGCCTGAGAAATACAGTCACAGGACAGCTCAGAAGAGCTAAAGCAGATTTTTTCTTAGAAATAATTAAACAGGCTAAAGGGAATAGTAAAATGATATGGAAGTGTATTGACAATCTTTCTGGGAAAGAGCGGATTAAAAATGGAGCTATTGAACTTAATATAAACATTGATAACAATTAAACAATCGCACCTGGAATGCAAGTTACTGCAAATGACAGCTTAATGGTTGCCAACATGTTTAATGAATACTTCATCACTTCAATTCTGGAACTGAGTAAACCCTTAGAGCTGCTTTTAACACCATTTGCAGCCATTGGTGGGGCCACGGTTGTTGGGCCCACAGAAGGACCACAACCCACTCTGGTGGAAGTACTGGACTTTGAATGTGTAAATGAAGGCAAGGTCAACAAAGTTATTACATCACTCTCTAACTCGAGAGCAAAGGACTTATGGGGACTTGATTCGCTGTTACTAAAAAAATATAAAGAGGACTTTGCAGAACCAATTACGCACATAATTAATCAATCGTTTAGAGAATGTGTATTTCCTTCATCTTGTAAGAATGCAATTGTCACGCCCATTTTTAAATCAGGAAACAGAAAGGACATTAGAAATGATAGACCCATTAGTATACTCCCGGTAGTTTCTAAAGTTATTGAAAAAACTGTAGCTGAACAGCTGATTGAGCACCTCGACAATGGAAATATGTTACACCCCATGCAATTTGGCTTTCGATCCAAACACTCCACCGATACAGCTTGTTGTTATTTCCTCGAGGTGATCAAATCCAGTCTGGAGAACGGAGGGGTGGTTGGGGCCGTTTTTCTGGATCTACGTAGGGCATTTGACACCGTTAACCACTCAGTGCCGTTAACCACTCAGTGCTGCTGACCAAACTGTGGAATTTCAATCTCGCCGCAAACACTATTAGCTGGCTTCAATCATATCTATAGCAGGCCGTTACCAGTGCGTAAGAATAAATGATAAAACTTCATCTTTTAGATCCTGTACCTCAGGGGTACCCCAGGGGTCTATTCTGGGGCCATTGCTCTTCAGTTTGTACATCAATGACCTACCTTCCATCTGCGATGATGTGGAGATCTTGATGTACGCTGATGATACGGTTTTATATACTCACGGTTCTAATGCCGATTCTGTCGCTACTTAACTATCTGTGGCAATGAATAAAGCAATAGAGTGGATGAACAAGTCCTGCCTTACTTTGAATACAGAGAAAACGGTCACAATGTATTTTTCAAACAAAAGAATTCAAAGTGCTCTCCCAAATATTTATGTGGATAGTTACATGATCAAAAATGTGGAAGAAGTTAAATACCTAGCAGTGATCTTGGACCCTCTACTAAATTTTAAAAATCATGTTAAAAGGGTATGCCGTGTTTTGAAATTTAACATCGCGAACTTCCAGTACATCAGAAGCTCTTTATCATTGGAAGCAGCAAAATCATATTTCCAGACAATGATTATATCATATATATTGTACTGTATGTCATCTTGGTCTCAAGCTAAACAAACTGTTTTAAACCCCCTTAGATCATTACATAATCAGGCTTTGAAAATCCTTGATAAAAAGCCTCGGCGGTACCACCACTGCAATATACTTGAAAAGTACAGTATATTAAGCTTTGACAACCTGATCAGGTATTCTGATATCCGGTTGGTTCATAAAATCCTTAATGATGCTTCCCGAACCCCTTTAAAAACATATGTACAGCTACGCTCTGAACTAACGAACAGAGCGTTGAGGTCTGTATCCAGGGGTGATTGCAAAGTTCCCAAAAGAAAGTCTGTCTTCTCTCAATCAGCCTTTTCCTATAAAGCCATCAAAGAATGGAATGGGCTTCCAGACAATCTAAAGAACAATGCAGATTTTCGCAGCTTCTCACGGGCAGTTAAGGACTGGCTTTTAGATCACCAGTCTTGTTCACACTAAAAGCACCAGACGGGTATTTTGGCGATCAGATGATACCCTTGTGGGTACCATTTGATGGTAAGTTGCCTTAGTAAGTTGCCTTTTTATATTGTATTAACTGTTTTTGTTATATAACTTTTGTATGTTAATTGTCTTTGTTATGCAATTTTATCTTTGTCATGTAATCTTAATTGTGTAGGACTACGGATGGAAATTAGCATAGTGCTAAATCTGGTGCAGCCATCTTTTTAATGTAACTGCACATTGTCCTGATATAAATAAACTAAACTAAAAAAAAATAAATAAAAAAAAAAGAGTGTATGACTGTAAACCGTATCTCTTAAATGTCCGTCTAGTTTGATCTCGCCGCTGAAACTGCTCTCTCCGCGCAAGCTTTGCGTTTAAAGACCTGATAAAATATTTCAACTCAGATCAATATTTTGAGGCTAATTGTTTACATATGTGGCAAGTAGCGATAATGTACATCCAGCCGGTTGTTATCTCAGAATAAACCCCTTCAGGTGTGTGTGTGTGTGTGTGTTATCTCAGAATAAACCCCTTCAGGTGTGTGTGTGTGTGTGTGTTATCTCAGAATAAACCCCTTCAGGTGTGTGTGTGTGTGTGATCTCAGAATAAACCCCTTCAGGTGTGTGTGTGTGTGTGTTATCTCAGAATAAACCCCTTCAGGTGTGTGTGTGTGTGTGTATCTTAGAATAAACCCCCTTCAGGTGTGTGTGTGTTATCTCAGAATAAACCCTTCAGGTGTGTGTGTGTTATCTCAGAATAAACCCCTTCAGGTGTGTGTGTGTTATCTCAGAATAAACCCCCTTCAGGTGTGTGTGTGTTATCTCAGAATAAACCCTTCAGGTGTGTGTGTGTGATCTCAGAATAAACCCTTCAGGTGTGTGTGTGTTATCTCAGAATAAACCCCCTTCAGGTGTGTGTGTGTGTTATCTCAGAATAAACCCCCTTCAGGTGTGTGTGTGTTATCTCAGAATAAACCCCCTTCAGGTGTGTGTGTGTTATCTCAGAATAAACCCCCTTCAGGTGTGTGTGTGTGATCTCAGAATAAACCCCCTTCAGGTGTGTGTGTGTGTGTGTGTGATCTCAGAATAAACCCCTTCAGGTGTGTGTGTGTGTGTGTTATCTCAGAATAAACCCCTTCTGGTGTGTGTGTGTGTGTCGTTATCTCAGAATAAACCCCTTCAGGTGTGTGTGTGTGTGTGTGTGTGTGTGTGTGTGTGTGTGTGTTTATCAGAATAAACCCCTTCAGGTGTGTGTGTGTGTTATCTCAGAATAAACCCCTTCAGGTGTGTGTGTGTGTGTGTTGTTATCTCAGAATAAACCCCTTCAGGTGTGTGTGTGTGTGTTATCTCAGAATAAACCCCTTCAGGTGTGAGTGTGTTATCTCAGAATAAACCCCCTTCAGGTGTGTGTGTGTGATCTCAGAATAAACCCCTTCAGGTGTGTGTGTGTTATCTCAGAATAAACCCCCTTCAGGTGTGTGTGTGTGTGTTATCTCAGAATAAACCCTTCAGGTGTGTGTGTGTTATCTCAGAATAAACCCTTCAGGTGTGTGTGTGTGTTATCTCAGAATAAACCCCTTCAGGTGTGTGTGTGTTATCTCAGAATAAACCCTTCAGGTGTGTGTGTGTTATCTCAGAATAAACCCCTTCAGGTGTGTGTGTGTTATCTCAGAATAAACCCCCTTTAGGTGTGTGTGTGTTATCTCAGAATAAACCCCCTTCAGGTGTGTGTGTTATCTCAGAATAAACCCCTTCAGGTGTGTGTGTGTTATCTCAGAATAAACCCCCTTCAGGTGTGTGTGTGTTATCTCAGAATAAACCCCCTTCAGGTGTGTGTGTGTTATCTCAGAATAAACCCCTTCAGGTGTGTGTGTGTTATCTCAGAATAAACCCCCTTCAGGTGTGTGTGTGTTATCTCAGAATAAACCCTTCAGGTGTGTGTGTGTTATCTCAGAATAAACCCCTTCAGGTGTGTGTGTGTTATCTCAGAATAAACCCCCTTCAGGTGTGTGTGTGTTATCTCAGAATAAACCCCCTTCAGGTGTGTGTGTGTTATCTCAGAATAAACCTCTTCAGGTGTGTGTGTGTTATCTCAGAATAAACCCCCTTCAGGTGTGTGTGTGTTATCTCAGAATAAACCCTTCAGGTGTGTGTGTGTTATCTCAGAATAAACCCCCTTTAGGTGTGTATTATCTCAGAATAAACCCTTCAGGTGTGTGTGTGATCTCAGAATAAACCCTTCAGGTGTGTGTGTGTTATCTCAGAATAAACCCCCTTCAGGTGTGTGTGTGTTATCTCAGAATAAACCCCTTCAGGTGTGTGTGTGTTATCTCAGAATAAACCCCCTTCAGGTGTGTGTGTGTTATCTCAGAATAAACCCCCTTTAGGTGTGTGTGTGTTATCTCAGAATAAACCCTTCAGGTGTGTGTGTGTTATCTCAGAATAAACCCCCTTCAGGTGTGTGTGTGTTATCTCAGAATAAACCCCCTTCAGGTGTGTGTTATCTCAGAATAAACCCCCTTCAGGTGTGTGTGTGTTATCTCAGAATAAACCCCCTTCAGGTGTGTGTGTGTGTGTGTGATCTCAGAATAAACCCCCTTCAGGTGTGTGTGTGTTATCTCAGAATAAACCCCCTTCAGGTGTGTGTGTGTTATCTCAGAATAAACCCCCTTCAGGTGTGTGTGTGTTATCTCAGAATAAACCCCCTTCAGGTGTGTGTGTGTTATCTCAGAATAAACCCCCTTTCAGGTGTGTGTGTGTTATCTCAGAATAAACCCCCTTCAGGTGTGTGTGTGTTATCTCAGAATAAACCCCCTTCAGGTGTGTGTGTGTTATCTCAGAATAAACCCCCTTCAGGTGTGTGTGTGTTATCTCAGAATAAACCCCCTTCAGGTGTGTGTGTGTGTGTGTGATCTCAGAATAAACCCCCTTCAGGTGTGTGTGTGTTATCTCAGAATAAACCCCCTTCAGGTGTGTGTGTGTTATCTCAGAATAAACCCCCTTCAGGTGTGTGTGTGTTATCTCAGAATAAACCCCCTTCAGGTGTGTGTGTGTTATCTCAGAATAAACCCCCTTCAGGTGTGTGTGTTATCTCAGAATAAACCCTTCAGGTGTGTGTGTGTTATCTCAGAATAAACCCCTTCAGGTGTGTGTGTGTTATCTCAGAATAAACCCCCTTCAGGTGTGTGTGTGTTATCTCAGAATAAACCCCCTTCAGGTGTGTGTGTGTTATCTCAGAATAAACCTCTTCAGGTGTGTGTGTGTTATCTCAGAATAAACCCCCTTCAGGTGTGTGTGTGTTATCTCAGAATAAACCCCTTCAGGTGTGTGTGTGTTATCTCAGAATAAACCCTTCAGGTGTGTGTGTGTTATCTCAGAATAAACCCCCTTTAGGTGTGTATTATCTCAGAATAAACCCTTCAGGTGTGTGTGTGATCTCAGAATAAACCCTTCAGGTGTGTGTGTGTTATCTCAGAATAAACCCCCTTCAGGTGTGTGTGTGTTATCTCAGAATAAACCCCTTCAGGTGTGTGTGTGTTATCTCAGAATAAACCCCCTTCAGGTGTGTGTGTGTTATCTCAGAATAAACCCCCTTTAGGTGTGTGTGTGTTATCTCAGAATAAACCCTTCAGGTGTGTGTGTGTTATCTCAGAATAAACCCCCTTCAGGTGTGTGTGTGTTATCTCAGAATAAACCCCCTTCAGGTGTGTGTGTTATCTCAGAATAAACCCCCTTCAGGTGTGTGTGTGTTATCTCAGAATAAACCCCTTTCAGGTGTGTGTGTGTTATCTCAGAATAAACCCCCTTCAGGTGTGTGTGTGTTATCTCAGAATAAACCCCCTTCAGGTGTGTGTGTGTTATCTCAGAATAAACCCCCTTCAGGTGTGTGTGTGTTATCTCAGAATAAACCCCCTTCAGGTGTGTGTGTGTTATCTCAGAATAAACCCCCTTCAGGTGTGTGTGTGTGTTATCTCAGAATAAACCCCCTTCAGGTGTGTGTGTGTTATCTCAGAATAAACCCCCTTCAGGTGTGTGTGTGTTATCTCAGAATAAACCCCCTTCAGGTGTGTGTGTTATCTCAGAATAAACCCTTCAGGTGTGTGTGTGTGATCTCAGAATAAACCCTTCAGGTGTGTGTGTGTTATCTCAGAATAAACCCCCTTCAGGTGTGTGTGTGTTATCTCAGAATAAACCCCCTTCAGGTGTGTGTGTGTTATCTCAGAATAAACCCCCTTCAGGTGTGTGTGTTATCTCAGAATAAACCCTTCAGGTGTGTGTGTGTGATCTCAGAATAAACCCTTCAGGTGTGTGTGTGTTATCTCAGAATAAACCCCCTTCAGGTGTGTGTGTGTTATCTCAGAATAAACCCCCTTCAGGTGTGTGTGTTATCTCAGAATAAACCCTTCAGGTGTGTGTGTGTTATCTCAGAATAAACCCCTTCAGGTGTGTGTGTGTTATCTCAGAATAAACCCTTCAGGTGTGTGTGTGTTATCTCAGAATAAACCCCCTTTAGGTGTGTGTGTGTTATCTCAGAATAAACCCTTCAGGTGTGTGTGTGATCTCAGAATAAACCCTTCAGGTGTGTGTGTGTTATCTCAGAATAAACCCCCTTCAGGTGTGTGTGTGTTATCTCAGAATAAACCCCTTCAGGTGTGTGTGTGTTATCTCAGAATAAACCCCCTTCAGGTGTGTGTGTGTTATCTCAGAATAAACCCCCTTCAGGTGTGTGTGTGTTATCTCAGAATAAACCCCTTCAGGTGTGTGTGTGATCTCAGAATAAACCCTTCAGGTGTGTGTGTGTTATCTCAGAATAAACCCCCTTCAGGTGTGTGTGTGTTATCTCAGAATAAACCCCCTTCAGGTGTGTGTGTGTGTTATCTCAGAATAAACCCCCTTCAGGTGTGTGTGTTATCTCAGAATAAACCCTTCAGGTGTGTTTGTGTGATCTCAGAATAAACCCTTCAGGTGTGTGTGTGTTATCTCAGAATAAACCCCCTTCAGGTGTGTGTGTGTTATCTCAGAATAAACCCCCTTCAGGTGTGTGTGTTATCTCAGAATAAACCCTTCAGGTGTGTGTGTGTTATCTCAGAATAAACCCCTTCAGGTGTGTGTGTGTTATCTCAGAATAAACCCTTCAGGTGTGTGTGTGTTATCTCAGAATAAACCCCCTTTAGGTGTGTGTGTGTTATCTCAGAATAAACCCTTCAGGTGTGTGTGTGATCTCAGAATAAACCCTTCAGGTGTGTGTGTGTTATCTCAGAATAAACCCCTTCAGGTGTGTGTGTGTTATCTCAGAATAAACCCTTCAGGTGTGTGTGTGTTATCTCAGAATAAACCCCCTTTAGGTGTGTGTGTGTTATCTCAGAATAAACCCTTCAGGTGTGTGTGTGATCTCAGAATAAACCCTTCAGGTGTGTGTGTGTTATCTCAGAATAAACCCCTTCAGGTGTGTGTGTGTTATCTCAGAATAAACCCCCTTCAGGTGTGTGTGTGTTATCTCAGAATAAACCCCCTTCAGGTGTGTGTGTGTTATCTCAGAATAAACCCCCTTCAGGTGTGTGTGTGTTATCTCAGAATAAACCCCCTTCAGGTGTGTGTGTGTTATCTCAGAATAAACCCCCTTCAGGTGTGTGTGTGTTATCTCAGAATAAACCCCCTTCAGGTGTGTGTGTGTGTTATCTCAGAATAAACCCCTTCAGGTGTGTGTGTGTTATCTCAGAATAAACCCTTCAGGTGTGTGTGTGTTATCTCAGAATAAACCCCCTTCAGGTGTGTGTGTGTGTTATCTCAGAATAAACCCCTTCAGGTGTGTGTGTGTGATCTCAGAATAAACCCTTCAGGTGTGTGTGTGTTATTTCAGAATAAACCCCCTTCAGGCTGATGAAGACCTGATCCTGATCACCCTATCGGGTTTATTCTGAGATAACGACCGGCTGGATGTACATGATCCCTTACTTAATAAATGAACCTTATTGTAGTGTTACCGAGAATAACAGGAGCTTTTTTACACTCAAACAGTCACATTATACACTAAAAACAGATAACAGTATCATGTTTACGTCAGTGACATTTTATACAAGAATCAATTTACAAACTTTTTTTTAAAGAAAAATTGGTAACGTTCTAGTTTAAAATTAGTAATCTACAAAATGAAGTCGTCTGAGAAATGAAACACAATCCAATGAAAGGTTGATTTGTCCGGTTTTTATCATCCAGTTCATTATGGGAGAAATATTTCAGATGACATTTCAGGCCTGAAGAAGTCCAGAGGTGTTTAGGGTCGATCTTCTCCAGGTGTGTGTGTGATGAGGTGTTTAGGGTCGATCTCCTCCAGGTGTGTGTGTGTGTGATGAGGTGTTTAGGGTCGATCTCCTCCAGGTGTGTGTGTGTGTGATGAGGTGTTTAAGGTCGATCTTCACCAGGTGTGTGTGTGTGTGATGAGGTGTTTAGGGTCGATTTCCTCCAGGTGTGTGTGTGTGTGATGAGGTGTTTAGGGTCGATTTCCTCCAGGTGTGTGTGTGTGTGATGAGGCGTTTGGGGTCGATCTTCTCCAGGTGTGTGTGTGTGTGTTTGTGTATAAGATGAGGCGTTTACATGACACGTTTGGGGTCGATCTTCTCCAGTTGTGTGTGTGTGAGTGAGTGAGTGTGTGTGATAAGCGATTTACATGAGGCGTTTGGGGTCGATCTTCTCCAGGTGCACCAGAGGCTTCAGCTTCCCCGCGAAGCTCCTCGTGTGTGTGTGTGTGAGTGTGTGTGTTCTGAGGCTCTACATGAGGCATTTGGGGTCGATCTTCTCCAGGTGTGTGTGTGTGTTTTTGTGTGTTCTGAGGCTCTACATGAGGCGTTTGGGGTCGATCTTCTCCAGGTGTGTGTGTGTGTGTTCTGAGGCTCTACATGAGGCGTTTGGGGTCGATCTTCTCCAGGTGTGTGTGTGTGTGTTCTGAGGCTCTACATGAGGCGTCTGGGGTCGATCTTCTCCAGGTGTGTGTGTGTGTGTTTTCTGAGGCTCTACATGAGGGGTTTGGGGTCGATCTTCTCCAGGTGTGTGTGTGTGTGTGTGTTTTCTGAGGCTCTACATGAGGCGTTTGGGGTCGATCTTCTCCAGGTGTGTGTGTGTGTGTTCTGAGGCTCTACATGAGGCGTTTGGGGTCGATCTTCTCCAGGTGCACCAGAGGCTTCAGCTGCTCCGCGAAGCTCCTCATGTCCTCGGACACAGTGTCCTGCCCCGCGGGAGCCAGAACGCTCAGCTCCACCAGATAGGACAGAGACAGCGGCTCGGTGTTCTCCGTGTTCCCCGGGACCAGGACCCGGGACAGCTTGCTCACCACCACCTTCATGCCCCCCCTGCGGAACACCTGGCCCTTGGCCACGAACTCGTGGTCCATGCGGAAGCCCATCTCGTTGAGCACGTCGGGCAGGCCGTGCGAGGCGGACACGTCCACACAGTTCCTCACCAGCGCCAGCCGGCTCTTGTCCCCGACCTCGGGCTGGCCCAGGTAACGCAGGTGCCACGGGGCGGGGGGGTGCAGGAGCGAGCGCCGGGCCCGCAGGAGGAACGGGTTTCCCTGCTGGCCCTTCAGGAGATACACCAGCTCATGATCCGCGAAGCTCTCCGGCTCCATGTTATCGCACAGACCCCGGAGCCGATGCAAGAGGCTCTCCAGGGACTGATCCAAAACACTGCCTGTGCAGGAGAACAAACACAGGATCAGGGTTATTGGTCATGCGTGTGTAGAAGAGCATTGAAATGCTGAACCCCCTGGTGTTTTTCACGGTTTGGTCAAAAATTACCGTTTTTTTTTTTTTATGAAATTAATGTACTATATTTTTGTTCAATAATGTTTTTTTATTTAATATTTTTAGGGGATTTTACAACATAACAGGTTTCAAGTTTATTGGTCATGCGTAAACAGATGAGCATTGAAATGCTTAACCCTGTGGTGTTTTTCACGTTTTGGTCAAAAATGACCGCTTTTATTTTTTTTATTTCAATGAAATTAAAGCTGCACTCCGTAGTTTTTTCTCTTTGTCGCCATCTCTGTTCGAAATCTGCAATTGCAGTTATTAGCGGAATTATCAACTTTACGTGGGTTGTGCCTCGGCACGGCGCGGATGAATCCAATGTTTTGAGGAGACTGTGTGGCTATCAGTCGCCGCCGGTGTGGATACTAGCGTTCGCAATCACAGATTATACTTTTTGGAAGTATGACCAACATAAGAATTTTCATCAGAAAGTACTATGAACAAGTAACATCCACTTTTGATCTGACCAACTAAGGGGAAAAAAGCATTGCAGTAAATCACGCTGATTAAATCTAACGATCGCTTATCATATCACGTCAAACTGTGCAAATTATACTTTGTTCTCAAATTGTTAATGTTAACAACATCAGCATTGTTTGACTACATTTACTGTGTATTAGGGCTACCTGTAGTTCAGTTTCCACTTCTGTGTAGTCTAATTTCTAATTGTCATACCAACAAATTAATGTTCCTTAGAACTGGTTCTCTTTGAAATACAAACACACATCTGTAATCAGATATATATTTAAAACTAATTTTTACCTTTCATAAGCCCTTCCGATATTTATCCTTGTTTTCGCATGGACCGGTTGCAGTCTCTTTTTTTCTGTAGCCACTCCAAAGTCCGAACTAAGTCTTTTGCATTTACAGCGGGTGAATCTCCAGTTGTCACTGGTGATTGTCGTTTGAACCTTTCTGGATCCGCCATCAAATGAATAAGTTGAATTATATCAAGTGCTGTGAGAAAAGGCTATAAATCTCCACCTCCGACATCCTCAAACTAGTAGCCTACTAGCCGAGACTCTTCTTTATGTGTACAGATGTGACGTAATTTTAGTTCGATAATGTTTTTTTATTTAATATTTTGTATTTTTTGGGGATTTTACAACATAGGCTGACAGGTTTCAAGTTTATTGGTCATGCATAAAACAGATGAGCATTGATATGCTTAACCCTGTGGTGTTTTTCGGGTTTTTGTAAAAATTGTTTTTTTATTTTCAAGTATCAACAGCGTTTCTCAGAAATCGCTCACTGCACCTTTAAAGTTAGTTGCTGCATTAACTAACAATGAGCAATACATTTGTCAGAGTTAATTAATCTTTGTTAATAAGCATACAACTGTTCATTTGCTCAGAACCATTAATAATATTAACCAACACAACTTCTGGTTATAGTAATTTATTCCTAATGTATTGACTAAGATTAGCCTAATAAATGCTTTAAAACTATTAATTTTTAGTTCATGTTACCTAATGTTAACTAGTTAAATTTTTACATTTGAACATGTCATTGTCACAGTTTTTACGTTTTATTAACACTCAACAATAAAGATTCCTTAGTTAACATGAACGAACAATGAACAAAACTTTTTTAAAGATTAAATGTTAACAATTTTTAATGCAATGCTAACTAACATTAACATCACTAGTAACTAACATTAACATTATTGCTTATTAACTAATGGCCTTATTGAAAAGTGTTACCAAAAAGTTTAAGTTAAAGTAAAGTTGTAAAGTTATATTAAGATAACAATCTAGCTAAAAGTGCATTTTATGTGTATACACCCAGTAGCCTACTGTTGAGCTTCACCTTGCAGCAGATACTCCATCATGTTGATGGCCCCACCAGTGACGGGCATCACAGAGACCGGAGGAGCCTCCATTACACACACACACACACACACACACACACACACACACACACACACAGAGATCTGCTCAACTCTATTCACAGCAGAGCCGATGATCAACACTCACACACTCACAGCAGAGCTATAGACGAGCCGCAGATCAACACACCGTCGGCCTATATCACACTCTGGACAATGTGCAAAATAAC
The DNA here is from genome assembly GCA_026230005.1 of Gila orcuttii. Taxonomy (NCBI): domain Eukaryota; kingdom Metazoa; phylum Chordata; class Actinopteri; order Cypriniformes; family Leuciscidae; genus Gila; species Gila orcuttii. The sequence goes on from JAPDVR010000018.1 coordinate 1,704,658, forward strand.
ATATATCTAACTTGTTATTAAACAGAAGAAAACGAAAGGACAGATGTTTCCGCAGATATCAGCAACAACATAATCAACTGCCTCCATGTGCACAGTGCGCATGCGCAGTGACTATGGACAGTACTGCGCGTGCGCGACTGGTCTTTCGTTACATTCAGAGGCATGTAGAGTGATGCTCTGGTTACATTCATTTAGCGCCATCTACCTGACTGAACGATCTCTTTATTATCATATTAATATAATTTCTAACATAACATAACCTCAATTTTTTTTTTAAGATATGCTGAAAAAAGAAGCAATAAATTCAGATATTGAAACTGTATTGTTTATGTGCTGAGCAGCTGAAGTCCTAATATTGTTTTTGTGCCACAGATGTCCAGTGAATGTACATATAATCTTCATAAACCAATCCTCAATTCATATTTCTCCATAATGTTTTTAAATATGTCATTTTTAAATAGTTCTAAAGAACCTATTTTTCCAGCTTCACCTGCTGAAGAAAGATATGGTGTCTGTATATGTCCGTTTTACTCAGGTCTGCTTATTCAAAACAATTATAATTATCACGATTAGGCATTTGTTCAATTAGGATTTACGTAGCTTTAATAATGCCTTGGAGGGAAAGAAACACATTACTTTTGTGCGTCTTCATACAAAACAATGGCACTGACATAGTTATTCTAAGATAAATCAGTGCAAGTTGCTTTTAGTTAAAACAGCTCAAACATGCATTAGTGTAAGACTAGCTTAAGCTTGGCCTGTGAAACCGGGGGTATAAAACGTAAAGTATGTATTCAAAATAAAATACATAGATTGTACTGAATGTCAGCTTGCTTATTTTGCTTATTCCAGATAACTTTGCGAAACACAAAACTGCCGATAATTTTGGTCATTTGATCATGACTGTAGTTGCAAATATTTTCTCGATTTAACATTTCAGAGACATTTTCAATAATATTAAGCCTATATTCTAAAATAACTCTCACTCTCTTTGTCACTTCAAAGTTTTAATTAGATGCCTCTTTCTGGCTTGTTTAGATCATGTTCCTCATTAACTGTAGCAGTTTTGCCATGTCTGTTAATTATAAACGCTATTGGAGAAGTTGCTTGAAAATGTACTGTAATGAGTTGCATGTGATTTATTGGACTTTTTATAAATAAATAAATAAATAAGTCAGTGCTTGCTAATAAGCAATTGCACGTTTTAAACGACCAGTTTAATCACTTGCTTCACTTTCTCCTCAGAAAAACGTGAGAAGCGTAGTATCAGCATCATTAGCATCCGGGCAGATTTCTCAAACTTGGAGAAAAACAAAAGGTAATTTGGTAATCTGGATTTCTTTCTTTTTTTAAAGAGGTTGTGTAAGAAAACTTGTCTGAATGCAAGGTCAGCTGTAAACTAATCAGAATCAATCATCCTAATTACTGTATGCAGGACTTGTTTAATATTAGATACAGGCTGCAGTATGATGAACTCAACGCAGTGTAATCAACAGAATAGGACTTTTATTGTGAAAACGTAAAGGTGCGGTGACGTTTATTTTGAATATAAATGTTCTTTGATATAAATCACCGCTTGGGGACTTTTATTTTGAAGGTCCGCACCGGATGTCTGTCGAAGATGAGCTCCACTCTACCGCTTCCGGTCGACATCTAATGAAGGTATTTTATTATTCTGTTTTCGGGCTGTTATGTATGTTTTTTCGCAGTTGTTTTTGAAATCGAGGCAGTTTTGTTCTCGTTATCAGCTGTAAAGGTGTGTCTCCGTGTGCTGTGTTGCCCTGTCAGTGCTAGCGTTATTTACACACGATACAATCATACTGTCAGCTTCAGAACAGGCGATAAACATCATAAATATAGTTGATAGTTTTACAGTTAGTCGTTTTAAAGTTTTTCGTTATTCTTCTGTTTGTCATATAGTTTTAAATGTTAACAGTTGCCAATGTCAGCACAGCTAATATTTTACTCATAAGAGCTGATGTTTAGATTTCCTCTTCTGAAAAAGGAAATATCTTTAGATTTCTTCAGCCATTGATGATGTAACACACACACACACACACACACAAACACACAACACACACACACACACACACACACACACACACACAAACACACAACACACACACACACACACACACACACACACACACACACACACACACACGTTTTAATGGCTCATCACAGATGTCTTTGACAGGAAGCTGAGGTTTGATATATTGCTGTCAATCAGAGATAATTATCTAGAAAGATTTAACTTAATTGGCGAAATGCTGTTTACAAAATTAAGCAATTCTTATTATTATCAGTTTAAGTAAAATATGGTAAAAAAAAAAACAATTAACTATTTAAGTAGTATTAGTTTATTAGTTTCTTCTTTTTTCTTGCTGTTAAAAACATGGGCTGACGACATAAATAAAATAATTGGTTATGTCATCACTATTTACAAAGCAGAATGAATTTAAAGAAATGAATAATAAATTAAATACTATCAAATGTTAAAACATATTTTTGATTAATTTTTCAAATGAACAACTTTGGCAGCCCTAAAATTTCATTTATTTAGTTGTCTGCATATTACGACCGATAGCAGAAAGTGTTTAAACGCTTCAGCTTCCGATCACTGAAGATACTGTCAGGATATGCTGATGAAGTGGTCATGTACTGCATGTGTTTGTGCAGCTCAGACACTGAAGAGCGTGTATGTGGCGTCTGGAGAACGAGGATCATGGCGGATGACAAGGATGTGCTCCGGGACGTTTGGTTCGGGAGGATCCCGGCCTGTTTCACTCTCTCTCCTGAAGAAACCACAGAGAGAGAGGCTGAGCCCTACTATGTAAGTGAAGATGACCAACACTCTGAATACACACACTTGTGGTCTTGGCCACGTGAGAGCGCGTGCACACGACAGAAAGTGAGTGTGCAAGACTGTCCTGTGTCTTAAGAATGCAAGTGCAGTAATTTAATTATTGATATCAACAAATCAATTTTCACTAGTTAAAATAATAGTTATTGATATCAGGAATTAGATTTCTACTAGTAACAATGGCATTTTTTTATATCAATAATTCCATTTTCATTAGTGACAATGTTAATTTCTGATATCATGAATGTAATTGTTACTAGTAAGAAAGCCATTTTAGATATCTGAAATTATATTGATATCAGAAATACATTTTCAGATATCAAAAATTAACATTTTTACTAGTAGCAATTAAATAGTGGATATAAAGAATAGACATTTCAACTAGTGACAATTGAATTAATGATATATCAGGAATTCACATTTTTACTAGTAACAATGTAATTATTGAAATCAAAAATTATATTTCTACTAGTAAGAAATCAATTCTTGATATCAACAATTAATTTTGAATGACAGCCTATGGTGACATTTCACTAGTGAAAATACAATTACAGATATCAAGAATTCAACAGTTGATATAAAGAATTCATATCCTGGAAATGAATAAAAGTTAAAACGGCTTGCCATATTAGCGTATCCCATCATGCATTGTGTTCGGGAACTCACGTGCCCCGAAATCGCGATATGTTGAGGAAAACATTCCACTGTAATTTAAATTAATTAGATGCATATTGTTTGGTAGTAAAAACATAAAGTGCTGCACATTTTATTGGTGCAAAGATGATTAAATGTATGTGTAGGCCTATTTTGTACAACATTTACAACTGTTTTTATCACTTAATTAGAAGCACCACAATTTTTAATTTATGTCTTCTGTTAGTTACATAGCGACTACTGAACAGACATGTAGAAGTTTCATTTAACTATTGAAAATATAGTAAATAAAAGCTCTTTAAACACTTGCAAGACTATAAGTGTGTGTCTTATCGAGTAATCAAAAGTTCTACACACACTTGCAGTCTTTACGCCTACATGAACACTTGAGGAAATACTTAAAGGTGCAGTGTGTAAGAGTGACAGCTAGTGGTCGAGAGAGGTACTGCAGTATCGCTGTGTCCCCGCCTCCGCAGACTCACGCTCACACGGGTTGCCAGATTGAGGACACGCAGCAGGAACGAGCACAACTGACAATGAAAGATGAGGAGACTTACACACTGTAGGTTAATGAGTTGATTTATCCACTCCCGTTCATAGAGATCTTTAGATTGATATCGAGGCTTTTTAGGTTGTGTGGAATCTGTGACCTCTGACCCAGTTTGTGTGCTCGTTTCCATGGCTGCGATACGCTGTGTTTTACATCAACTGGCAACCTGGGTGTCGAAATACTATTGGGTGAACTGGCAGTGGGTGGAGTCACACAGACCAAAACAAAACAATAATAATAAGTAAAATAACTGGCTTTAGAAGTGTTTTTCAGAGGACGAGTATGTGAACTTAATGCTTCCAGATATGGAGGAAACATGCTATGGTATTTTTATGCTTTAGTAGAGTAAAAAAGTTACATACAGCACCTTTAATGCAAGTAGACGAATGCAAGTGTGTGTATTTGGACAGGGCATGTCTCTGCTGTGGATCATGTCACATGACCTGTGTTGTGTCCAATCAGCTGCTGCTCCCACGGGTCAGTTACCTCACGCTGGTCACGGATAAAGTCAAGAAGCATTTCCTCAAAGTCATGAAGGCAGAGGACGTGGAGGAGATGTGGTTCGAGTACGAGGGAACGCCACTCAAATGGTGCGTTGACAAACATTTCATTTTCACATTCATGAAGTTTGCGGATGCTTTTATCCGAAGCTCCTCTGCTCAGGATACATGTTTCCTCTGCTGTTGTCATGATACTTCCAAACAATACCTTAATAACATCTGGATATTCAAAACCATGTTCAATACCACAGGGGAAAGTTACTTTACTTTTGACCATAAAGTATTTTCTTATCAATTGAAATTCCTCAGACTGGAAGGGGCATTATATAATAGAACTATTGATAAAAAACAACAACACATTATTACTAAGGCACAGATTTATTACTATTATAATGCAACGGCAATGAAAAAAGATATATTTATATAAATATATAGATTTATATATAAAATATATAGATATATAAGCACATTCTTTTACTTTACACTTAAAAGCTCCACAAAATGTGAAGCTTGAGGAAGAAAAAACAGCTCAGTGTTATTCAGAGGCAATTTGTTGAACATGCTGATGTTTATATGGACAAAAAGTGAGATGAAGTTCTGATGCTTGTAATGTAAATCATTGAGATCTTTATAACACTATCGCAGATACTGACATAAAATTCTTATAAATATCAATATCTACCAATAATATGTCTTAGTAAGATGCAAAGCTCTGTAGTTTTAAAGTCCCCCTGTAGTCAATAATTTCATCCCTTAAAACTCATCTTTGATCACCAAAAAATGGCAAATTTAAACGTTTTTTCCTTGAAAAACAATCCGTCATGCCTTAAAATATCTTGAATGTAACTCGACACCCTTGCCTCATTTAGTATGCGCGGTTCTATGAATATGCAAATGAGCCCCGCCTCCACTCACTCAGAGATCCACTCGTTGTCGATCACACGTTGATCTGATTGGTTACAAGGTAGTTTGTGACGTCAGAAACACCAGCGATTTCAAACCGTGTTTTTGAGACTGTCTTTGGTTCACTGCAGTTTTAAGGAGAAAATACTCAGCAATGCTGTCGACTTATGAATTTACACATGGTTTGTCTTAAAGCATATTAAAAACACCACATAGACACATAAACAACATTAAAAACTGGATTTTCACCACAGGGGGACTTTAAAACACATAATGCAATGCAATACAATACTAGGATGATTGAGAGATGAACAAATAAACCTTCCTTAAAAGCCTGTATTATATATGATAATCATTAATTTTATAAAATTATATCTGTATAATCAAGTAAACCTCAGTTTCTTCAGTCCAGTAAGTGTTCATCTTGAAAATATTACTTCCAATAACAAAGTTATTCTTGCGTTTACTTTATAAAAATCAGTAAAGACCATGAAGGAGGACGTTTGTACAGTTACAGTAAAAGACTTTTACTTGATGAACCGTGAACTGTCAGTCAGAGACAGAAGGACTGGAGATCGAGAGTTTGATCATGTTTAGAAATGTAAAAATCCATGCATAAAATATCATACAGTAGACTTTAAAGGGTTAATAAATAGCAGTAGTTCAATATAAATGATGCGTTCATGCACTTCTATTAAAGGTTTGTTTAACCAGACGAGCCACTTTCTAAAGACGTGTGTGTGTGTGTGTGTAATATAAGTGGACTGACTTGTTTCTGCGGTTTACAGGAGTATGACTCCCTCAGCCGCTGCATGACGACTCGCATCAATCAAAAGATTTACTTATAAAAATAAAAAAATATATATTTTCAAATCCCGGCAGCTTCATATCTGTTGAAGAAAAGTAGTGTTATCAAATGTTCAACAGTTCTGTCTTTATTGTGTGAGTAAGTGGTGTACGTCTGTCTTTGACCACAAGATGGCAGAATAAAACAAGATCTCTGTGTGCGGATGATAACTCTGGCATTTTCTTTCTTTCTTTTTTTTTTAACTTTCTTTATTTTATTTTGTGTTAAGACATATCAAAACCATACAACGCATAAACCAACATCTATTCACTCACACATACTGACCCACAGTATAATTTCCACAACATCTAACAATAACATATACACAAATGTAAGATGTAAAATTTAGATCTTCCTTGTTTGAAGTAATTCAGTGTCTCTTCAAGAACTTTTCCAACATAAATGTTTGCAGATTCAAGATTTTTTTTCACCACAACATCATTCACCACCATTTGTTGGTAATATTTGAGATCGAACTATACAGGACATGTCATCTATAAACTGTGCATTGGAGGAAAAAGAAATTAAAGAAAAGAGAATATGGGGTGGGGACATTAGGCTTATATATAACCCAAGCATTCCTTTATATTCCTCTTATTAGCTTAAATGTTCACATGTATTAAGGGGTTAATTTAACTAAATGTCAGTAAAGTAATCTATGAAATCTTTGAAGTAATCTATGTGTTAGCGGCCGCTAAGTTAACAACTAATGATCTTTACAGTGGAAGTGAATCAATCAAAACTAACTTTATCTGGACAATAACTTTATTCTAGATCTGCTGTAAAACCTGAACAATCTCTGTTACTGTAATCTCCAATTATCACGGTAAAGCTGCTGTGAAACTCTATACTGTTAAAAGCGCTGTATAAATGAAGGAGACTCGACTATGAAAGGTTGCCAGATTTTATTAAAATTCTCTTTTTCAAGGAGAATCTGATTTTGTCTCTAACTGTGATATTGTGATTGTGAATCTGATTTTGTCTCTGATTGTGAATCTGATGTGTGTGTAACTGCTGTAGTGTATCTGATGTGTGTGTAACTGCTGTTGTGTATCTGATGTGTGTGTAACTGCTGTTGTGTATCTGATGTGTGTGTAACTGCTGTTGTGTATCTGATGTGTGTGTAACTGCTGTTGTGATTGTGAATCTGATGTGTGTGTAACTGCTGTTGTGTATCTGATGTGTGTGTAACTGCTGTAGTGTATCTGATGTGTGTGTAACTGCTGTTGTGATTGTGAATCTGATGTGTGTGTAACTGCTGTTGTGAATCTGATGTGTGTGTAACTGCTGTTGTGTATCTGATGTGTGTGTAACTGCTGTAGTGATTGTGAATCTGATGTGTGTGTAACTGCTGTTGTGTATCTGATGTGTGTGTAACTGCTGTTGTGTATCTGATGTGTGTGTAACTGCTGTTGTGATTGTGAATCTGATGTGTGTGTAACTGCTGTTGTGAATCTGATGTGTGTGTAACTGCTGTAGTGTATCTGATGTGTGTGTAACTGCTGTTGTGATTGTGAATCTGATGTGTGTGTAACTGCTGTTGTGAATCTGATGTGTGTGTAACTGCTGTTGTGTATCTGATGTGTGTGTAACTGCTGTAGTGTATCTGATGTGTGTGTAACTGCTGTTGTGATTGTGAATCTGATGTGTGTGTAACTGCTGTTGTGTATCTGATGTGTGTGTAACTGCTGTTGTGTATCTGATGTGTGTGTAACTGCTGTTGTGATTGTGAATCTGATGTGTGTGTAACTGCTGTTGTGTATCTGATGTGTGTGTAACTGCTGTTGTGTATCTGATGTGTGTGTAACTGCTGTTGTGATTGTGAATCTGATGTGTGTGTAACTGCTGTTGTGAATCTGATGTGTGTGTAACTGCTGTAGTGTATCTGATGTGTGTGTAACTGCTGTTGTGTATCTGATGTGTGTGTAACTGCTGTTGTGTATCTGATGTGTGTGTAACTGCTGTTGTGTATCTGATGTGTGTGTAACTGCTGTTGTGTATCTGATGTGTGTGTAACTGCTGTTGTGATTGTGAATCTGATGTGTGTGTAACTGCTGTAGTGTATCTGATGTGTGTGTAACTGCTGTAGTGTATCTGATGTGTGTGTAACTGCTGTTGTGATTGTGAATCTGATGTGTGTGTAACTGCTGTAGTGTATCTGATGTGTGTGTAACTGCTGTTGTGTATCTGATGTGTGTGTAACTGCTGTTGTGTATCTGATGTGTGTGTAACTGCTGTTGTGTATCTGATGTGTGTGTAACTGCTGTTGTGTATCTGATGTGTGTGTAACTGCTGTTGTGTATCTGATGTATGTGTAACTGCTGTTGTGTATCTGATGTGTGTGTAACTGCTGTTGTGATTGTGAATCTGATGTGTGTGTAACTGCTGTTGTGTATCTGATGTGTGTGTAACTGCTGTTGTGTATCTGATGTGTGTGTAACTGCTGTTGTGTATCTGATGTGTGTGTAACTGCTGTTGTGTATCTGATGTGTGTGTAACTGCTGTTGTGTATCTGATGTGTGTGTAACTGCTGTTGTGATTGTGAATCTGATGTGTGTGTAACTGCTGTTGTGATTGTGAATCTGATGTGTGTGTAACTGCTGTTGTGTATCTGATGTGTGTGTAACTGCTGTAGTGTATCTGATGTGTGTGTAACTGCTGTTGTGTATCTGATGTATGTGTAACTGCTGTTGTGATTGTGAATCTGATGTGTGTGTAACTGCTGTTGTGTATCTGATGTGTGTGTATCTGATGTGTGTGTAACTGCTGTTGTGTATCTGATGTGTGTGTAACTGCTGTTGTGTATCTGATGTGTGTGTAACTGTGTTGTGTGTGTGTTCAGGCACTACCCCATCGGTGTGCTGTTCGACCTGCACGCGTCCAACACGGCTCTGCCCTGGAGTGTGTCAGTGCACTTTAAGGTGTGTGTAAGCCGTCACTCCTGCATGATATGGTGTTGTTGATGTGCCCAGTGGTGATGCGCTGTCTCCTGCAGAACTTCCCCGAGCACGAGCTGCTGCACTGCACATCCAACTCTGTGATCGAAGCTCACTTCATGTCCAGCATTAAAGAGGCGGACGCGCTGAAGCACAAGAGTCAGGTGATCAACGACATGCAGAAGAAGGACCATAAGCAGCTGTGGATGGGGCTGCAGAACGGTACGACACGCCTCTACGCCAGCCGGATTACATCACCCTTCAGAATGCACAAATTGAAATTGCGAATTGAAAATACGCCCAATGGAAACGCGTCAATTTTGTTGAAACTCCCATTTAACGCAAAAACGTTTTTACGCTCACATGAGGAGGTTTTTCAGGCTATTCAAAAAAGCAATCTTTCGCAAAACTGCAATGGAAACAGTGTTTGCGCATGTACAGTCACCTGACGTAGATGACGCGCTGTGTTTGGACAGAAGACGAGACAGAGTTCTTTATTAAACTCATAAAAGACACAAGAATTACAGGAATACTGGATTCTAAACCTTAAAGAAATGAGGGAGAAACCCCAGAAACCGCTCTCTGTATAAGAGTGTTTCCTTGCCATTAATGCTGGATAACACACACACACACACACACAACGGAAACGTGGAAATGTGGAAACATGGAAAAATGGAAACGTGTCATTTGTCGACGTTTAGAAAAAATCGCTAAAGTTTTACACACTCTGAACACACCTTTGCCCTTATTTGTGACACGATTTGCAGTCTGGATGAGCCGACAGAAAGTAAAGTAGTGTGTGATGAGCACAGACTCTGTCCTGAATATTATTCGATATTAGAATTGGTGTGTTCCAAATCTTACGTACTTTAGTAACGGGTTATATTACCCACAACCCATTGTGTTTTGGACAGGGATTCAATTAGAACTACAAATACGAATAAAAACTACAAACTTGTGGATGTGCAAGAGAGGAAGTGTGACGAGATGATTGACAGGCCAGTTTAACAGCTCGCATTTAAATAAGCGACGCAACGGGCCGTTAAAGACACAGTTATGAAGCAGTTCGTCCCGAAACTTGTCTAACGTAATGTTTCTTCAGAGTCATCCGTTCTTCCGTTCTTCTGTGTGTGTGTGTGTGTGTGTGAGTGTGAGTGAGCCTGTGTGTGTTCAGGCAGTGGTTTCAGTTGTTAATTTAAAGGTGAAAACGTGAAGCTCTGCAGATAAACTGAGAGCTGTGAGTTTCAGAAGCAGAGATGTTTTGATAACACACAGCTGTCCTGTGTGTGTGTGTGTGTGTGAGAGAGAGAGAGAGCAGAGAAAGTAACAATTTCTAAGCGGATGTTGATTTTCACCTGCACAAGTCAAGTCAAATATATTTATATAGCGCTTTTCACAATACAGATTGTATCAAAGCTGCTTCACAGTATCAATCAAAACAACTTAATGTTTGTTTATTACTGGAAAAAAGACATCCAAGTTTGGTAGAGCTGATCAATGGTATGATTGGTTAATTAATTTGAATATCCCCAACTGAGCAAGCCAAAGGCAACAGTGGCAAGGAACCGAAAAACTCCATCCAGTGACCTAATGGTGTCCTAACACCCCATCAGATGACCCAATGGAGAAAAAAAAAACCTTGGGAGAACCCAGGCTCAGTCGGGGGCCAGTTCTCCTCTGGCGTTTATGAACTAGAGGCCGAATTTACAGTAACTGTAAGATAAAAAATGTATATGAATGCCTGGCTAAATAGATGCGTCTTCAGTCTAGTTTTAAACTGGGAGAGCGAGTCTGAGCAACGAACAATATCAGGAAGGCTATTCCAGAGCTTCGGAGCTAAATGTGAAAATGCTCTGCCTCCTTTGGTGGATCTGGATATCCTAGGAATGACCAGAAGCCTCAAATTTAGTGATATTAAAGAGCGCGATGGATTGTAAGGCGATAGAAGATCCGTTAAATAGACTGGAGCTAAACCATTTAAAGCTTTATAAGTCAAAAGCAATATCTTGTAATTAATACGGAACTTTATAGGTAACCAATGAAGTGATGATAAAATCTGTGTTATATGATCATATTTTCTTGATCTAGTAAGAACTCTAGCGGCTGCTTTTTGGACTAACTGTAGCTTGTTTATTGAAGATGCAGGACAACCAGCTAATAAAGCATTACAGTAATCTAGTCTCGAGGTCATGAATGCATGAACTAACTTTTCTGCATCAGAGACTGATAGCATATTACGTAGCTTAGCAATGTTTCTAAGGTGGAAAAAGGCTGTTTTTGTAACATATGAAATATGCTTTTCAAAAGACAGGTTGCATTCTAATGTAACACCCAGGTCTTTTACTGTAGCGGATAAAGTAACAGGGCATCCTACTATGTTAAAGTCGTGCTGTGAAAGGTTTTGTGGACGGTTTTTAGAACCGATAAGTATTACCTCTGTCTTGTCTGGATTTAATAAAGGAAAATTACGCGTCATCCAATCTTTTATATCTTTAACACAATCTGTCAATTTGGATAATTTAGCGTATTCATCTGGCCGTGATGAAATATATAATTGAGTGTCATCAGCATAACAATGGAAACTAATTCCATGTTTCCTTAGAATATTACCAAGTGGCAGCATATATATTGAGAATAATAAAGGGCTTAACACAGATCCCTGCGGCACTCCATAGTTTGCCGAAGTTATGATCGATTTTTCTCCATTTAAGTAGACGAAATGGTAGCGGTCAGATAAGTATGACCTGAACCAGCTTAATGCTTGTCCTTGAACACCAGTGTAATTTTGTAGTCGATCTAAGAGTATTGTGTGATCTATAGTATCGAACGCAGCACTAAGATCAAGTAAAACTAGTACTGAGATACAGCCTTGGTCCGAAGCTAAAAGTAAATCATTTGTGATTCTAACAAGCGCAGTTTCAGTGCTATGATGTGGCCTGAATCCAGACTGAAACTTTTCATAGATGTCGTTTTCTTGCAAGAAAGAGCCGAGTTGAGCGGACACAACTTTTTCTAATATTTTTGACATAAATGGAAGATTCGAAATGGGTCTGTAATTCGCTAGGTTATTAGGATCTAATTGTGGTTTCTTAATAAGAGGTTTTATAACTGCCAGCTTGAACGTTCTTGGAACATGACCTAAAGATAAAGATGAGTTAATAATATTGAGAAGAGGCTCTTCCACTATAGGTAACACTTCTTTCAGTAGTTCAGTTGGTATAGGATCTAATAAACATGTTGTTGTTTTAGATGAAGTGATAAGTTTATTTAACTCTTTTTGTTCTATGGTTGTAAAGCATTGTAATTGTTCTTGCCGGGTGATAATTGCGGCTGAATTATAAGGCGCGAGCAAAGATCGAACGTTTACGATTTTGATTCTGATGCTTTCAATTTTCTCGGTGAAGAAATTCATGAAATCATTACTACTAAACTGTAACGAGGTATTTTGTTCAGACGACGTCTGTTTATTTGTTAGTCTAGCCACAGTATTAAATAAAAACCTTGGATTATTTCGGTTGTTTTCTATTAATTTGCTGAGGTGCTCAGCCCTGGCCGTTTTAAGTGCCTTTTTATAAAGTGACATACTGTCTTTCCACGCGATTCTAACGACCTCTAAATTAGTTTTTTTCCATTTACGCTCTAAATTACGGGTTTCTCTCTTTAAAACATACGTAGTATTATTGTACCATGGTGCTATACTTTTTTCTCTGAC